>CM062375.1:14308202-14310702 GCA_031216125.1 Dalbergia cochinchinensis | reverse complement strand
GGGAATATGAGTCGAAGCAATAACAAGAATATTTCTAGTGGAACATTTTTCACAATCCCTGGAGAGATAGTTCACCAATAGACCGAGGGATAAGTAATTCGACTCATTCACATCCAGATCATGAATGTTTGGAATCCATATTATACAAGGAGACATTGCTTTTGCTAATTTGAATTGAAAGGTGATATAAAATCGGTCTATTTCCGGCATCATATCCATAGTTAGCGCATTCATCATAGTTAGAAGCTCTAGCTCCGTATCAAGGTCATGGTCGATATCGTCACTATCATCAATATCGTCACTATCATCAAAAAGAAAACCCTTAGGCTTGTTATCCAGGAACTTGTTCAAATGCTAGGTATTTGACCAAATAGGATCGTCCAGTTCCTATAGAACCTATCACTAAAATACCCCTAGGGGGTAGGGATAAGTGGAGCGAAAAGGGTTTCCCATGAGATGGGAAATAAAAACTATTAGCCCCACACGGGGTTTGTGAATAAGTGATTGTCTGATAATGAGCAAGGAATATCCGTCTTTTTGCTAAACAGGATGTATTGAACTCATAATTCATTAGATACTTTTTATGAATGCTAACTAAGTATCGTAAGTAAATTGCTCCCAGTTGTTCAATCATTTGATAACCAGAGTTATTCTTTGATAAATGATCACTATGAGTCAGACTCAAAAATTTGATCAATCCTTTTTTCTGTCGTTAAGGTAGAGAACTGAACCAAGAATTCTCTTTCTTTATCATCAATCGAATCACTATTCAAGACCCAGGATTCTATTTTATCATCAATCCAATCACCATTCACGTTTTTTCTTTTTCTTATCAAGGAATAGATTGCTTTACTTGTATGACTTAGATGTCTCGTATTTCTCGAAAAAGCGATTCGATTTATGGGATTTGGTATGATACTTATGAGATCGATGAGATTCAAATATCTTTTCTTAGAACATATTGATTTGACCCCATAAGCGGGACTGCCACCCCATAGCATGTTGCCGCCAGAAGCAAAACCCCGTATTTCTTCTAGAGAATCTCCTAATTGTTCC
Source organism: Dalbergia cochinchinensis (assembly GCA_031216125.1). Taxonomy (NCBI): domain Eukaryota; kingdom Viridiplantae; phylum Streptophyta; class Magnoliopsida; order Fabales; family Fabaceae; genus Dalbergia; species Dalbergia cochinchinensis. The sequence goes on along the minus strand of CM062375.1, from coordinate 14,309,646 downwards.
CGAGCAACTAGAAAGAGATTCTTTAACCAGAAAGAATTCAGTTCAGATGTAGGATACCTATCCAGAAGTTTTCGCAACTCAATCATGTATGATGGAATCATCAAAGATTTGACCTTTTCGAACTCTGTCTGTAACTCTCTATAGGCTCGAGAAACAAAGAGAAGATGTGTACGAACGAAATATCCAGCAACAAGAAAAAGGAAAAGGATTGAATAGAGGAACTCCCGAACATTTAGCGATCTCATATGTGTCGATATCAATGGTGACTCATTATTTCGATGAAAAATTTCTTCGGACAGAAGAAGATTATGTAAACACTTACTCAAAATCTCACTTATCAGATTCCATTGTGGAAAACACAATTTTTTCTGAAGAATTCGCCATGATATATCTGATCCATGCATAATATCATGAAAAATGGATACGAATTTATGACTGCTACTTAGTATCAGCAATAGGTCTGAAAAAGTATCTAAAAATATTAAATTTAGATATTTGTACCCTATCGAAGTAAGGAACCATGGTATATATGTTTGGAATAGATTCCATTTGGAGAGAGTTGAAAAAGCACGATCTCGTTGAAAGGTTCTATACATCTGCCCTTTCTCAAGGCATTTTTTTAGACAAGGACTCCGTTTTTTCCTCTTTTCGGATTCGGATGGTAAATATTTCTCAGAACATGGAGTGTGAATCAAACCTATGTTTGAATTAAAATTGAGATACTGATGCAAGTTCTTCCCTTCTGAATCAGGTAGATTCATATCTGAAAGAGGTTGACAATGAGTTCTTTCAAAATTGACTATTTGTCCCTCTGTTAGAGGTGTTCCAGAAATGTCTGCGATCGAGTAAATAGCTCTACGAACGAATGGATCAAATCGAATTGGAAAATGGAAAGATTTGTACAAGTTATACCCTTCGTCACCACTTTGCGGAAAATCGTTAGGTATCAATATGTTAGATACCTGTGACTCGATTGGTGGAATAGTATCTCTCTCCAAGAAAGCATGTTTTTTTTTACCGCTGCACAAATAAAATATTTTGTTCCAAATGAACAAGATATTGAGGAATTGTCCATACGTAAAATTATAATTATTGATACAGGCCCTTTCCACAAAAAAAGGGAATCTTTTGTTACAATAGAAATAGAAGTGATATCGATTATTCAAGAATCGAAGTCGATTTGCTTTTAAAAAGGAGGATATCAATGAACTTCTATGAAATGGTTTCACGGGATTCAGCCAATTGTCTTGATCGTGGGATATCATTGAGAAATAGGAATCCATGTTATCAAAAGATTTCCTGCGATTCTTTCTAGTATGGAATGAGTCAATCATCCACTTTGGTATCTTATTGAAAAAAAATGGTGATATTGTTTCTCCATTGATCAATAATTTCGATTTTTGGGAAGTATCATGGCCATCCAATAATAAGGGTTTCCATTTTT
>CM062375.1:14298202-14300702 GCA_031216125.1 Dalbergia cochinchinensis | reverse complement strand
ATATCCAAATACCAAATCTGACCCCTATATAACCTCTGCAAAGTAGAAGAAACTCTTGGAAAGATCAAAGAAAGAATCTCTTCTTCCTCTGTAAAGAATTCTTCCAATAATTCTTCTGAATATAATCTTTTTAAAAAAGTGCGTACAATACTCTTGTGTTTACAAGCCAAAGTTTTAATACAAGAAAACTGAAGTATATATTTTATTCGATACAAACTTTTTTTTTTTTTTGAGGATCCATTATAATAATGAGAAAAATTTCTGCATATCCGCAAAAATCGGTTAATAATATCAAAATCGGATGAATCGGCCTAAACAGGCTTACTAATGGGATGCCCTAATATATTACAAAATTTCGCTTTAGCCAAAGATCTAATTAAAGGAATAATTGGAACTACTGTATCAAGCTTTTTCCTAAAAATTTCGATTAGAAATGAATTTTCTAGCATTTGATTTCGGACCACTAAAAAATTGAGCCTCACATTTGAAAGATAGCCCCCCCCCCCCAAAAAAAAAGTGAAATGAATGCTCGGATAATAGTGGATTTATATGATGGATCGTTCCAGGTTGAGACCAAACATCAAAATGACATTGCCAGAAATAGATAAGATAGTGTTTCCATTTATTCATCAAAAGAGGCGCATTCTTTGAAGCCAAAATGGCTTTTCCTTGATATCTAACATAATGAATCAAAGGATCCTTGAAGAATGATAAGGTAGACGAAAAATTCTTAGAAAAGACTTTTACAAGATGTTCGATTTTTGCATAGAAATAGATTCGTTCAAAAATAACAATAAAAGAGTTTAATCGTAAATAAGAGGATCTCTTACGTAGAAAAAGGAAGATGGATTCGTGTTCACATACAAAAAAATTATATAGGAACAAGACAATTCTTGGATTACTTTTTGAAAAAGTAGAAATAAGTTTTTTTTTAGTAATAAAACTATTCCAATTACAATACTCATAAATAAACAATCTTAATAAATGAAAGAAGGGGGGATCTTTCACCTAGTATCGAAGACTTTGAACCAAGATTTCCAGATGAATAGGATAGGGTATTTGTACATCTGAAACAAAATTCAAATATGTAAATTTATCCTCGAAAAAGGAAAAAATGGAATGAATTGATCGCAAATTATTAAAAGATTTTACGATTTCCGACTCTTCTAAAAAAGAACGAAATTGTTATTGTCTGGAAAATGGAATTTCCGCGATGACGGCAAAACCCTCTGATATTTTTTGAGAATACAAATTATTGTTATAACCCTAAAATGGGTTTTTTTTGTTAGAATCGTTAGCAAAAAGAATCAAATGATTCTGTTGATACATTCGAGTAATTAAACGTTTTACAATTAGTAAACTAGATTTCTTATCATAATCCACATTTTCCACCAAAATGGATCGATTTCTATTTAAATCATGACCGTAGGCGAGTCCATAAATATATTCCTGAAAAATAAGTGCGTATAAGAAGTTCTGTTGGTGAGATCTATCTAGTTCTAAATATATTTGATAGTTCTCCATCTTTAAAATTCAATTTTGTCAAAGGATCAGAGATTCATTGGATTATCAAATGATACATAGTGCGATACAGTCAAAACCGGGTATTTATTATTATATATATTTATTATATATTCTATATATATTCGAATTAGAACGAATATGAATAGATACCTAGAAAATAAAACGGACTCTCTCCACTCGCTTTTTCCATTTGATTGTTCTAGGATAACAAGCTAGTTCGAAATCCTTTATTTTATCCGCCCAATCGCTCTTTTGATTTTGGAAAAAAAATATCTTTATCAATATACTCTTTCTTCTACACATTTATTGCCACCTCATAATGGAGAATAGCTAATAGTTAGGACTCATAACAAAACTTTAAAATCCATTCATGGGAAAAGCTTTTCCCGCATCAAGCACTAATATATTTTTAACGTACAATTAGATGGGGTAATCATTTGAATGAAAAAATGAAAGCTTGTTACTTTTTGTTTCCCTATAATTGGAGTTGCCAAGCTCTATCCCTTTATTAATTAAACCCAACTGAATCTTTTGTTGTTCTGAGCCGAGAATTAAAACAAAAATTATGGTCAGATCCAATAAGAATGAAATATTTTTCAAATTCGCCATGGATATGACATGCTGCTTTTTCCATTCATTCCTTTCTGGATCAGTCGTGGTCTTACAAACTCTACTGAGGGTATGGACAAAACAATCGCTTCATAAAAATGTGTAAAAAATGGAGTCGCACTTAAAAGCCGAGTACTCTACCATTGAGTTAGCAACCCCCTCCCCCCAAAAAGTAGGATGTGTGGATATAATCGAAAAAGAAAAAAAAAAGATGAACCACCCCCTTGTCTAGAGTGGTATACATTAGTCATTTTTGTAATTTCTTTTTATTATTTTTCCATTTCTATTTACTATTTATTTACATTTGAATCAAAAAGGAACTTCATGTTTGTATCAGAGAAAGTCCAACGAACTCACCATTTATTGA
>CM062375.1:14243202-14293202 GCA_031216125.1 Dalbergia cochinchinensis | reverse complement strand
TTATTTCATTATATACTATATTATATTATTATTAATATATTTATTATCTTCTACATATTTATATTTAATTCATATTTAATATATTTATTATTTTATATATTTATAGAGCAGCATAATGACTTTGAACTCGGGAACTAGTCGGATGGAGTAGAAATTTGATTTGTTAATGAATCCAAATAGAAACAAAAATTTTCAAGCTGTAGTTTGTATTTATTACATGTGGCTTCCTTATGTATACATTCAACCCGAGTAACTTCTACCCAGAACAACAAAACTCTACGAAAGTTAAATACCCAGTTGATGAATCCCGAATCCTCCCTTTATCTTACTACATAAACATTTCAGAATCCTATAGACATAGAACATTGAATACAAAAATGAATTCATTTTTTAGAGAATTTCTATTTATCCATTTAGATTGATTCAGATCAAGGTTGAAAGAATATCCAAATACCAAACTGGACCCTCTATATAACCTCTGCAAAGTAGAAGAAACTCTTGGAAAGATCAAAGAAAGAATCTCTTCTTCCTCTGTAAAGAATTTTCAATAATTCTTCTGAATAATTTGAAAAGTAGACTTTAGCCATGAGCCAAAGTTTTAATACAAGAAAGCCTAAGTATATATTTTATTCGATACAAACTTTTGAGGATCCATTATAATAATGAGAAAAATTTCGCATATCCGCAAAAAATTGCTGAATATCAAAATCGGATGAATCGGCCCAAACAGGCTTATATTGAATGATGTCTAATAGATATGAAAATCTGCTGGCTAAGATCTAATTAAGAACAATTGGAACTACTGTATCAAGCTTTTCCTAAAATTGGATTAGAAATGAATTTTTCAGTAATGATCTGACTACCGAAAATTGATTTCACATTTGGCAGATAGTCTCCCAAAAAAAGTGAAATGAATGTTTGGATAATAGTGGAGTTATATAATGGATCGTTCCAGGTTGAGACCAAACATCAAAATGACATTGCCAGAAATAGATGGATATGTCTATTTATTCAGCAAAGAGAGGTGATCTTTAGCCAGAATGGCTTTTCCTTGATATCTAAATATAATGAATCAAAGGATCCTTGAAGAATGATAAGGTAGAAAAAATTCTTAGAAAAGACTTCACAAGATGTTCGATTATGTAGAAGATCGCTCAAAAGAATAATAAAGAGTTTAATCGTAAATAAGAGGATCTCTTTACGTAGAAAAGGAAGATGGATTCGTGTTCACATACAAAAATTATATAGGAACAAGAGACCTGGATTACTTTTTAAAAAGTAGAAATAAGCTTTAGTAATAAGACTATTCCAATTACAATACTCATAATAAACAATCTTAACAATGAAAGAAGGGGGGATCTTTCACCAGTATCGAAGACTTTGAACTATGATTTAATAATAGATAGTATTAATTGAACAATTAAAATATGTAAATTTATCCTCGAAAAAGAGAAAAATAAATGAATTGATCGCAAATTATTAAAGATTTTACGATTTGACTTTCAAAAGAATGAATTGTAATTAGTTTCTGGAAAATGGAATTTATGACACAGAAAACCTTCTGATATTTTTTGAGAATACAAATTTCTTGTTAGAACCCCAAAATGGGTTTTTTTTTTGTTAGAATCATAGCAAAAGAATCAAATGATTCTGTTGATATCTATAATTAACGTTTTACAATTAGTAAACTAGATTTCAGTCATAATCCACATTTTCCACCAAAATGGATCGATTTCTATTTAAATCATGACCGTAGGCGAGTCCATAAATATATTCCTGAAAATAAGTGGGTATAGGAAGTTCTGCTGGCGAGATCTATCTTAGTTCTAAATATATTTGATAGTCTCCACTTTAAAATCTGATTTGTCAAAGGATCAGAGATTCATTGGATTATCAAAATGATACATAGTGCGATACAGTCAAAACCGGTATTTATTATTATATATATTCATTATATTATATATATATCTGAATTAGAACGAATATGAATAGATACTCATAGAAAATAAAACGTGGATTCTTCCGACTGCTTTTTCCATCTGATTGTTCTAGGATAACAAGCCAGTTCGAAATCCTTTATTTTATCCGCCTCAATCGCTCTTTTGACTTTGAAAAATATCTTTATCAATACTCTTTCTACACATTTATTGCCACCTCATAATGAGAATAGCTAATAGTTAGGACTCATAACAAAACTTCTTTAAAATCCATTCATGGGGAAAGCTCCCCGCATCAAGCACTAATATATTTTTAATGTACAATTAGATGGGGAATTATCTGTCGAAAAAATGAAACTACATGGCTTCTTTTGTTTCTGAGAATTGGAGTTGCCAAGCTCATCCCTTTATTAATTAAACCTAACTGAAATCTTTGTTGTTCCGAGCCGAGAATTAAAACAAAAAATGATGGTCGGATCCAATAAGAATGAAATATTTTTCGACTGCCATGACATGATATATATTTTTTCCATCTATTCTTTCTGGATCAGTCATCTACAAATTCTACCGAGGGTATGTGAGACAAACAACGCTTGGTGAAATGTGTATTGAGTCGTACTGCAAAGCTGAGTATTTTGACCATTGAGTTAGCAACTCCTCCCAAAAAGGGTATGTGATAACTGAAAAGAAACAAAAAAAAAAAGATGAACCACCCCCTTGTCTAGATCTAGAGTGGTATATATTAATATTTAGAATTTCTTTTATTATTTTTCCATTTCTATTTACTATATTATTTACATTTGAATCAAAAAAGGAACTTCATGTTTGTATCATGAGAAAGTCCAACGAACTCACCATTTACTAGAAGTGTGAAAGTTTTCGTAAATGAATAACCAATCAATTGAATATTCATACGAATGGATTATATTTGTTTGATACACTAGTTACTAATATTAGTGCTGGAAAAAGTAGTAGAATCGAGAAAATAAATAGAATTCAAATTCGAGAATGAGAGATGATTATTCAATCTTAAGAAATTCGAATTTGAATTCTGTTTTGTTAATACCTTTTCATGCTAATTCTGGAATTTCTTTTTTATTTAGAAGATGTAATTTAATTCTCAAACTAGTAACTAAGAAATAGGAAAATATATTGATTATATCTTTCTTTTATGTTATAGCAATAAGTATCTTTTAGATAGTATTCGGCCCATCCCTTATTAAAAGAAGATTGAGCCGAGTTTAATTGCAATTAATAGAATGAACGGTAATCACTGGATTACAAAAGTATCCATTGCTGTGGAAACTAAATTTGATCTCCTTCCATACTTCACAAGCAGCAGCTAATTCAGGACTCCATTTGCTAGCCTCACGGATGATTTCCCATTACCTTCACGAGCAAGACTACAGACCCTCATTTCGAGTTTGTACACATGGGTCACAGCCATCGATTAGCTACGGCACCTGGTGAGCTTCTCATGGGTGGCCTCTAAAGTTCTTACCGAATTGGAGTACGGAATCATCTCCAAAGATCTCTGGTTACAGAGCGGGCATATGCCAAACGTGGATACCCCCCGAAGCAACGGGCAGAACACCTGGTAGAGAAACCCAATCCTGAGTGAAATAAATACCACGGCTTCGATCTTTTGCAATAAAATCATCAGCCGCAGTAAATCAACAAACCAAAGCACCCTTTCCCTTCAAGCTTCTCTACAACGGTACCGGCGTGAATATGATCTCCACCAGACAAACGTAACGCTTTAGCTAGTACACGAAAGTGCATACCATGATTCTTCTGTCTATCGATAACTGCGTGCATTGCACGATGGATATGAAGAAGTAGCCCATTATCCCGGCAATAATGAGCCAAGCTAGTATTTGCAGTGAATCCCCCTGTTAAGTAATCGTGCATTACGATAGGAGCGCCCAATTCTCTAGCAAATACAGCTCTTTTTATCATTTCTTCGCATGTACCGGCAGTAGCATTCGCGAATGCCCTTGATTTCACCTGTTTCGGCCTGTGCTTTATAAAGTGCTTCTGGCACGTAAATATGAAACGGTCTCTCCAACGCAAAAATGGTTGAGAATTCACATTTTCATCATCTTTGGTAAAATCAAGTCCACCGCGAAGACATTCATAAACTGCTCGACCGTAATTCTTAGCGGATAACCCCAATTTCGGTTTAATAGTACATCCCAATAGACGGCCATACATTTGTTTAGTTTATCTTCAACTTGGATACCAAGTGAGGCGGACCTTCCTGGAAAGTTTTAATATAAGAAGTAGGATTCGCAAATCTTCCAGACGTAGGGCGCGCAGGGCCTTGGAACCCAAATACATTACCTACACATGGAAGTAAACATGTTGGGGTACAGAACCTTCTTTCTTCAAAAAGGTCTATGATAAGCTACAGGTAAGCAATATATTGATTTTCTTCTCTCCAGCAACGGGCTCAATGTTGCAGCATCGTCCTTTGTAACGATCAAGCACTGGTAAGCCCATCGGTCCAAAAACGGTTGTCCATGTACCAGCAGAAGATTCGGCAGCTACCGCGGCACTCCGCTTCTTCAGGAGGAACTCCAGGTTGAGGAGTTATTCGAATAAACGCGTGCCAAGATATCGTATCTTTCGTTTCATAGTCAGGAGCATAAGGTAAGTCAAATTGAGCAATCTTTTAACACCAGCTTTAACCCAACACTTGCTTTAGTCTCTTGTTTGTGGTGACATAAACCCTCCCTACAACTCCACATGAATTAAGTTAAATTATCGCAACAACAAGGTCTACTCGACATTACTTCTTAGTAAGCACAATAAACCTTTCACTTCACTGGAATTTTCAAAAAATGATCAACTAATATTATCAATAAATCCGAATGGTTTGTTATTAAACCATGGTATTTGATTTGACAACATACACTATTATTGTATATTCTTCATATGTATGGCGCAACCCTAATCCCTGCTTTTTTCACTATAGCTTCAAATCTCTTATCCTTTTTGAATCGAAATAAAAATCTAAATAATAAGCGATTTACTCCTTGACCGCTTGACAGTGATATATGCTGTATATGTTAATCCTAGATGAAGGAAATAGGCAGAATTCGCTCCATAGAAAAAAAAAAAAAAAAATTAACAAAAAATACTAGGTATATAAATCGTATGTTCAAGTGAAATAGGAGAAAAGGGGGGCTAATGATATTAGAAGAACCGAATCGTAACATAAAGTTCAGGTTCGAATTCGATAGAAAATATGATGGTATTGTTCTATAATTATAGACAAATGAAAGATTCTTGAAAGATTTTCATCCAATTCATTTTTTTGAAAAAAAAAAAAAATGAATCTGATGAAATTAAAAGATTAAATCATTGAAATGGGAGGTTAAACAATTGAATTGTTTGGATGGTCCCAATAGAAAATGGAATAACATTAACCTGATTTCTTATTTCATTATTGAATAAATATTGAATTAACCTGATCAACTTACTTTGTTATCATCGAGCATTTCTTTTTGATTTCAAAAATCTTCTAAAATTTTCAAAAATCAAATACAAAATGGATATATTTAAATATGAGAATAAATCCTACCACTTATGGTCCTGAGGTTTCTGCAGTTGAAAAAAAGAACCTAGACGTACTTCGACTCAAATAATAATTAACTGGTACTGATGTTTTCCCCAGGAAGATGCCAAACATTTTACAACGCTCTGGTAGTAAAGGGTCGAGATCCTGTTGGTCAACAAATTAACGTGACTTAGAAGTACAGCAATTATTAGGAAATAATCATAAGCAGAGCTGTAGCTATGAGTGCTACAGATGGTCTGAATGAGAGGAATGGAAGTGGATTTGACACGGGAGCTCCTCAAGTGTTCCAGTTTATGGAGCAACTCTAGGACGAATTTTTAACGTATTTGGGGAGCCTATTGATAATTTAGGTCCTGTAGATACTCTGCACAACATCTCCTATTCATAGATCCGCGCCCGCCTTTATATACAGTTAGATACAACGAACTGTCCATTTTCTTTTTGAAACCGGAATTAAAGTAGTAGATCTTTGGTCTCCTATCGCCGTGGGAGGAAAATTGACTCCTTTGGCGGAGCTGGGAGTGGGTAAAACAGCACGATATTAGTGGAATTGATCAACAACATTGCCAAAGTTCGCGGAGGTGTATCGGTATTTTGGCGGAGTGAGGAGAGCGTACTCTCAGAGGGAAATGATCTTTTACATGGAAAATGAAAGAATCAGGAGTAATTAATGAACAAAGATATTGCAGAATCAAAAGTGGCTCTTAGTCTACGGTCAGCAATGAATGAACTGCTGGAGCTCGTATGAGAGCTGGTTTAACTGCCCTAATTATGGCGGAATATTTCCGAGATGTCAATTTAAGAGCAAGACGTACTTCTATTTATCGACAATATCTTCCTGATCTATCCAAGCAGACCATCCGGGCGCATCTGGCCTTAGTTGGGTCGAATGCCTTCCGGGCTGTGGGTTATCAACCCACCCTTAGTACCGAAATGGGTTCTACAAGAAAGAATTACTCTACTAAAGAGGTGGTCCATAATCCCCTATTCAAGCAGTTTATGTACCCGCAGACGATTTAACTGATCCTGCCCCTGCCAATAGACATTTGCACATTTAGATGCTGCTAATACCGTACTATATCAAGAGGATTGGCGGCCAAAGGTATCTATCCAGCAGTGGATCCTTTAGATTCAACGTCAACTATGCTCCAAATCCTCGGATCGTTGGTGGAAGAACATTATGAAACTGGCGCAAAAGAGTGAAACAAACTTTACAACGTTACTAAAGAACTTCAAGACATTATAGCTATCCTTGGATTAGACGAATTATCCGAAGAGGATCGTTTAACTGCAGTGGGAGCACGCAAAAAATTGAGCGTTTTTATCACAACCTTTTTGGTAGTAGAAGTATTAACCGGTCTGCCGTAGGAAAATATGCTAAGGTCTAGCAGAAACAATTCAGAGGATTTAAATCTGATTCTTTTCTGGAGAATTAGATGGTCTTCCTGAACAAGCCTTTTATTTGGTAGGTAATATCGATGAAGCTAACTGCGAAGGCTACGGAACTTAGAAATGGAGTGGTAAATTTAAAGAAATGACTTTAATTCTTGTAGTGCTGACTCTCAATCGAATTAGTTTGGGATTCAGAAGCTGAAGGGAAATCATTTTATCTTACTAATAGTGGACAAATTGGAGTATTACAAACTCATGCGCCTATTGCCACAGCTGTAGATATAGTAAGGTTTTGAGAATACGCCTTAATGAGACCAATGGTTGAATGATGACTCTGATGGGCGGTTTTAAGCTAGAATAGGCAATAATAAGATCACTACTTTAGTAAAATGATGCGGAGAAGAGTAGTGACATTGATCCGACAAGAAGTCATAGCAAACTCTTGAACATAGCAGGAAGCTAACTTGAGGCAAAGCTGAAGGCAAGAGACAAATAATTGAGGTAAATCTTAGCTCTCAGACGAGCTAGGACGCGAGGAGAGGCTATGAATATTATTTCTTAACACGCAAGTTGGTGCGTAGGGAAAGTTCTATAAAAATGGAAAAAGAAAAAATGAAAATGAAATATAAGAGTAAGGTGGGTAGAGTAGGTGCAGAACTTTTAGCTACCATTAACTCCGGTAGCTGGGAAAAGTTCTACCTATACCTTTACCTACTCGTCATTGGATTTGAACCAATGACTCCTGCCGTATGAAGTAGCAATACTTCAATCCACTGAGTTAAGTAGGTTTTAAAAAAAGAGGGGGGTACCCATCTATCAGATCAATGGATTATAAATAGAATATTAATTCTAAGCAATACCAACGCAATATCAATCAAAAAAGATTTGATCATGAGATAATATTCATTCTGACAAGAAATTTTCTACATAATATGATAAAATATGTATCAAAAAGCACAAGGGCTATAGCCTAGTTAGGTGAGCGCCTCGTTTACACGCGCGCCAATGTTTACTTTTCAGAGGAGTCCATCATGTAATCAAAAGAGTTGATCTTTATTGGAGAAATCGATGTCTTACTCCAGTTTATAGGTCAACAAACAAGAGAACAATAGCCTGACAAAAGGGTTTAGAGCATCAAGTAGAATCCATCATTGATTTTAGAATATTGATAAGGTGCAATACTCTGTCTATTCAATGCTAGGTATAATGAGTATAGGTATTCTCAAAAAAATTCTGCTTCTTTTCGTCCTATCTTATGAACTTCAAGGTGTATAAGGTTTCATTTCCTATTTGATACTTTCATTTTTTTTTTTTTTTAGTATAGTAGGTTGGGATAGAGAATCCATTAAACTTAAGTTGATCTAGGCCAGAAGCAGACCTACTGTCAGGATAACCCCTCCTTCTTTGAAATGACTTTATAGTGCTCTTTGATTGTGATTGTGATCAAAAAACTCAAAAAATTAGAGTACAGGAGTCATCTTTCTTATTCTTTCTGTCAAGAAAAAAGACACTAATCGACTAACTGGTAAAAATATCAGTTGCTAATGAAAAAGCCCAATGCAAAAAAAATGCATAAGTTGAGTCTTTAAAACAATTCCAATCATTTTTGGAATAATAAGTTTGATTTGTTTTACTGAGAAGGTCTCACGGTCTGAATCCTATAGCCCTAATTCCTTTATTATTTATTGCTAAAGATACTGAATAAAATGGAGTATCTAATATCTCTCTCATTATTAATAGAGAGTATTTGAGTACTTTAAATAGACAATAAAAAGTACTTTCTATATTAGTACTAGTATAAATTCTAGTAGTTTAGTATTATATTATACATCTTTTTTTAAACTCAGTATATACATTTACTACTTATACATTTTCTTCTTCTAGTTCTAGTAAGAGTAGAAAGAAATTTTAAAATTTCTTATTAGAATATAAAGTTAAATATTTTATAGAATAATAAGTATCTTATAGAATAATAAGCATTTTATAGTAGAATAATAAGTAATATTCTGTGGTTTAGTAGACTAGTATAAATCTTTTTTTTTTATTCTATAAAAAAATCAACAAATACTGATAACAAATACAAACTCCGTTCTTGATTTTTCCACGTTCATAGGAGTACGTTTATACTTCTTTACAGCTTTACGACTATGATATTTTTTTGGGCATTTCTACACAATATCCAGCCTTATTCCTATTTTCGCATTTCCTCTAATTTCGGGAATTTTAGCCTCCGATTAGCAAAGGGCCAGAAAATCTTTTCTAGTTATGAATCGGGAATAGAACCAATGGGCGATGCTTGGTTACAATTTCGAATCCGTTATTATATGTTTCATATAGTTTTATGTTGTTTGATGTTGAAACGGTTTTTTCTTTATCCATGGGCAATGGGTTTTGATATATTGGGAGTATCCGTATTTATAGAAGCTTATTTTCGTGCTTATCCTAATTGTTGGTTCAGTTTATGCATGGCTAAGAAAAGGGGTATTAGGAATGGTTTTAATTTCCTGGAATATTTAGATAATAAAAAAAAACATTGAGACAGTTATGGAATTCCATTGAGTTTCCTTTACTTCTGATCGGGAACAACCCAAAAAATTCAGTTATTATTTCAACTACATTAAATGGATCTTTCAAATTGGTCAAGACTATCCAGTTTATGGCCCCTTCTATGGTACCAGTTGAAGGTTAAGCTTCATTGAATTTAATGCATTAATAGGATCACGATTCGACTCTTGATCTGTTATGGACTGAAATACTCGATGATCTAGTCCTGTAGACAAGGACCTAATTTTAACTGCGGGCACAGTGAATCAGTATGGAAAATGGTTTCCTCCTTCAGTCTGATTCGATATATGAGCAAATGCCCGAACCAAAATATGTTATTGCTATGGGAGCCTGTACTAATTACAGGAGGGATGTTCAGCACTGATTCTTATAGTACTGTTCCTGGGGAGCAGATAAGCCAATTACCCTGTGATGTCTAGTTTGCCAGGCTGTCCACCTAAACCGGAGGCTGTTATAGATGCTTATAACAAAACTTCTGTAAGAAAATATCTCGAGAAATCAATGAAGATCATATTAGGTCATGCAACAAGAGAATAGATGTTTTACTACCAACCACAAGTTTCATGTTGATACAGTACTCATACCGGCAATTATGATCAAGGATTATTCTATCAACCACTATCTACTTCTGAGATACTCCTCTGATACATTTTTCTTCAAATAGAAAAAGTTTAGCATCTCCCTTCTACAAAGTAAAAGTAAAGTAGTAAATTAGAGAGAATCTCTTTTTGTGACAAAATACAATAAAAATTGCAAGTCAATCTTCTGGCAAATTTCACCGTAATATTTGAAATATAAATGGAAAATACTTTCTAATAAAAAATTGAAACATAAAAACTTATACAGGCACAAACAGGAGAAATAAACAAAAATGCAGGGTCCTTGTCTGTTTGGCTAGTCAAACATGTGACTAGTTCATACAGGATCTTTGCTTGACTACTGCCAGGAATGGAAACTTTACAAATAACAGTCTGAAAGATTGGCATTCCATTGCTGTCATTTTATATGCATATGGTTACACCACTTATCTACGTTCCTCACAAATGTGCCTTTAAGTAGATGTAGCACCAGGAGGACTGTTAGCTAGTAAATATCATCTACAAGAATAGAGTTCCTGGGATAGATCAACTAGAAGAGGTATGCATAAGAAAATGATATGTCCCAAGGAAAAATCCCCTAAATTCCTTCTGATTTTCTGGGTTTGGAAAAGTGCGGATTTTCAAGAAAGGGAATCTTTATGATATGTTAGGAATCTCTGAGAAAACTCATCCGCGTTCTTAAACGTATTTTAATGCCCGAAAGCGGATAGGATGGCCTTTACGTAAAGATTATATCGCCCCCTCTAATTTTTATGAAAATACAAGATGCTTCTTAGCTAAATGATAAAAATACGAAACAAATGCACACTACCCCAGATATTCAAGGACTATACATAGATTCTCTTATGGATAAGACAAAGTAATTGAAGCAACCAGCCAGAATAATAAGAGAGAAATCTCATTCCTTTATTATTATGGGATCGAATGGATAACAAAATTCACAAACAATACAATGCAGGGATTCAAAAAATTAGGTAAGGATTCATTCAGATTGTAAATTGGGAACGTTTCCTATGAGCCAATAAGATGAACTAAAAAGTTTCTGCATCATGAACTATGTAACGTACACATCAATATCCATTATATTGCCGTATATTGCCGCTAAAAAGAGAGATAACATTAAAGGAGATGAAGAGAATAATCATCGAGATATAAAATACGTGTATCTATTCCCCATATTTGCATTTTAATGAATATGGGGAATAGATGCTACTTGTGATAAATTCATCATGTGCCAGGAACCAGATTTGAAACTGGTGACACGAGGATTTTCAGTCCTCTGCTCTACCAGCTGAGCTTATCCTGACCATTCTTGCCATAGCGCATCATCTTAATTTTATGAGATTACTTAAGTATATGTCAATGACTCCTATGTCAACAAAAAAAAGATGATTGATTACGAAAAAAATATAAGACTTTGTAAATTTCAGTAGGAGTAATGATCATGTAGTGTTAATCCTCATTCATATGAGGATCTCGTCTTCAAGGATAAGATGTGCTCATTTGTACGTTTATAAAAAAGAATATTGTACGTGTATCATATATATCATTATATATTCCAAATATATTCTCTAAGATCTTGGGGATTGTGGATCAGAAAAAGAAATAAAAAAAAAGGATCCATTTATGAAAAAAATATACTGAATAAAACGCATAACATAAGACACATAACGAATTTTTAAAAAGAGCATATAGTAAAAAGAATTATAGAGTTAAGCGATCCTTTTTTGGGGATAGAGGGACTTGAACTCCTCACGATTTCTTAAGTCGACGGATTTTCCTCTTACTATAAATTTCATTGTTGTCAATGTATTGACATGTAGAATGGACTTTCTTTATTCTGCGTCCTGATTAATCAGTTCTTCAAAAGGATCTTATCAGACTAAGTGATGGAGTGAATGATTTGATCAGTGAATATTAAATTCTTTCTTCAACTTGGAATTGATTTGATTCACATCTTTCAATCTGTGATATAACGATTGCCTACAAATAGAAATTGGGAGTCTTCATTAATCAATTGAAATAATATTTCAGTACAAATACGTATATATATCCTTCTTTTTAAATTTTCGATGGAAGGATTCCCTTTCCTAACACGAAAGGAAATATTTCATCACGTCACAAACAACCCCATTTGTTAGAAACAGCTTCCATTGAGTCTCTGCACCTATCCTTCTTTTTTTATTCTCGTTTTCGTAACTTTTCTTTTTACTTTCAGAAAACGGGATTTGGCTCAGGATTGCCCATTGTTAATTCCCGGGTTCTCTCTGAATTTGAAAGTTATCACTTGGTATTGTTTCATACCAAGGCTCAATCCAATTAAGTCCGTAGCGTCTACCAATTTCGCCATACTCCCTCTTTTTCTTTGAGATTAGGATCCTATTAGGATGCTTTTTTTTTTTCATTTATTATTTTTTCATCTATATCGGATCGGATACTCTATATTTTGTCGAATCTGAAATGATTTTTATTATTTCTATATTCGCACTTCAATATACATAGATATATACCACATATATATATATCTTTTTTATATACCCCCCCTTCTATAAATTCTTCATGCAATTTGAAGACTCAACGGTCAGATTTTTTTTCTAGTCTTGATTTTGTTTTGACCTTTCCGAATGAGAATAAGGGAATCTTTCTATTATGATCTGGATTGTCTCTTTATCTTCTTTTTCATTTTATCTTTTTTTACTTAGAGCGGACAGAGACCCAGACCCTAGTACTATATACCATAAATAAAAACCTAACTAAAAAAAAACGAAAATGGAAATATATTGATTATTCAAATTCCATTAAGAATATATTTCTTAATTTAGAATAGCTATAACTAATCTAATGGCTATAAAAAATCATTCTATTAATTTCCTGAATTAGACATTCATTTCAGTAATTCGAATATCTTTTCGATTCTATCTAATTCTAATGAAATAAATATTTTCTAATGAAATAAAGATTCGATAAAAATATCGAATTTCGAATTCTATTCTATAATAGAATTCACCTTGAAAATCCAATTTTTTAGAATTCGAATGTATTAATTGGTTCAAATACATTATAGATATTGAATCTTAATGTATAATAATATTGTAATTCAAATTACTGTTTAATGTAATCGAATTTTATATTTTATTCATTATAAAAAAAAAATGAGAATCCCCATTTTTTTTTTTGAATATTAATAATATTCAAAATAGAATTCTATAATTCTAAAAATATAAGATATTCTCTAAGATAATATATATATAATAAAATATATATAATATTATATATATAATAAGATAATATATATATAATAAGATAAAAATGATTAGATGATATTGATATAAAATATCAAATTCATATATATTAAAATATATATATATATTATTAATGTGAAAAAAGATTTTTAAGTAGGGAAAATAGTATATAATTTAACTAGAAAATAATATATAATTTAATAGGAAAAATAATATATAAGAAGTAAAGTAAAAATAATAGAATTCCAAATTGTTATACTCTTTTTTTTTGTATCCTAGAATTTCAAAAAAATATTGATTTTTTATGTTCGTAATACTTAATTATGTTATAACATATTTATTATGTTCTGAATAGCCATCAATAAACAGGTTAATAAATTCAAGATCCTACTAGTTTTTAAAATTCCTATGCACGCACATTTTCGGTTATATGAGCCTGCTTAGCTCAGAGGGTTAGGGAGCATCGCATTTGTAATGCGATGGTCATCGGTTCGATTCCGATAGCCGGCTTTTCTATTTTTGTTGTTTTTCTTTTACAAATGGATAATGTCTTTTTTAGGCATAAAAAAATTAGACGTAGTTCGATCTCTGTAGAACAACTCAAGAAAAGAACCTCTTTTTTTTCTATACAATAGAATAAAGTTCAGATATTGACAGAATTCATATAATTCTTCTTTGTACTACAATACTTTAGTGGATTTCGCTTCATTTATCATATTTGTCATTTAGTTTAGTTTTAATTTCAATTTAGGAATTTGAAATTTCTAAGGGAGTCTTTATAAATACGCTACAGAGGGCCTCGTTTCAAAAAAATACGCCGTCTGGGGGCTTTACCTGGACTAACTAGTAAACAGCCTACAGTCAGAACTTAGAAACCAATCACGCTTCGGTAAAAAATCTCAATATCGTATTCGTTTAGAAGAAAAACAAAAATTGTGTTTTCATTATGGTCTTACAGAACGACAATTGCTTAAATATATTCGTATTGCCGGAAAAGCGAAAGGGTCAACTGGTCAGGTTTTACTACAATTACTTGAAATGCGTTTGGATAACATACTTTTTCGATTGGGTATGGCTTCGACTATCCCTCAAGCCCGCCAATTAGTTAACCATAGACATGTTTTAGTTAATGGTCGTATAGTAGATATACCAAGTTATCGCTGCAAACCTCGAGATATTATTATAGCGAAAGATAAAAAAAAATCGAAAGCTCTGATATCTAAAATTATCTTGATTCAGCCCTGTGAGGGAATTGCCAAAAAGCATTTGACTCTTCATCCATTCCAATTATAAAGGATTAGTAAATCAAATAATAGATAGTCAATGGGTTGGTTAATTTGAAAACAAATGAATTGCTGGTTGTAGAATATTATTCTCGTCAGACTTAAAACTACAATTCAAATGAATACAGAGTTTTGATCCGAGTATTTTATACCATTCATGTATCATACACATGGATATAGGACCATTTTCATTCCTTGTCCACTTTTTCCAGTATTTTGCGTATTTACAAAAATCATTTTTGAATTGAAGATTCATACCAAACCAAAGAAAGTTGGTAAAAATGGTATATCCATTGTTATTTGGAGAGATGTGCGGCTCAGTAAAATTAATGAATTAGGCAAAGGTACGGAGAGAGAGGGATTCCAACCCTCGGTAAACAAAAAAAAGCCTACATAGCAGTTCCAATGCTACGCCTTGAACCACTCGGGCATCAGTGCTACATAATTATTATGGTCCAGAAACTGTGTCAATAATGAGTTATTCATATCCCATCTTTCGATAGGCGCTTTTTATGCAATTCGGAACTAAAAAAAGAAAGATCAAATTTTTTATCAAAACTGACTTCGAGGCCATAGGCTAAAAAAAAATTCATTAATGAGTCTGTTTCTTTACGTTATTTCGTACTGTATTGTACAATCTCTTTGTTTGTGGGATTTCTTTCACACGATAAAGAATTCAATTCTTCGAATGGATTCCTACTCTATACCTATGTTCTTCAGATCTCGGATAAATGGAAATTTCTATTGATAAGACCTTTCTATTGTAGCCACATCTGGCTGAAGAATAATTCCGACAACCTCAGGAGAAAAAGAGGCATTCATTACTATTACAGAGATGGTGCGATTTGGATTATTTTTTCACTGATCTCAGTCTTAGAAGAAAGACACATTATTCGGAAAAAAAATGGAAAAAACCTACGCTTGCTGAAGGTGAAGTTTATAAATAAAACGAAAAACTCCTTCTGTCGTGTATCCCCGATTAACAATGCAGCCTCTACATGCTTCAATTATGGATTTTAAGCTATTAAGCGAAAGGTTATAATTTATTGTTATGGGTTAGGTTAAATTTACTCCACTAGTAGCAATAGGCGGCATAGGGAAGAAGCACTACGCTTAGGAATCAACAACACAAAAACTTTGTAAAATATATATCCTTCCTTTCGGAGATCGGGACTAACAAGAATGGTTGGGACAACAAACATCCATCTCGTTCGTATTTTTGGATACCTGCATAACCATCGAAGGCTGTTGAAGTGACTAATTCCAGGAAATTTAGTGGCGTTGAGTGGACAAAGATATTGTTGGAGTTATCCTTTTTTCGCCAGTACCAACATACTTGATGTTAAGAAAGCTCTTTATTAGGAAGGTTGGCTAGAGATTTCTTGTAAAAACACTAGCCCTGGTAATAGTTTTGATAATGAGAAAAAATACTGCAATCTTTTTTGATTTTATGTATTAATTCGTTATCATTATACACATAAAGGAGGAGCTGTATGGAGATGGTAGGGAAGGATCACGTACGGTTCTGGAACGGAGATTCTTTTGAACCGAATAACGACCGTAACGGATGTCGGCGCAATCTGGAAGGAAATTATGCGTGAAGCTTTACAGAATTATTATGAGGCTATGCGGACTAGAAATTCGATCCCTATGATCGAAGTTAGGCACTTTATAACACAGGCCTATTCAGCACAAGTAATGGAGAACATACGAAAGCTTTAGAATATTATTTTTCGGGCACTCGGAACGAAATCCGCTCTTACCTCCAAGCTTTTAATACAGGGCCGTGGATCTGTCATTACGTGCGACTATCTCCACTATAGAAAGAAAAAAAAAGAACGATCAAATCAGCTATAAAGCAAATCAGCTAATAAATACTAGAAATAACTACTTTTAGAAAAAAAATAGGCTTACTAGTATATATATCGTCCAAAACAACGATTTTTATCAGCTGTAGCAAAGAAAAAAAACTTCATAGATCATAGAATGGAAGTAAAAAAAAATGAAGAAATATAGATATGCCTAGATACTATTTCCTTTTTTCTATGGATAAAAGATCTAATTGGATAGAGGAAGCACTCGTAAAGATCAATTGGAGAGGTTTTGGACCGATACAATAAGAACTAAGCATACTTATATCATGATACAAAAGTTAGGAATCTACTTTATGTAATAAAGTCGATCCCCCTACCCTAAGCGTTTTGAGCAGCGGTGTAGTATCAGATCCCAAAGATAGTAAGTCTTTTTTCTTTCTTATGAAAAAAAAAGTCTTTCTCAAGGATTCTATAGACTATAGAAAATGGATATATATCATATAGGAAATAGGAAAGTATATGATATATGGAAATCGAGATAGTTACCTTTCAGAAAACTAGAATGAGAGTGTTAATGTCGATGTTTCACTCTTCTGAAGGTAGGAGAAAAGATAAAACTATTTTTTAATCAATTACTTCAAAATTCAAGTTTGAAACTCATGTAATTAACCCATTTTCGTTTGGTTAACTCCAGAAAGAAAACAAATGGAACGTCAAAAAGAATTGATTGCTGAGCCGTATGAGGCAGGAAACCCTGCAAGTACGGTTCTAAGGGAAGGAATTTACTCACCTATTCCGACCGCGGAGAACAGGCCATCTGACAGGGAGATTCTGAGATTGCGGAGGCTTGGTTCTGAACTGGCTGCAGAATGATTGGAAACAAGCTATAGCCCTTACCCTGGTAATTATATTGAAGCACAGAATTGCTTGGAAGATCACATGGGCGTTTTGGAATAAGAACACTCTTGTTTATTTTCTAATTATTATTTTCTATATTTTTTATGGTATTTTTTCTAATATTCTATATATAGAATATATATATTTTAATTTATTTTTGATTATATATCTTATATTTAATTTGTTGTAATTATTAATGTAATTAATTTTTGAATTTTTTGTAATTAATTGTTTGTTGTCTCCATCAGTAAAAAATAAAACAGATCATTTCTAATTTCTATAGGAACAGCCAATCAAAAACAAAATTTCATTATATCCCTTCTAAAAATGAAAATCGTTCTATTTTTATTTCGTCTGGTATTTTCCTTGTAGAGATAAAACAATATGTGGATACACTAGAGTAGAGAGAATTTCTCTTTTTTTTTTTGTTATTCAAACAAAAATGGAAAACTAAAAAAAAACGAGACTCTAAAAACTAAATAGAAATCCCAGTATGTCCTCTAGCCATGCTAATGACTGCACACGTCACGTGATTGGAAATAGAGTGCATAATTATATCTTCTATTTAAGACAGAAATGAGAGTAGACTAGTTCCATCCAGGAATTTCTAATTAAAATCTGAATCCACTAGGTTGCATTAAAAAATTATTGAATCTCAATTCAAAGTCCAGAAAGGGTTTTAGAAGATCTCAAAAAGGTCCGTTGGAGCGCCTTTATCCTATGTTTCATAATAGATCCGAATACTTGCCCCGGATTGACTTCTGACCGGATCATAATTGTTCTAGTGAATAACTAAAGAAAATAGATTAAAGAAAATATGGAATAGGTGGGAAATAGAAGAGAAAGAAACGCAATATTATAAACATCTCTCATAAGTTCACTAATTTTGTTTTTATTTTTTATATTGGCGGGTCTTCTTTGTATGTGTGTTGTCCGGAAGGAGGAGGACTCAATGATTATTCGTTCGCCGTCCAAGCCAGAAGTTAAAATTTTGGTAGATAGGATCCCGTAAAAACATCTTTCGAGGAATGGGCAAACCCGGTCATTTCTCGGGTTAATACAGCTAAAGGACCTGATACTTCACTTACTTGGATCTGGAACCCATACATGCTGATGTTTGTGATTTTGATAGCCATACTTAGTGATTTGGAGGAGATTTCCGGAAAAGTATTTAGTGCCCATTTCGGCCAACTCTCCATCATCTTTCTTGGCTGAGTGGGCATGTATTTCCATGGTGCTCGTTTTTCCAATTATGAAGCATTTTGGCTAAGTTGATCCAACTCACATTGGACCTAGTGCTCCAGGTGGGTTTGGCCAATAGTGGGCCAAGAGATATTGAATGGTGATGTAGGCGGGGGTTTCTGAGGAATACAAATAACTCTCTGGTTTTTTTCAGATTTTGGCGAGCATCTGGACAACTAGTGAATTACAACTTTTACTGTACTTACCCAACTGGTGCATTAGTCTTTGCAGCCTTAATGCTTTTGCTGGTTGGTTTCATTATCACAAAGCTGCTCCTAAATTGGCTTGGTCTCTAAGATGTAGAATCTATGTTAAATCACCATTTGGCAGGGTTACTAGGACTTGGATCTCTTTCTTTCGGGCGGCATCAAGTACATGTATCTTTACCGATAAATCAATTTCTAAATGCTGGAGTAGATCTCAAAAGAGATCCCCACTTCTCATGAATTTATCTTGAATCGGGATCTTTGGCTCAACTTTATCCCAGTTTTGCTGGAGGGAGCAATCTCCTTTTTTCACCTTTGAATTGGTCAAAATACGCAGAATTTCTAACTTTTCGTGGAGGATTAGATCCTAGTGAACTGGCGGTGGTTTATGGCTGACTGAGGACATTGCGCACCATCATTTAGCTATTGCAATTCTTTCCTGATAGCTGGTCACATGTATAGGACCAACTGGGGGTTTGGTCATGGTATCAAAGAGATTTTAGAGGCCCAAAAAGGTCCATTTTCGGGCCAGGGTCATAAAGGTCTATAGCCCACAGAGATCCTCAACAACTTCCTGGCATGCTCAATTATCTATTAACTTAGCTATGTTAGGCTCTTTGACCATTGTTGTAGCTCACCATATGTATTCTATGCCTCCTTATCCATAATACCTAGCTACCGACTATGGGACACACAACTGTCATTGTTCACACATCACATGTGGATTGGTGGATTTTCATAGTTGGTGCTGCTGCGCATGCAGCCATTTTTATGGTAAGAGACTATTGATCCAACTACTGATACAACGATCTATTAGATCGTGTCCTTAGGCATCGCGATGCAATCATATCACATCTCAACTGGGTATGTATATTTTTTAGGTTTCTGCTACAGTTTTGGCTTGTATATTCATAATGACACCATGAGCGCTTTAGGGCGCCCCCAAGATATGTTTCTTCAGATACTGCTATACAATTACAACCCTGTCTTTGCTCAATGGATACAAAATACATAACACGCTTTAGCACCGAACACAACGGGCTCCCTGGTGCAACAAATGCCAAGCACCCAAGTTTAACTTGAAGCGTGTGGTGATTTAGTGGCAGTGGGCGTATGGCAAGGTTGCTTTGTTACTCATTCCATTAGGAACATGCGGATTTTTTGTCCATCACATTCATGCATTTACAATTCATGTGACGGTATTTGATACTCCTAAAGGGTGTTCTATTTGCTCTGTATCGCTCAATGAGATTGATACCGGATAAAGCAAATCTTGGTTTTCGTTTCCTTGTGATGGACCATTAGGAAGGGGGACATGCCAAGTATCTGCTTGGGATCATGTCTTCTTTGGGGCTATTCTGATGTATGAATGCAATTTCGGTAGTCATATATCTGCATTTCAGTTGGAAAATGCAGTCCGACAAGTTTGGGGTACTATAAGCGATCAAGGGTAGTAACTCATATCACAGGAGGGGAAACTTTATGCAGAGTTCCATTAGCTACTTGGCATTAATGGGTGGTTCATGATTTCTTATGGGCGCAAGCTTCCCCAGGTAATTCAGTCTTATGGTTCTTTCACATATCTGCATATGGTCTTTTTTTCTGGGTGCCCATTTTGTATGGGCTTTTTAGTTTAATGTTTCTATTCAGCGGGCGTGGTTATTGGCAAGAACTCTATTGAATCCATCGTTTGGGCTCATAATAAATTGTGTTGCTCCTGCTACTCAGCCCAGAGCCTTGGAGCATTGCAATACAGGACGTGCTTGTCAGGAGTGCAACCCATTACCTTCTGGGTGGAATTGCTACAACATGGGCATTCTTCTTAGCAAGAATTATTGCAGTAGTGATAATGGCTAGGAGGATTTGGAAAAGCATTATGGTGCATTAAGATTTCCAAGGTTTAGCCAAGGCTTAGCTCAGTACCCCACTACTTGTCTGGTATTTGGTTTATTGCATACCGCACATGACTTCGGGAGAGTCATGATGATATTACTGAGGAACGTCTTTATCAAAATATTTTTGCTTCTCATTTCGGGCAATTAGCAATAATTTTTCTGTGGACTTCCTGCAATCTGTTTCCATGTAGCTTGGCAAGGAAATTTTGAGGCATGGGTAATAGGATCCCTTACATGTAAGTGACCATTATTGCTCATGCAATTTGGGGATCCTCATTTTGGTCAACCCGGCTGTAGGTGTTTTTACTCGAGTGGGGTGCTTCTGGACCAGTGAATATTGCCTATTCCGGTGTGTTTATCAGTGGTGGTATACAATTGGTCTTCAACGTACTAATGGGGGATCTTTATACCGGGAGCTCTCTTTTCATTATTTCTTTTCTGTCATATCCTCTTAATAGTGGATGGTTACACCTCACAACCGAAATGGAAACCGAGCGTTTCGTGGTTTAAAAACGCCGAATCCCGCCTTAATCATCATTTGTCAGGACTTCATTCTGAGCTGTCAACTCCTTGGCTTGGACAGGGCATTTAGTCCATGTCGCTATTCCGGGATCTAGGGGGAATACGTTCGATGGGAATAATTTTTAGGGGTGTATTACCACATCCTCAAGCGGCAAGGGTTAGGTCCACTTTTAGCAGGTCAGTGGAATCTTTATGCTCAAAACCTGGATTCCAGTAGTCACTTATTTGGTACTCTCCCAAGCGAGCAGGAACTGCCATTCTAACACTTCTCGGGGATTCCATCCATGTACAAACGCAAAGTTTATGGCTGACCGATATTGCGCACCATCATTTAGCTATTGCAATTTCTTTTTCCTGATAGCTGGTCACATGTATAGGACCAAACTTCGGGATTGGGCAAGTACAGTATAAAAGAGATCTTAGAAGTACGATATTCTCCGGGGGTAGGGATTGGGACGTGGACATAGGGTCTTTATGACACAATAAATAATTCACTTCATTTTCAATTAGGCCTTGCTCTCAGCATCTCTTTAGGAGTTATTACTTCCTTGGTAGCTCAACATCATGCTATTCTTTACTCTGCTTTATGCGTTTATAGCGCAAGATTTTACTACTCAAGCTGCGTTAGTATACTCATCATCAATACATCGCAGGATTCATTAAAGATGACAGGAGCTTTTGCTCATGGAGCTATATTTTTTATTAGAGATTACAATCTGCAGAACAGAATGAGGATAATGTATTGGCAAGAATGTTAGGACCACAAAAGAAGCTATAATATCGTCATTGTAAGTTGGGCGAGCCTCTTTCTGGGGTTCCATACTTTGGGACTTTATGTCCATAATGATGTCATGCTTAGCTTTGGCACTTCCTGAGAAACAGAAATATTGATCGAACCGATATTTGCCCAATGTTGATACAATCTGCTCATGGAAAACTTCATATGGATTCGATGTACTTTATCTTCAACGAATAGTCCGGCGTTCAATGCGGGGTTGCTGAAGCATATGGTTGCCTGGTTGGTTAAATGCTATTAATGATAATAGTGTGTAATTCTCTATTCTTAAATAATAGGTCCTGGTGACTTTTTGGTGCATCATGCTATTGCTCTAGGTTTACATACACAACTACATTTGATCTTTTAGTAAAAGGTGCTTTGGATGCACAATGTATTCCAAGTTAATGCCGGATAAAAAGGATTTTGGTTATAGTTTTCTCCCCTTATGAGATGGTCCAAGGGGGACGAGGTGGTATTGTGATATATTCAGCTTGGGACGCATTTTATTTTGGGTCAGTTTTCTGATGCTAATCACCATTGGCTGGTTATTTCTTTATTGAGCACTAAAACACATTACACTATGGCAGGGTAATATTTCCCAGTTTGAACGAATCTTCTACCTATTTAATGGGATGGTTAAGAGATTACTTGTGGTTAAACTCTTCACAATTGATTAATGGTTACAACCCATTTGGTATGAATAGCTTGTCTGTATGGGCATGGATGTTCTTGTTTGGTCATCTTGTTTGGGCATGACTGGATTTATGTTCTTAATCTCCTGGCGGATGCATTGGCAGGAATTGATTGAAACTTTAGCAAATGGGCTCCATGAACGCACACCTCTTTGGCGAATTTGATTCGATGGAGAGATAAACCAGTGGCTCTTTTCCCATTGTGCAAGCAAAGATTGGCTGGATTAGCCTATTCACTTTTCTGTAGAGGTGGTTATATATTTACTTGCGTAGCTTTCTTTGATTGCTCTCTACATCGGCGCAAATTTGGCTAATGTAATTCTTTTGTGTATCCGAAAAAATCGAATTTCCTTCTATGGAGAAGGGTAACTGCTTTTCTTATATTTCTACATTCTAGGATCCTGACTTGTATCATTGATACTAATAGGAAAGTTGAAACCATTATGGGCAAGGAAAAAGTTTGATTCAAGAGGCGAGAAAAAGAGAAAAAATTGAACC
This sequence comes from Dalbergia cochinchinensis, assembly GCA_031216125.1. Taxonomy (NCBI): domain Eukaryota; kingdom Viridiplantae; phylum Streptophyta; class Magnoliopsida; order Fabales; family Fabaceae; genus Dalbergia; species Dalbergia cochinchinensis. Next base: position 14,270,057 of record CM062375.1, on the reverse strand, counting down.
AAAATTATCATTTGATTCCGCCGATCCTCAAAAAAAAGAAATAAGAAAAGTTCCCTGTTATGGCGGATAAATGGGAAATTCATGGAAAGTTAGAATCACTACCGCGTAATAGTGGCACCTACAGCGTCTTCATTCGACGTTGTTTTTCGATCCGGAAGACCAAGAGTTAAACTTATCGAGATTTTGGGTTATCTGGACACATACTCGTGAAATGGTTATCATTGTGTTTGCTGCCCGGAAGAAACAAGAAGGATCAAGTTGGTAAGGATAGGATAAAAAATTATTATCTTCAATCTTTATTCATTTTTACGACTCAACTGATCATAAGAGGGTCCCTTTACCATTCTGTATATAAATGGTTTATCTCTATTTGTACAGATATGGTGGAGGGACACATTCAATCTCCTGTTTGTCCATTAGTTGTTAATTCTTTCTTTATCGCGGGGTAGAGCAGCTTTCATGGTAGCTCGCAAGGCTCATGTAACCTTGAGGCTCACGGGACCAAACTCTGTTGTTCAGCAACTGCAATCGTTTTTACAAAACAGGGGTTCCAGAAGGGGGTAAAAGTGGATAGCGATGGAACTCTGAACCCATGCCTTCTTCCCTTACAAAAGAGAAATTTTCTACCTATTCGACTATGATCCAATATTTTACTGTACTTTGTATATGTAATATATCAATTTAATATTTGAAGGATGCAGAGCTAGGTCTCATGATACTATATTAGGCGTTAAAGGGAATTCTGAAAGAAAGTTAAATATATATCACTAAATAGTATATAATGAAATAATATTTATCTTTATATATATTATCTTTTTTCATAAATATATATAGGTTTTATTATTCCCTGTTTAATGATTTTTCTATTAATTTTAGTATATAGTTCCATTGAATACTTCTATAAAGTATTAATCGTATTAATGGAATAGTATCTTTTAGAATATTTACGTATAGAAGACTTTATTAGAATATATTACTCAGTATTGAATATCTCAAATTATTCTATTTTGATTTTATTCTCTTTTTAAACTCTCTTATATTTTATTCTATTTTTAGATTGTGTTTTTTAGTTTTACAATTATACCATAACAATACATATAAGTATAAAGAGATAGAAGATATTTCCATTAGAATAAGTTTGACCTCTCCCTATAATGACTGCTAGTTTCTCTTTTATTTTGGGGGCGATATTTCCATTTTAATGTGCGCCTCACACCCTGAAAGAATTAGTGGGAGGGGTCATCTACTCATTTTTTCGATCTAGAAACAAATATTTTCTAAGAAATGAGAGAATTGCTAAGAATGCACCTAATCGCACTAGAAAGAGACTAATCCAATCCATAATGATGTACACGGAAAAAACAACATTCTTGTTAGCCTCGACCTGAACCATCAGGAGAAGCAATATTAACAGGTACACTTAATCAATAACGGGAATTGATTTCACCTGATGAAGTATGGCAACTGAATGCAAAACAGCCAATTGGAAAGCAATAGTCATGTTTCTAATCCTCCAATTTCCATCAACAAAAGAACTATACCATTGATTGATCCCGAACCTCTCGATCCCGTTGATCGATCGACAAAAATTTGTAGATAAAAAACGCATTTTGGAGGTCTTTTATGCAAGAATCCAGCTTGATTTTATATGACTTCTATTACCACTCCCTTTGAGGCATGGATCTAAGGTTTTTTTTACTGATCACAAAGGATATGCTGGACTCATGCATCCTTCTATAATATTTGTTAACAATAGAAAAAATGATGGACCAATAAGATTCACCCCTGGATATCTTTACCTTAGATAGATACTCAAGGATATCAATTCATATAGATCATGCAATTCTCTATTCAGTGGAATGAAAGACAAAAAATGAAAATTGGGCTTTCTGGAGAGATGGCTGAGCTGGCTGATAGCTCCGGTCTTGAACTGAACTGATATAGTTCGCACCAAAGAACTATCGAGGGTCTTCGAATCCCTCTCTCTCCTTTTTCCTCGGCGAATATATTTTTCTATTTTGGTTTTGTTTTGGTTGTCTGAAGCTTTCGGGCTCATTATACTACCACTTAGCCGAGCTCCGAAAAAAAGATATATTAAATTTATTAGATATAAATGTAAGTTAAAAAGAAAGGAAAAGAGAAACTCATTTTCTCGCCATGACCCGCCTCGACTCAACCCTAGCAGGTATGGTGAAATCAAAGTGATTCCTACATTTTCGCTACTTTGGATCTCATGTCTTCAATTAAGAGGAGTCATGGAAATGAACTCGGGACCAAAATCTCGATCAATTCCTTTCTCAACTTCTGCGGGCAGTTGCATGAGCTCTTCCCATGCGTGCCATAAATCAGACCTCACGAACAGGAAGAATCCAGGAACAAAAATGAGAAGAGAAGCTAACCAACTTCTAGGAGAGACACTGACTGATCGCATTGATCTCGGTAGCTTACGCCACCCACGGAATCTCTAAAGGAACCTAAAGCGAGCATGAGTCATATATTCTGGCAGAACGATCGTTCTTGCCAAGGCTGTATGTCTTTTTCAGGTCTACTCTGCAAGTCCAAACTAGCATTGGGACTCTCTTAGAGGGTTCTCAACCAGGGAGCACGCAGATCCCAAAACGCATAGGTTTTCCCTCCATCCAAAAATGACTTCTCCGGTCTGGGAACGCACATTAGATAGCTTTACCTAAATCCGGTAGGTCCCTGAGCGGATCCCACGTTAGCCCCCAAGACGTTGGTCTCTAACTAGAAAGTAAATGCTTGAGCTTGAGATAGCCCATCTGCCCAGTGGGCCCGTAAAATTCACTAGGAGCAAGCGGTATTATTAAACCAGACAAAGCAATGTAAGCACATGAAACCAAAAAACAGATAAAGCACTCATAAACTATAAGATACAAATAAGCTTCTCCGGAGACCATCACAAGTGCAATGACGGAGCCCACGCAAAAGGTTTTATTAAAATATGCCAAATTTCCACCAAGTATGCAGCAAATGGAACTCAACCATACATGCCCTCCCAATTATATTCCTTCCAAATCATCCACACCTAACAATCCACTCCTTCTTCTCTCCAAAAGGTGGATTTTAGTAAGATAATGAACCAAATATAATACTGAATGGACTAAGGGTCAAGGTGGCAATTTTCTCTTCACATCCCCCCGGAGCCCAGGTATCATATATACCCCCAAAAATAAAGAGCCTTGAATACTAGAAGAAAAGCACCTATGCCTAACAAGATTAAGCTATGGGAATACCTAAAATTGTAGAAATATTTATTTTTCTTATCTTTCCATACATAATCGAAGAATGGAAAAGATTCCTCCCAAGAGTCCACCCTCAGGTCCCAGGTAAGTGCATGCACAATCACAACATAATACAATACAACAACAATGTAACATATTATAATAATAACAACAGAATAATAATACACAATGGCAATAACAACAATAACAACAATAATAACAATACAATAAGGTGGTACAACAAAACAATAATGGTGGTAATAAATAAATAATATACAAACAAATAAATGTAAACAACAAGTAAATAAATATCAATGCCAAAGCCCAATTACTGGTAAGTAAATAATAAATAGTAAATAACAAATAAATAAAGAATAATGTGGGTAGTATATAAAGAATAGAACAGAATACATAATAAATAAAGTAAAATAAAGAAGAATATAATAAACAAATGTAAATGTAATAGTCAGTATAAATAATATAATAATATATGGGCTACATAAAGTATATAATACAAAGGCAATCAAGGTAACAATCCCACAACAATAATATTAACAATAATACAATAACAACAACAATAACAACATGTATATAAAATATATAAACAATAAATAAATAACTCATAAATAATACATAAACACACAATAATAATAAAGAAAGTAATAATAAACAATATAAAACATGTAAAGAAAGAAGAAACACAAACAACACAAGAGAGGAAATTATGAAGCACTCTAGACACAAAGTGGTTGGAAAGGTGTCTATGAATTTCCTCTCCAGAGGACCCACCCCCCAACCCCAGAGTCGCTGAGATGGGGAAGTAAAAATTAAGCCTTGCTCATACATAGGCTTCTCAGGTACACAAATGAGCCACCTGGGGCGTAGGTTCATTGCTCCGGCCCAGAATACTATTAATGGGCATGGGCTACAGGTTGAGCCCCAGTAGTTTACTCGGATAAACTGATAAGTCGGGCATTCCTGGCCCTACCAAGCGAAAAACTGGTAGTTTCTTGGTCACTGACCTGTTAAAGCTAAAGTTCCATTAAAGATGCGCGTTTCCACGTGGTAGAACCTCCTCAGGGAATATAAGGCTTTCGATGAGGCTGATCTGGAGCCGCCATCCACGCAACTGAATACCTTCGTTTAAAAGGAATATTTTTGGTGTAGAAAGTCTCAACCCAGGATCCTTCTGTTGCAGCGTATTTCTGGAGAAACGAAGTCATAGGCACGTAGGTTCAATGCCATCTGACTACTCCAAGAGCACTCATCCATAAACCAGTTACTGGTACAAATAACATAAAGAAATGTAACCAACGTTTATTGGAAAACGCAACCCCAAAGATTTGGGAACAAAAAGCGGGTAATAGCAGTGACCATTGAATAAGTTTCTTCTAGCTTGAAGGTTATGCTGTTAAAAGCCATCGGAATGTATCGGTGAGCCATCACCATCTTCGCGAACAGTATGATTTTTAACGGTTGCACCATGAATAGCGCGCATAGTAGAGGGCAGCCCCTCAATACACCCAGCAACTCCTTATCATATGAAATGGGTACAGCCACGTCCAATTATGAAACCCTTGGAAAATAGGATGAATCGAAATATAGTCTGCTTACACCAAAACTAGGCGCAAAGAACCAAATCCAGACTGAATTCCAGTGGATAAATCAGGAATACAGAAACAAAAACAAGACTAATTGGACCGTCAGAGAATGTGATTGCATGACAGGAAGGCGCATATTTTGAACGGATCGAGCAAGTTCAAACTATTGACGTAACATGAAACCCATATTGAATCCTGGAAAGCACCTATGTGGAGAGCAACAAAAGTCCAACAGACCACCTAATTGAGCAACAACGGGTAAAATCTCCCTGCGCTTCAGGACATCCCCATAGTAACAACAAAAGAGTCAAAGAGCCAAACCATTAGCAGGAGTAGAGAGACTGCCGCGGTAATAAGAAGTTACAGCCTTCCAAATAGGGAACTTGCCAATCCATGAGTACATACCATGCGAAGTTACAAAGGTTGGTACCTGTGGAATCCAACCCCCTAAGGCAAAATGAGGCGCAAGGAAAGATGGCAACAGATCCGGACCAACCCACAAAAACGAAACGGTCCCTCCGTAACCAGTCATCCATAATATCAAATAAATCATTTTCATCTTTGGTACTTTACTCCAAGAGCTGAATAGTCATAGTGATCCTCCTATTCAACCTCATTTCCAATCCATTTCCCCTGAGCACCTCCTAGCATTTTCTAGATGGGACCCTGGAGCCTTTTTCACTTTCTATATTATTTTCTTTTTCTCGTAGACTGTCCCTTCTTTTCTATTTTCTAATGGGTTTGATATCCAAATTATTTATTGCTCTATTGGATAATTTGTGGCCAAATCCATGAACTGAATCTCAATCCTAGCGCTATTCCTTTTCTATTCTTCACAATCCCTAAGCCATGAATCGTGAATTGTCTTATGACTCTATAAATCTGATGGATAATTTTTTTTTTTAGAACTGTTCGCTATGAACAAATTTGATACCTTTCTCGCTCTCAGCTACCAGCGGATCCCCAGAACACTCCGGCCTCCTTGAATCAAATAATCTTATTCCTTGAATCTTTCGTGAAATGGAAATAAATCGTTTTAAAAAATTTCATGAATTTTACAGGGCTCTAGGGAAACTATTGCAGGCTCATATATTTTTTGACTTTCTATTTTACATTTTTTTTCTTTTATTGTCGTCTTTGTTCTATTTTTCCTTTCTTTCTAGATAAAAAGACCTTCAAACATATCCTTTTTTCGGGACTCGAAGTGAAAGAGATTTCTTCTGAATATTTTTTCTATTTACTTTTCTAAGGATTTTTAGATCTATCTATTAGATTTTGAATATTGTATTGAATTTTTTTTTATCTTTATAAGAGACTGTAAGTGAAAGTTTTTCTTTCTCCCATCCATTAATTTGCCGGAAATATATATCGTAATGTGCATCGATAAGGAAAAGAAAATAAAAATATTTGATACGCTGAAGCCATGATTTGATAGTAGATTTATTTTTTCTATAGATATAGAATGATTTTTATAGAAATAATAGAAATGTAAATTGATCTTTTTATTGTGTCTCGAAAAAAAAAGAAAGCATATTAAAAAAAAAGAAGTCTTAATTGTTAGAATTCCCCTCATCTCTATCCAATTTGAATATCATTTAACAGATATAGTTAGCATGATTCAATGGGTTAGTCCCACTTTATTTTTTTGATCTTACCAATTTTATTATTGGAATAATCTGAAAATAAAGCAGATATTTGAGAATTAAAGAAGATTTTGTCATCTATTCATTAAAAAAAAGAGACTAAATATTCGACTTTCTAACTAGAATTAGTTTACTATATTATCATTCATTAGAATGATGAACAATTAACTTATTAGAATTCAAAATTCCATTTTCTAATGAGAATTTCTCCATTGATTCCTTAGGTTTTTTTTATTTATAAAAAAATATCTATTCTTCCTTCTAAATATTGAATACTACAGCTTGGAGTTTTATGTAGAAAAAACGGTGGCACAAAGCCCTTAATCGGATTTGAACCATCCGATGACTTACGCCTCCTACCATGGCGTTACTCTCTACCACTTGAGTTAAAAGGGTCTCCTGCTTAATTCAATTCTTATTCATGACTGAGCCAATATGAGTCTAGTACATAATATTTGTGACTGCGTATACTTTATACAGATAAGGATTTAGAATATATGCACACATATGGATAGATATTATCTCCATATAGATAGATATTAATTCTACATAGCGACTCATTAAGGAACAAAAAAATTTATTTGACTCAGTGGAATAGGAGTGATAGTTAATGAAAAGGTTTATTGATATTCTGATTTGATAAATACCACCAATGCACTTTGAATTGGCATTTTTTCCACAAAACTGATCTGAAATTGAATTCATCCCTCATCATAACGAAATTCATTGTATTGAGTATTATGAATGGATACATGTACCCACCAATTCGGAATATTTTATCGAATCATTGAAAAAATGGATTTCAATTTTCCTGTTTTTCAAATCCACTTCATTCTTTTTATTGGAAAAAAAATTTGCAATAACTTGTTGATCTTTTATCTCTTCTACCCGATTTCCAAACTTTATTTTCGTTTTTTCCGGTTAGAATGAGATAGAGATATACCTACCGAATCTTAACAATGAATAAAAAGTGAAAGAAATCAGATATTTTTTAACTCCCGCCTTTTCCAGAGCAAATCAATTATTCTCTGAAAGCGATCCTATCTTTCTTTTCTGCAATACTTATCCTTTTTCCTTTTAGGAATTATAGATTGGATTGGCGATTGGAATGAACAATTTCGAAATCGAATGATGAACCAAAAAATTCTATGGTATGGTAATTTGAAAATGGAAAGATCCTTCTGATCGAATCATACATCATTCCAATCTATTATTGACAAAAAAGACTATGTTATACTAGTAAGTAACGATAGTATAATGGTGTGGTCGGGAAAAGTGGGCCCCCATCGTCTAGGCAAGTGGTCCAGGACACTTTCTCTTTCAAGGAGGCAACGGGGATTCAATTTCTGGGGGTAGGGTAGGGTATTACGAAAGGAAGTTGATCATGGATTATCAAAAAAGAATAAAATGGATTCTTCCTGGGACGATGCCCGAGCGGTTAAGGTGGGGACGGACTCGTAAATTCGTTGGCACATGTCTACGCTGGGTTCAAATCCAGCCTGGCCCAATAACCTTTATTACGATCCAATTATGAAATGATATAACCCATTTGTTGTTCTTTCGAAAATGGCTCATATGTGCTCGGATACGGGAAGAAAAATAAAAATATGTACAAATCTCTAGCGCTTTACTATATTGTAGAATGAAATTACAATGAAATCCATATTTCATAAGTTCGAATCTTGCTAAGCACGATCTAGATTCATATCAGGATCTGTAAGTAATAAAGTCTTAGGAAAGGGTTAAAGAAAAAGATAAAACTAAATAAATAAGAGTCTGAGTTTTTTATGTTATTGATTCATTCATTTTTCAATTGATTTGCACAACGAAACGGATTACGAGTAATCTCGTGTCGATCTCCCTAAAAAAAGTGCGTATTGATATATATCAATATATATAAGTCCCGCCTCTGTCAGTTACAGCAAACGATTCTAATCAAAAAAGAAGGGGTTTGAATGAAATCATAAGAATATCTATGCTGTACGCCCTTTTCCCTGGGATTGTAGTTCAATTGGTCAGAGCACCGCCCTGTCAAGGCGGAAGGTGCGGTCTGGAGCCTCGTCAGTCCCAAGTGATGGATACAAATAAAAAAAAGACAGCAATTCATTTCTGTGTGTGAAAGGGAATAAAATCAAAAATAACAAACAAAATATCATTCCTAATAGGATCCATCCTTTTTTCTTTCTTTTGTCGGCCCCTTCATATTAAAGTGAAATAAAGTAAAAAAAAAAAAGAATACGGAGGATTGCATTGGAAACAAAATTATTGTAATTGGGTATGGATAAAAGATCTTCCTATGTTATACTATTCAATTCTCGATTATTAATTGATTTTATAGCTCAGATATTGTTATTCATAATATTGATCCCATTTGATATCATCAAGATGTACTTTCTATCATTGACTCACTGACAAAAGATTTATCATCTATAAGGGATTTAAATCCCTAGTTTTTATTATTGGAAAAAAGAGAAATAAAGCATAGAGATTATGGAAGTAAATTATTCTTGCATTTATTACATTGCACTTGTCTCATTCTAGTTCCTACTGCCTTTTACTTATAATTTACGTAAAAACAGTAAGTCAAAGTGACTAATTTTACTTAAACATGACTTCTTAATTCATGTCAATGCAATGAATGAAAAAAAACAAAAATTACATTTTTGTTTTGTGGTCTTAAGGTGAAAATGAAATAATCGGACTAGAATCAACAGAATTTATGAAATTCGTATAATATGGTAGAAAAAATCGATTTCTTTCTACCATATTATTTATCTATTATTGTAGTGTAAAAAAAAAGTTTGACTTTATAAAAAAATATGGATCAATATACAATATGTATATTCATATATATTATCTTATTCATATATAGAATCTCAATTACATTATATGTAATGTATATAGCATAGTATCCCCAATTTCTTCTTTTGTATCATCTATTTGATTTGTACTGGTTCAAATCAATCTATAATACAATCCAAAAGCAACTTCTATTTTTTCTGATTCGAATTTATGGTATTACGATTAGATTTTAATTACTAATCCGGGTATAAGAAAATAAAGTAATATTTTTAGCATTTCCGAGAAGTAATTGATTAAATAGTTGTTATTAAATAGTTAACAGATGATCCGAGGTTTCTATTAAAATGAAAAGTTTTTTTCCCTATTTCGAAAAGATTGGTGGTAAAACCCAACCTATTTTTAATATTTTAACCATGATTGCAAATGAAGTTCAATAAAGAAAGCATAACATAAATCCAATTTCGAACCAAAAATAAAAAAAAAAAAGCAAGTGGTAAGGTAAATACGTACATGGTATCTTACCTAAAGCAAGGCCAACATCTTATTATGTGTAGTATCTCGTTAGACAACTCCTATAAGATTTTGTTTCCTATCGAAATTGTGTATCTGCTTTATAACAAATAACATAACTATACTATTTATTTTCTCTTTTTTTTTTTTGAAAAAAAAAAAAGAAAAGGAATGGTGTTAGATTAAGAAGAGGGGTTCCGTGGTTCCTTATTTTCGATATATAACTTTGGTAAGAGCCAGTTCAAAGAGATCTTAGTAAGAATTCGGTTGTAATAGGAATAAATTTCGTACTTTTTATCCCTGACACAAACATGGGAATAATTCAAATATTTGTTGTTTGATTGAAAGAGTATTTTTTATTTCTATATTATGCCTAGAATACATTACACCACTCGAATACAATAGAATTCCGATATTAGAAGATATAATTGAATACTTAAATTCAATAGTAAAAAAACATCAGAACTCAGCTATAAAACAATTGATACAGTTTGATCCCTTAACTAAATTAAGTAGTACCATTAAAGTCCACTTCTTCCCCATACTACGAGAGAAAGGGAAAATGTAAAAACTACCATTAAAGCAGCCCAAGCAAGACTCACTATATCCATGTCAATTTTGTCTCCTATCTATATCAACAATATCAATATGAAGGAATTATTTCAGTATTGTTCACTAATTCTTCGTGTTTTTCTTTTTTTTGTATTGTATTAATTCACTAATAATCCTATAACTAGAATAATATGTGGAATCACTGGTACAGAGTCAAAAAGGATTCTGTGCAATAACACGATTAACGAAATAATCTAACAAATCCAATTAGAAATGTCTAACAAAGTTCTTAGCTGATTTCTAGTAGAATCGGAAACATTACGGATAAACAAATAGGCCTGGAAACTTCCTTGGAAGTATTAAGGATATTTTTGTTACTAACAGGTAACAATACAAAGACCTATGTTTTTATTTCCCCTCATTTTAATGAAAATATATATATAGAATCAAGACTGATTCCTTTGCATACTCTTTCTTATTTCAATTTGATCTAATCCTTACTGTCTCTCAATTCATTCTCGAAAACAATCAGAAGAAAGTTTATTAAACTCTTTCTTCGACTATAGAGGTTACCGAAAATTAAAAAAATTTATTATATTAAATAATACTATAAATTAAAAAAAAAGAAAGCCAATTAGCTATTCAATCTAAATTAGGTATTCAATCTAACTAATATTGAATAACTGCCAGAACGTTCATATACTTTGATAAGTCTGTATGCAAGGTTTCTTCTACCTCTTCTCCAACTAAAAATAGAATTAGATTCTCTCTGTCCAACCTATACATACTTATCCAATCTAATTCAAGACCCGGTCAGTAGACGGACACTACAGTAGTAATGGAGTAAAGGGACTATCATCTCAAGATTTATCGATTCCTTTTCACTACTATAATTTTTCCTTGAATTCGTCACGCAAAGCTTTATTTTATAGAGCAACCCCCCCATGCAATGCAAGTTTTCTATCAACAAAACAGTTTAATTATCTTGTCGATCATATCAGGCGACACCCGGATTTGAACTGGGGAAAAAGGATTTGCAGTCCCCCGCCTTATTGCTCTCGGCCAAATGCCGCCAAACAAAAAAAAAAAAAGAAATATATGAGAAACCCCTTGTTTTTGTATTGAAAAAAAAAGTGGACTTTCAGCGACAAACGCAAAATGGAACTGTTAATTATTAATTCTCTGAACAATTCTTGAATTTGAATTGAAAATATGGTTGTCTTTATGAGATAAGAGAATCCACTTTATATAAAATGAATTCATATTGCTCTTTATTGCTCTTTTTATCGAAAAAACCTCCTCTTTTTCCATTTCAATTATAAATAGCAACTGGCTGCATATGTAAAACCCTAGAATAACATAATTATTAATTGTTACACTGGAAAATATCTAATCCGGGTATTTTATATCCGTATTCCACTGTATAGAATAGGTATGCTATAGAGCATTAAAAAAAAATATCTCTCGTCTCTCCGAATTCCAATTTTTTTTTGAACAATTTTGAAAAGGGGTTAAGTGCTAAAAAAAATTCTATATTGTTTCTGATTTTAGATTAGGGTCTTTATCGAGCGGAGCAAATCAATACGAATTTTTTATGGTATCCAATCGAATTGAAATATGTAATATCATAACATAATAAATAATGTTAGAAATTGAATCCATTTTTTGTTTTGATATTCTAAAAAAAAAAACCGGAAGTCTAGGTGGATTTTCTCAATTCCTTTCCATTTAGAATTTCTATTCTATCTGTTTGTTTTGTTGCAAATTCAAATTTGAGTATAAAATTCCATTTTTTTTCCTTTTTTCTTTTCATAACAGGTATTTCATATACAGAGTTAAGTAAAAAAAGTTTCATGTGATTCAGTAAAAAAAATGAAAATTCCATTATTGCTAAATCTATTCATGTGATTCGATGAAGAATGAGACAGCAAATCATGGGATATTTTCTATAAAATAGAAAGGGGAAATGAAAAATGATTGGGGGTGAAAATGCGGGAATGTCTACAATACCCAGGTTGAATTGTGATACAATTTGAAGGATTTTGTAGGTTCATTGATCGGGGCTTAAGAGAAGAACTTTATAAGTTTCCAAAGATTGAAGATCCGGATCAAGAAATTGAATTTCAATTATTTGTGGAAACATACCAATTGGTAGAACCCTTGATAAAAGAAAAAGATGTTGTACATGAATCACTTACATACTCCTCTGAATTATATGTATCCGCAGGATTAATTTGGAAAAGCAATAAGGATATCCAAGAACAAACAATTTTAATTGGAAACATACCTCTAATGAACTCCCTGGGAACTTCTATAGTAAATGGAATATATAGAATTGTAATCAATCAAATATTGCAAAGCCTTGGTATCTATTACCGGTCAGAATTGGACCATAACGGAATTTTGGTCTATACTGGCACCATAATATCGGATTGGGGAGGAAGATTAGAATTAGAGATTGATAGAAAAGCAAGGATATGGGCTCGTGTGAGTAGGAAACAGAAGATATCTATTCTAGTTCTATTATCAGCTATGGGCTCAAATTTAAGAGAAATTCTAGAGAATGTTTGCTATCCTGAAATTTTCTTGTCTTTCGTGAATGATAAGGAGAAAAAAAAAATAGGGTCAAAAGAGAATGCCATTTTGGAGTTTTATCAACAATTTGCTTGTGTAGGCGGAGATCCAGTATTCTCTGAATCTTTGTGCAAGGAATTACAAAAAAAATTTTTTCAACAAAGATGTGAATTAGGAAGGATTGGTCGACGAAATATGAACCAAAGGCTGAATCTCGATATACCTCAGAACAATACATTTTTGTTACCGCGAGATATATTGGCAGCTGCGGATCATTTGATTGGAATGAAATTTGGAATGGGTACACTTGACGATATGAATCATTTGAAAAATAAACGTATTCGTTCCAGCAGATCTCTCAGCAAGATCAATTTGGATTGGCTCTAGTTTGTTTAGAAAATATGGTTAGAGGAACTATATGTGGAGCAATTAGACTAAAATTGATACCGACTCCTCATAATTTGGTGACTTCAACTCCACTAACAACCAGTTATGAATCTTTATATGGATTACATCCATTATCTCAAGTTCTGGATCGAACCAATCCATTGACCCAAATAGTTCATGGGAGAAAATTGAGTTATTTAGGACCCGGGGGATTGACGAGGCGAACTGCTAGTTTTCGTATACGAGATATCCATCCGAGTCACTATGGACGCATTTGTCCAATTGACACGTCTGAAGGAATCAATGTTGGACTTATTGGATCCCTAGCAATTCATGCGAAGATTGGTCATTGGGAGTCTATAGAAAGTCCATTTTATGATATTTCTGAGAGATCAAAAAGAATACGGATGCTTTTTTTATCATCAAGTAGAGATGAATATTATATGGTAGCTACAGGAAATTCTTTGGCACTGAATCGAGGTATTCGAGAGGAACAGATTATTCCAGCGCGATACCGTCAAGAATTTCTGAATATTGCATGGGAACAGGTTCATCTTCGAAGTATTTTCCCCTTTCAATATTTCTCTATTGGAGCTTCTCTCATTCCTTTTATCGAACATAATGATGCAAATCGAGCTTTAATGAGTTATAATATGCAACGTCAAGCAGTTTCGCTTTCTCGGTCCCAAAAATGCATTGTGGGAACTGGATTGGAACGCCAAGTGGAGGGCTAGATTCGTATTTCCGCCAGCCGAGCAAGAGGGAAAGATCATTTATACCGATACTGACAAGATCATTCTATTTGGGAATGGGGATACTCTAAACATCCCATTGGTTATGTATCAAGGTTCCAACAAAAATACTTGCATGCATCAAAAATCCCAGGTTCAACGAGGTAAATGCATTAAAAGGGGACAAATTGTAGCAGACGGACGTGCTGCAAATTGCGGCGAATCCTGCTTTGGGAAAAACATATTAGTGGTTTATATGCCATGGGAAGGTTACAATTCTGAGGATGCTGTACTCATTAGTGAGCGTCTGGTCTATGAAGATATTTATACTTCTTTTCACATACGGAAATATGAAATTCAGACTCATGCGACAAGCCATGGTCCTGAAAAAATCACTAAGGAAATTCCACACCTAGAAGCCCATTTACTACGAAATTTAGACAAAAATGGAATTGTGATACTGGGATCTTGGGTAGAGACAGGAGATATTTTAGTGGGTAAACTAACGCCTCAAATGGTGCAAGAATCATCGTATGCCCCGGAAGATAGATTATTACGAGCTATACTTGGTATTCAGGTATCCTCCTCAAAGGAAACTTGTCTAAAACTACCTATAGGCGGTAGGGGTCGAGTTATTGATGTGAGATGGATCCAAAAAAAGAGGGGTTCTAATTATAATCCGGAAACTATTCGTATATATATTTTACAAAAACGTGAAATTAAAGTAGGTGATAAAGTGGCCGGGAGACATGGAAATAAGGGTATCATTTCAAAAATCTTGTCTAGACAGGATATGCCTTATTTGCAAGATGGAAGATCTGTTGATATGGTCTTCAATCCATTAGGGGTGCCGTCACGAATGAATGTAGGACAGATATTTGAATGCTTACTCGGATTAGCGGGGGATATGCTAGATAGACATTATCGAATAGCACCTTTTGATGAGAGATATGAGCAAGAGGCTTCTAGAAAACTAGTATTTTCTGAATTATATGAAGCCAGTAAACAAACATCGAATCCGTGGATATTTGAACCCGAGTATCCGGGTAAAAGCAAAATATTTGATGGAAGAACAGGGAATCCATTTGAACAGCCTGTTATAATAGGAAAGCCTTATATCTTGAAATTAATTCATCAAGTTGATGATAAAATACATGGACGTTCCAGTGGGCATTATGCACTTGTTACGCAGCAACCCCTTAGAGGAAGGGCCAAGCAAGGAGGACAACATGTAGGTGAGATGGAGGTTTGGGCCCTTGAGGGATTTGGTGTTGCTAATATTTTGCAAGAGATGCTTACTTATAAATCTGATCATATTAAAGCTCGCCAAGCAGTACTCGCGACTACAATCATTGGCGGAACAATACCGAAACCTGTGGACGCTCCAGAATCTTTTCGATTACTCGTTCGAGAAATACGATCTTTGGCTATGGAACTGAATCATTTCCTTGTATCTAAGAAGAACTTCCGGATTCATAGGAAGGAAGCTTAATTGGAAGGAATCCTAATTTTTATTCTATGATTGATCAATATAAACATCAACAACTCCGAATTGGATCAGTTTCTCCTCAACAAATAATTGCTTGGGCAAAAAAAATTCTACCTAATGGAGAGATAGTTGGTGAGGTAACAAACCCTATACATTTCATTACAAAACAAATAAGCCTGAAAAAGATGGATTATTTTGTGAAAGAATTTTTGGGCCTGTAAAAAGTGGGATTTGTACTTGTGGAAATTATCGAGTGATCGGAGATAAAAAAGACAACAAAAAATTTTGCGAACAATGCGGGGTAGAATTTGTTGATTCTCGGATACGTAGATATCAAATAGGTTATATAAAACTGGCATGCCCAGTAACCCATGTGTGGTATTTGAAACGTCTTCCTAGTTATATTGCGAATCTTTTAGATAAACCTCTTAAAGAATTAGAAGGTCTAGTTTATTGCGATGTGTGATTTGATCCAATTTTTTATTGTACAGATTATGAACGATAAACTGTCATTCCATTTAATTGAATTGGGATGTCCCAGATCTGACATGTCTCTGGGAGTGAGTAACATGAAGCTCAGAATTTTGGGTATATTGAATATTCCCCAATTAAAAAGGGAATGGGTCTATGGTCGATTCAGTAACAAAGAAATATAAGTTTATAGCTCTACACCTCGTAAAAAAAAAGATTTCGTGTGGAATTAACCATTTCTTTTAGAAAGAACGAAGATTATGTGTAAATAAAGCAAATATATAATGGTTGCGGAAGTCTGTCCATCGCATATAGGCTTAAGTATATCGTAGCATAACCGTCGAGGTAAAGTCTGGACCTAAAAGATCAAATGGAATAATACATAAAATAGACTAGGAAATCTCTTATGAATTCCGGAATACTCCCTTTAATAAAATTTTTTAAGGGAGTCCTCATTCAAAAGGGGGTGTAGACTACTCAAGAATTTTATATTTCTTTTCTGTCATAATTGATAAGAGGAATGCATTAACAGTGAAAAGTTGTTTGGTCTTTAACTTGAGTAAAGAGTAAACAACTTTTTTGTAGACTATTGGATTATCCGTTTTATAGAATTTGAAAGCGGAAATCCCTTTATCTTAGGCGTAACTGCTTGAGCCTGATGAAAGGAAACTTTCATGTCCGATTTTAAAAGGGGGAGATCCTATTGGATCCTATCCAAATTTTTCATTTGCTAGACCCGTCGCTAAAAAACCCACTTTCTTACGATTACGAGGTTCATTCGAATATGAAATACAATCGTGGAAATACAGCATCCCACTTTTTTTTACTACTCAAGGTTTCGATGCTTTTCGAAATCGAGAAATTTCTGGTGGAGCGGGTGCGATTCGAGAACAACTAGCCGATCTGGATTTGAGAATTATTATTGATTCTTCGTTAGGAGAATGGAAAGAATTAGGCGAGGAGGGATTCACGAGCAATGAAAATGAATGGGAGGATCGAAAAATTGGAAGAAGGAAAAAAATTTTGGTTCGACGCATGGAATTAGCTAAGCATTTTATCCGAACAAATATAGACCCAGAATAGATAGTTTTATGTCTATTACCGGTTCTTCCCCTCGAATTGAGACCCATTATTCAAATTGATGGGGGAAAACTAATGAGTTCAGATATTAATGAACTCTATAGAAGATTTATCTATCGGAACAATACTCTTTTTGATCTATTAACAAAAAGTGGATCTATACCAGGCGAATTATTAATGTGCCAAGAGAAATTGGTACAAGAAGCCGTGGATACACTTCTTGATAATGGAATCAGTACAACTAATGAGGGATGGTCATAATAAGGTTTACAAATCGTTTCAGACATAATTGAGGGCAAAAGAAGGAAGATTTTTGAGAGACTGCTTGGCAGCAAGGGTTGATCGTGGGCGTTCATTGTAGTAGGTCCATCACTTTCATTACATCGATGTGGATTACCTCGCGAAATAGCAATAGAGCTTTTCCAAACATTTGTAATTCGTGGTCTAATTCGAAAACATTTTTCTTCGAACATGGGAGTTGCTAAGAGTAAAATTAGGGAAAAAGAACCGATTGTATGGGAACTACTTCAAGAAGTTATGCAGGGGCATCCCGTATTGCTAAATAGAGCGCCTACTCTGCATAGATTAGGTATACAGGCATTCCAACCTATTTTAGTAGAAGGGCGTGCTATTTGTTTACATCCATTAGTTTGTAAAGGGTTCAATGCAGACTTTGATGGAGACCAAATGGCTGTTCATGTGCCTTTATCTTTGGAATCTCAAACGGAAGCTCGTTTACTTATGTTTTCTCATATGAGCCTTTTGTCTCCATCGATGGGGGATCCCATTTCTGTACTAACTCAAGATATGCTTATTGGGCTTTACATATTAACGAGCGGGAATCGTCGAGGTATTAGTGCATATAGGTATAGTCCGCGTAATGGCAGAAATTGGAAAAATGAAGAAACTCACGATAATAATAACAAAAAATATACGAAAAATAAAGAACCTTTTTTTTGTAATTCCTATGATGCAATTGGAGCTTATCGACAGAGAAGAATAAATTTCAATAGCCCTTTGTGGCTCCGATGGCGACTAAATCAGCACGTTATTTATTCAAGAGAAGCTCCTATCGAAGTTCATTATGAACCTTTGGGTATCTATCATGAGATTTATGGTCATTATATAGTAGAAAAAAGTATAAAAAAAGAGATTCGTTGTATATACATTCGAACCACCGTCGGTCATATTTCTTTTTATCGAGAGATTGAAGAATCTATACAAGCTTTTTGTCGAGCCTATTTATAAGGTATCTAAGTTAAGTAAATTTATAATGTGGGTTTGAATTCAGGTTTCAACTAGGATCAGGCAGAATCATGGTCCTTTAATTTCTACGCGAATCAACATAAGTAAAAGGCAGTTTTAAAATCATTGACTCAAACCCATTGTTGAACTAAATCTCACTGAGCAGAATATGGAGGTACTTATGGCAGAACGGGCCAATCTGGTCTTTCACAATAAAGTTATAGGTGGAACTACCATTAAACGACTAATTAGTAGATTAATAGCTCACTTCGGAATGGCATATACATCACACATCTTGGATCAAGTAAAAACTTTGGGGTTCCGTCAAGCTACTGCTACATCCATCTCCTTAGGAATCGATGATCTTTTAACAATACCTTCTAAGGGGTGGTTAGTCCAAGATGCTTTGAACAACAAAGTTTTATTTTGGAAAAACATCATCATTATGGGAATGTACATGCAAGAGAAAAAATTACGCCAATCCATTGAGAAATGGTATGCTACAAGTGAATATTTGCGACAAGAAATGAATCCTAATTTTCGGATGACTGATCCCTTTAATCCAGTCCATATAATGTCTTTTTCAGGGGCTAGAGGAAATCCATCTCAAGTACACCAATTAGTGGGTATGAGAGGATTAATGTCAGATCCACAAGGACAAATGATTGATTTACCCATTCAAAGCAATTTACGCGAAGGACTGTCTTTAATGAATATATTATTTCTTGTTATGGAGCTCGGAAGGTGTTGTAGAAAGCTGCTTTGTCTGAACATCGAGATCTTTGGGTATCTTACTCTCAAACTTGTTGATGTGGTTCAGCACATTGTTGTACGTCGAAAGAATTGTGGTTCCATTCCAGCTATTTCTATGTATAACCGAAATGGAATGATGCCGGAAAGAATTTTGATACAAACATTAATTGGTCGTGTATTAGCCGATGATATATATATAGGTTCACGATGTATTGCCATTCAAAATCAAGATATTGGGATTGGACTTATCAATCGATTTATAAATTTTCAAACACAATTCATATCTATTCGAACCCCTTTTACTTGTAGGAATACATCTTGGATCTATCGATTGTGTTATGGCCGGAGTCCGATTCATGGCAACCTGGTGGAATTGGGAGAAGCTGTAGGTATTATTGCGGGCCAATCGATTGGAGAACCGGGCACTCAACTAATATTAAGAACTTTTCATACAGGTGGAGTATTCACAGGGGGTACTGCAGAACATGTGCGAGCCCCAACTAATGGAAAAATTCAATTTAATGAGAATTTTGTTCATCCTACGCGTACACGTCATGGGCATCCTGCTTTTTTATCTTATATAAACTTGTATGTAACTATTGAAAGTGATGATATTCTTCATAATGTTACTATTCCACCAAATAGTTTTTTATTAGTTCAAAATGATCAATATGTAAAATCAAAACAAGTGATTGCTGAGATTCGTGGGGGAACATACACTTTGAATTGGAAGGAGAAAGTTCGAAAACATATTTATTCTAACTCACAGGGAAAATTGCATTGGAGTACTAATGTATACCACTCATCTGAATTAGAATTCAGTAATGTACATATCTTACCAAAGACAACCCATTTATGGATATTATCAGCAAGGTCATGCAGGTGGAGTACACTCTCTTCTTCATTCTTCAAGGACCAAGATCAAATAAACATTTACTCTCGTTCTATTGGAGAAAGATCTATTTGTAACCCCCTTTAAAAAAAAAATTAAAAAAAGATCTAGTAAGACATAAATTGTTTAGTTCTAACCCTTATGATAAAAAAGAAAGTGGGATTCCAGATTTTTCAGAATTTTATCCAATTAGATGTATGTCTCATTTTCATTTTATACATCCTACTTTTTCCCACACGACTTTGGATTTATTGGCAAAGAGACGAAGAAATAGATTCATCATTCCATTTTCATTCGAATTGATTAAAGAGCTAGACAAACAATTAATGTCCTCTTCCGATATCTTGATTGAAATACCCATGAATGGTATTTTTTGTAAAAATAGTATTCTTGGGTATTTCGACGATCTGCAATACAGAATAAAAAGTTCAGGAATTCCTAAATATAGGACTATTGGAATTAGTCCCACTTTAAAAAAAAGGGATTTAATTGAATATCAAGGAATAAAAGAATTTAAACCAAAATACCAAATCAAAGTCGATCGATTATTTTTCATTCCCAAAGAAGTGCATATTTTTCCCGAATCTTCTTCCATAATGGTAAGGAACAATAGTATCATTGGAGTCGATACACCAATCACTTTAAATATAAGAAGTCGAATAGGCAGATTGGTGCGAATGAAGAAGAAAAAAAAATGGAATTACAAATATTTTCGGGGAATATCCATTTTCCTGAATAGATGGATAAGATATACCGACACAGTGGCATTTTGATACGACTCGAAAGGTTAAAAAAAAAATTCTAAGAAATCAAAAAAAAAAATTGGATCTATGTCCAATGGATCACAACTATAAATAAAAAGTATTTTTTTTTTGTTCGACCCGTAATTATATATGAAATAACGAATAGTATCAATTTAGTAAAACTTTTTCCTTAAGATCTGTTCCAGGAAAGGGATAATTTGGAACTTAAAGTTCTCAATTATATTCTTTATGGAAATGGAAAATCAATTCGTAGAATTTCTGACACAAGCATTCAATTAGTTCGGACTTATTTAGTATTGAATTGGGATCAAGACAAAAAAAATTCTTCGATAGAAGAATCCCGTGCTTCTTTTGTTGAAGTAAATACAAATGGTTTGATTGGATATTTCTTAAGAATTGACTTAGCAAAATCCTATATTTCGTATATAAGAAAAAGGAATGACTCGTCCGGTTCAGAATGGATCTCGAATAATGAGTCAGATCGAATCAATATCAATACATTTTTTTCTATTTATTCCAAGGCAAAAAGTAAACAATCACATATCCAAAATCATGGAACTATTCGTGTATTGTTGAACAGAAATACGGAATGCCGATCTTTGATAATTTTGTCATCATCTGATTGTTTTCAAAAAGGACCATTAAGCAATGTAAAATATCACAACGGGCTAAGGCTAAAAAAGATAGTTAAAAAAACGAAGAAAGATCTTAAGAATTCATTAGGCCCTTTAGGAATAGCACTTCAAGTTGCAAATTCTTATTCATTTTACCTCTTAATAACTCATAATCAGATCTCGATGAATAAGAATTTGCAACTTGACAAGTTTCCTTTAACTTGTCAAATTTTTAAATATTATTTAATGGACGAAAACGAGATAATTTATAAGCTCAATCCATGCAGCAACATCATTTTAAATCCATTCCATTTGAATTGGCATTTTCTCCATCATAATTATGATTATAAATATTGTGAAAAAACGTTTACAATAATTAGCCTGGGGCAATTTATTTGTGAAAATATATGTTTAGCTCAAAAAAAAAAAGTAGACTACACCTAAAATCGGGGCAAGTTTTGATTGTTCAAATTGATTCTGTATTAATAAGATCGGCTAATACCTATTTGGCAACTCCGGGAACAATAGTTCATGGTCATTATGGAGAAATCCTTTTTGAAGGGGATGTATTAGTTACATTTATTTATGAAAAATCGAGATTTGGTGATATAACACAAGGTCTTCCAAAAGTGGAACAGGTATTAGAAGTGCGTTCGATTGATTCAATATCGATGAACCTAGGAAAGAGAGTTGACGCTTGGAACGAGGATATAACAAAAATTCTCGGCATTCCCTGGGGATTTTATATTGGTGCTGAGCTAACTATTGCCCAAAGTTGAATTTCTTTGGTTAATAAAATCCAAAAAGTTTACCGATCCCAATGAGTGCACATACATAATAGACATATAGAAATTATTGTACGTCAAATAACATCAAAGGTATTGGTTTCGGAAGATGGAATGTCTAATGTTTTTTCACCCAGCGAATTAATTGGATTGTTGCGAATTTGAATCTGAGCGGGGCGTGCCTTGGAAGAAGTAATTTATTACCGAGCTCTATTATTTGGAATAACAAAAACATCTCTGAATACCCAAAGTTTCATATCTGAAGCGAGTTTTCAAGAAACTGCTAGAGTTTTAGCAAAAGCAGCTCTCCGAGGTCGTATCGATTGGTTGAAAGGTCTAAAAGAAAATGTAGTTTTGGGGGGAATGATACCCATTGGTACCGAATTCAAAAAAGTGATACACCCTTTAAAGCTAAGACAACATGCCAAGATTGCCCCGGAAACAAAAAAAATAATTTATTCAAGGAAGAAATAAAAGATATTTTGTTCCACCACAGAGAATTAAGAATTTTTTGATTTCTTTAAGAATTTATGTGATACGTCACAGCAATTATTTTCTAGGATTAAATGATTCCTAAAAACGGATTCACCTCTTTAAGAGAAGAGGGGTCGTTTGATTAAACTTTAAAAGAGAATAAAGAAAAAGGGAAAAAAAATGAATGGCCTGACCATGTATCAACGGCCAGTCTTCGATAGAAGAGAAGGTTCCATTGGAACACAAAATCTTATTTTTCTATTTCAGGACACCCTGTCTCTTCTTTTTTGGGGGGATCAATGACAAAAAGATATTGGAACATAACTTTGGAAGAGATGATGGAAGCAGGAATTCATTTTGGTCATGGTACTAGTAAATGGAATCCTAGAATGGCACCTTATATATCCGCAAAACATAAAGGTATTCATATTATAAATCTTACTAGAATCGCTCGCTTTTTATCAGAAGCTTGTGATTTAGCTTTTGATGCAGCAAATAAGGGGAAACAATTCTTAATTGTTGGCACAAAAAATAAAGCAACTGATTCAATAGCACGAGCTGCAACAAAAGCTCGATGTCATTATGTTAATAAAAAATGGCTCGGCGGCATGTTAACCAATTGGTATACTACAGAAACAAGACTTCAGAAATTCAGGGATTTGAGAATGGAACAAAAGATGGGCAGAATCAACAATCTTCCAAAAAAGGATACCGCTATGTTGAAGAGACAATTATCTCACTTGGAAACCTATCTCGATGGGATTAAATATATGATGGGATTACCCGATATTGTGATAATCGTTGATCAACAAGAGGAATTTAACGCTTGCAGAGAATGTATCACCTTGGGAATTCCAACGATTTGTTTAATTGATACAAATTGCGACCCCGATCTCATGGATATTTCGATTCCAGCTAATGATGATGCTATAGCCTCAATCCGATTAATTCTTAACAAATTAGTATTTGCAATTTGTGAGGGTCGTTCTAGCTATATACTAAATTCTTAATTAATAATAATTTAGAAGAAAATAAATTATTCAGTTGGGAATTTCATAGATTTTTAGAATCGGTTACTATACTCTTACTAAATTACTAAATAGCGCAAAAAACAAAAAGAAAAAAAAAAGAAATATTATGTGATTAGTCAGTATTCAAAATATAAGATTTAAGCAGACAAAAAAAAAAAAGAGATGGTTGAATCAAAATAATTTCTTTCAAGTTCTATTTATTTTCGAGGGCAGGGCAATATGAATATTCTATTATGTTCCATCAATACATTAATACGATTATACGATATATCTTCTGTGGAAGTAGGTCAACATCTCTATTGGCAATTAGGGGGGTTCCAAGTGCATGCCCAAGTACTTATTACTTCTTGGGTTGTAATTTCTATCTTATTAGTTTCAGCCATTCTAGTTGTTAGAAATCCGCAAACCATTCCCACTTTCGGTCAGAATTTCTTTGAATATGTTCTTGAATTCATTCGAGATGTAAGCAAAACCCAAATTGGGGAAGAATACGGTTCGTGGGTTCCCTTTATTGGAACTATGTTTCTATTTTTTTTCGTTTCGAATTGGTCAGGGGCTCTTTTGCCTTGGAAAATTATCTGATTACCTCATGGGGAGTTAATGCACCCACAAATGATATAAATACTACTGTTGCATTAGCTTTACTTACATCAGTAGCATATTTCTATGCGGGTCTTTCAAAAAAAAGATTATCTTATTTTGGTAAATACATCCAACCAACTCCAATCCTTCTACCAATTAACATCTTAGAAGATTTCACAAAACCCTTGTCGCTAAGTTTTCGACTTTTCGGAAATATATTATCTGATGAATTAGTAGTTGTTGTTCTTGTCTCTTTAGTTCCCTTAGTAGTTCCTATACCCGTCATGTTTCTTGGATTATTTACAAGCGGTATTCAAGCCCTTATTTTTGCAACTTTAGCTGCAGCTTATATAGGTGAATCCATGGAAGGCCGTCATTAAAAAATTTACGAAATAATCTTTTTTTTCTTAGTTTAGCTCGCCACAATGTATGTGCGACTCAAGATAATATACTTAGAGAACATAAATTCATAAAAAAAATATAGAAAATAAGTTTTGGAATCTTTTTATTTTTTATTATTTTAATATTATAAAGGATAAAATAAAATGCAATCAATAAGGTAGAAATAAGATAAGTATGTGATTTTAACTGATATTAAAATAGAAAAGATTACTGGGGAATTGTAAAAAAAAAAGTAGTAGTGAAGGAAGTCGAACTAGATGTATATAATCTAATAGTTATAAAACCACTTTTTTTTAAGTTTCAAAGAATGATTATTGAATCCAATTGAATCTAAGACACGAAGAATTGGTTTACGGTATGGGAGAAATACATGTATATGTGGTATTAGATATATAACTAGTTATATATGAACTAACTATAAATATAGTTTTTTAAATTTGTCCTTCTACTATAAATTTGATAGGGATTCAAAAAACGAAACCCTTCCGTTTCATCTGTAATTATGAATTGAATATTGATGAATGACTAAAGCAATTAAATCAAGAAAAAGAACGAAGAATTCAAAAAGAATGGTTCTAAATTAGAAAGTAAGATAAAAACAAAAGTGTATGGGTTCACAAAAACTACAAAAGAACTACGTGAATAGAAAAAAGTGAATATCAGAGTTGTTCGGATAGTTCAATAAATATTATTTTTATTTCCATTTTTTTTAACTCTCAATTACTTCGACTGACTTAATCTTATTAATTGAAAAATGAAGTCATAATTGGTTGGTTGATTATATCATTAACTATTTCCCTTTTTTGGGGGGTGAGAGGAACTTATCATGAATCCACTGATTTCTTTGCTTGATTATTCTTCTTTGGATTGGTGTAGGACTTGCTTCTATTGGACACAGGGTTGGTCAAGAGGCTAACTGCGGGGGCAAGCAGTAGAAGGGATTGCGCAACAACCAGAGGCAGAGGGAAAAATACAAGGTACTTTATTGCTTAGTCTGGCTTTTATGGAAGCTTTAACAATTTATGGGCTGGTTGTAGCATTAGCACTTTTATTTGCGAATCCTTTTGTTTAACCCTAAAAAAATAGAAAAATAAAAATTTATATTCTTTTTTCTGTGCACTTGATTTGCTGCTCTTGTTTTTCGAATTATATTATTGTGATTTCACTCCTACAATTCTTTATTTGTTCGTACAAGAACGCAGGGGAAGGGCTGATTTAAGGTAAGGGTAAGAAATTAACATACCGCTTGCCTTATTCCTTCTCTTTTTAGTCCAATGCCCTTTTTTTCCTTTCAATTTAAATTGAAATTCGAAAAATTTTTAGAAAGCGTTTAAAACAACTAATTCTAATAAGTATGATTCTTATGGAGAATCTTCCAATCCAATTGATCGACCAATAATAATATTCGAAAGAATTCTAATTCTAAAAAATTTGGAATCGTAGAAAGATAATTAATCTATCCATAAGAGGAGATTATATGAAAAATATAACCGATTCTTTCCTTTGTTTGGGTTATTGGCTATCCGCCGGAAGTTTCGGGTTTAATACCGATATTTTAGGAACAAATCCAATAAATCTAAGTGTAGTGCTCGGTGTATTGGTTTTTTTTTGGAAAGGGAGTGTGTGCGAGTTGTTTTATTTCAAGAATAGGTTGGATCCAACCAACTGCACTTATTTCTTTATAAATAACTAGGAAAAAGTGTATGATCCCACGAATTACTTCTGAAAAAATTGAATCTTGAATAAATTAAGAAAAAATATTTGAGAACCATAGCATTTCGTGATTCGTTGTTAAATCCACTTTGATTCTCTATCAACCAAAAACTTTGGACCATTTTACCATAGTTAAAGCAAAGCTAAGCAGCTTTAAATCTAGACGCGGTGTAGTATTCTTTCTACCACTATGTTAATACAAAAAATGGTTTCAAAAAATCGTTGGAATTTCTTTTTTCGATTTAGAACACTCATGTCGATAAAATAGTTTAAATCCTCTTTCCGGCAAAAAGTAAAAAAAATGGGTATTTTATTTCATTACCTTTTTCATACAATGCGAAATCGATGACCTATGTATAAATTAATAAATAAGAATTCTTTGGATTTGAAGGAAAAAAAAACAACTTTGCTGGCAAATATTTTTTTGTTCAGAAGAGTCCTCCAAAAATTCCGGTCTTGTATTAATAATAAATTTCAATATCTTTCAATATATTTGAAATACAAATAGAGAAGAGAGG
>CM062375.1:13918202-14240702 GCA_031216125.1 Dalbergia cochinchinensis | reverse complement strand
TAAAAAGACGAATTCTACTATATCAGAATCTAATTCTCTATAGAATAATTATATATCTATATAATAATAGATATCATTTTTTCTATATAATATTATAACAATCCATAGAAAATAGATATAGAATATATATATAGAATTTTAGAATAATATATTCTAGAAATATAGAATATAGATTTAAATAAGAATATATTAGATTAAAATAAGAATATATTCAAAATAAGATTCAAATTGTCAAAAAATCACTAAAACAAAATAAAGAAATTCAAATGAATTATTTTTAAAATTGACTAAATAATTTGTATTCATTCTGAAAAAGAATGATTCGAGTAGAATATAGAGATAGGAAAAAAGAGCGGGTAGCGGGAATCGAACCCGCATCGTTAGCTTGGAAGGCTAGGGGTTATAGTCGACGTTTGTTCATCATTTTTAACGTCTCTAATTCAAAACCGAACGTGAAACTTTTGTTTCATTCGGCTCCTTTACGGAATAAATTCAGAAATGAAAGACGTGAAAAAAAAGATTAACCCATAACATCTATGTCAGCCTTTCCGTATAAATACATTTAAAAAACCTTGCTTTTTAGATGATCCCTATAGTAGATAGAAGAGGAGTATTTTTACAATCTGTTTTTTCTAGTTACTTCGTTCTCTATTTCTATTTGAGAGAATCTTTAGGAAAAGAATTTCCATCGAGCTAAAAAAAATGTCGATGTCTCTAGTAAACTAAAGCAATCGTTTAATAGCTATTTTGCTTCAATCTCTCCTATGCAAAAAATGGAAGATTTAGTTACGATTAGAAAAAAACTTTCTATAACTTTCCCCATGGATCCTTTACTCATACTCAAAAAAAATTGGGATTTTTGATACAATTAACAAAAAACTTATGTTTCATAATTTTAGAATCCCATTTTTTCAATTTAGAATTGATTCTTCTTGGATACAAACTACGATAATTTATATTATTCCTCGAATTGTTCGTTGAAAGGAATAAAGGATTAAACCCCTTTAAGTAAGAAATAAAGTTTTTGATCGGGATATGAATCAAACGAGGGATCCCTTAACTTTTAAGGGGTCCTTAGAACGAATCGCACTTTTACCACTAAACTATACCCGCTGCTACAATGCTATTATTGCAAATAAATGGACTTTTTGTCGAACCTAGGAATCTGTCGTAATAAAATAAATAGGAACATACATTTATACTAATTAAGAGTGTTGACATGTTTCGTAAGGGGGCCGAACCCTGATCAATTATTAATTAAAAAAAGGGGGCGAATCTAAGTTTTTGATTTTGTCAAATCAAATATACATTAATATAAATCATTGTTATCGAGGATTCATGGGGCTGTATGAAAACTAAAAAAAAGGAATGGGAATAAATAGAAATATGAGATATATATATTCATTTATATATATAAATGAATATATATAAATGAATAGAATTTTAATAATAATATAGAAATAATAATATATATGTAATGTTCTATAATTAGAATAATGAAATGACCATTAGAAAGAATCAAATAGAAAAAGAGATAAGATATAAATAAAAAAGTCGTTTTTCAAGCCCTACTTTTTGTTCTGTTTGTTTATGCAATGTAACATAAACATAATATATTTATTTAAATATATTATGTTTGGGGAGAGATGGCTGAGTGGACTAAAGCGTCGGATTGCTAATCCGTTGTACGAATTTTTGTACCGAGGGTTCGAATCCCTCTCTTTCCGTCGATGATTTGGTATTTTTTTTCTTTTGAACTTATATAGCTTCCTTTGTTTGTTTTCCTTTTTTTTATTTACCTGTTAAAGATGTAAAATAGATACAATCCTCAAATTTTTTTGTAAAATCTAGTACAAGAAAGGAAAACATAGAGAACTAGAAATATTTTTTTTTTATTCTTCACGTCCTGGATTACGTCCTGGATCGTTAGATAGGAATCCGAAGATAAAAAGAGAAACAAAGAATATCACTACTGTGTAAACAAATAGTTTTAGAGTAAGCATTACAAAATCTCCAAGATAATAAAAAAAAAAAGACAGAGAAAGAGAATAGATTCTCTTATCTAACACATTTTGTTTCTTTTGTTACAAAATTTCTCAGAAATAAAGTGATTTCAAGGAAATATAACAAAATTCGGAAATTTCTTTGTAGTAAGAGCCGAGTCCTTTATTACTATTAATAAAATATTTGTATTACAAAAGATTTTCTTTCATATCCACAACCCAAGTACAGGTGGTGGACTCAAATCTAATAATAGAAGGATTTCTCAGTGAAAAAAAAAAGCGTAAGAATGAAATGAGGAAAAAATGAGATGGTCCAGACTTCTCTTGTATATACAAGAATTTCCATATTTGAATCAAGGATTCACACTGTAAGACTTATCTGATCTTTTTTTCCAATTTTTGTTTTCGAATAAATTCCTAATTTATTTCGGACATTTATTCAAATGCAAGATCTCATCGAAAACTTACAGCAGCTTGCCAAACAAAAGCTAAAAGAAAAAAGAGTACAGGTATTACTGGCATAACATCCACAATTGGATTCAAAAAAGCATAGGCTTCAGGTAATTTCGCCAAGAAAACTACTTGAATAAAGGGCGGAGTGAATACAAATACAGACCAAACTAAAGATATTAAGCATAACAAAAATTTTGTTCCTTAAGAAAATTTACTGTTTTTTTTTTTTTATTACAATCTTTATTGTATATTATTGTATATATATAATTTTTTTTAGACTATATTAAGAATTTTATATACATAATTAATATAATTTTATTTATATACATAATACATAATTAATATATCTATTAATATATATATATTTCGATTCTAATATTCTATTTAATTATTAGAATATATTAAATAGAATAATATATAATACAATTTATTTAAAAAAAATATCAAATACAATCAGACCCTCCAAAATCCTTATTGGATTTGAATTTATCTAGTTAAAAATCTTTCCAGTCTGAAAAAAAAAAAAAGAAGAAATAAGACTTTCATACAATATCTTAATTGAATTCTATGTAATGATCAAGAATTTCAGTCTTATTCTATATCTACGCATAGAAAACTCCTAGCAACAATTTATTCTATGGATTGGGGGGGGGGGGTAGAGTTGACGAATAACCAATACCAATAATAGTGTTTATAAAATAAATTGAATGTCGAATCAAAAATGGGGCGTGGCCAAGCGGTAAGGCAACGGGTTTTGGTCCCGCTATTCGGAGGTTCGAATCCTTCCATCCCAGAGGATATCCATTCCTGATGGATATCCTATTTGAATAAAAATTGTATCTCAGGATATAAAAATGACCCCTTTTTTATTAATCATTCGTCTCTAATCTAAATAGAGTCGCTTTTGAATCGACATCTTCAAACTCTCTTTTTTTCCTTTTTTTGTAATCACTGTGGTTTAAATTATTAAAAAAAATTGGAGTTCATAGTTCATATATATTTCTTTTATATTATATTTCTATATATTGATTTGAATAAATTTTTCATAAAATATCGAGTTAATTTGAGTTTTTTTTGACTTCTTTAGATTCCGAAATTTTCCATTCATATGGAAAGAAAACCTAGAAATAAAAAGGATAGATTATTATGTATCGATTGAATCAATGACTATTCACGATTTCATAATTGAATCAATTACATACCGGATCCAAACTAAAGGAATGTTATGGTAAAACTTCGTTTGAAACGATGTGGTAAAAAGCAACGTGCGACTTGAAAGACATGATTAGATTAGCTGTGGATTCTTACATCCGCTATCTTTTTCTAGTATGTATATAGAAATATATATAAATATATAGAAATGGAAGTGCTCTTGGCTCGACATTGTTTGTGCTGTTCCACTAGAACTCATTGTTTAGGCGTACGGAGAGGGGTTGATGATGTAAATAGTACACGATGGAGCTCGAGTTGATTCATTTCTCAGGGGCAAGTATCTAAGGTCAGTAAAAATGAATAAGTTAGAACAACTTCGTAAGTATATTTTTGATAAAGAAATCGAAAGGATCCAATTTAAGCAAGTTAAAAAAGTAAAATTTGTTGGAATTGGTAAAACTTTTTCGATCAAAAGTGTATCCGAGGGAATAAACCTTCTATTTGTATGATTCGTTGAGAGAAATAAAAAGAAATGGTATGTTGCTGCCATTTTTGAAACGATTAAAGATCCCGGAAGTAATGTCTAAACCTAATGATTCAAGTAAAAGCTAAAACATCCTGTAACAAGTAAATACCATTTTGAATTGTCTCAAAAATTCCATTAGAGTTAGAATAACCATTCTATTAGAATGAAGAAAAAAATGGATTCTAAATAAAATAAGATGGGCAAGAAAAGGGGTAGAGACTGCTCAATAAATGAGATACCTAAAGGTTTTGTTTTCCTTTGAGAGTTATCCAATTTGAGTTATGAGGTTGCGAATACGAGGAGAGTTTTTTTTAGAAAGAAAAAAAAAAAGAATAAGAAAAAAAAACTTTAATCACAGTCTAATTGATTTCATGATTTTATTGATCTATTTGACATATTTTATACATAGACATATTGAATTTTCTCGAGCCGTACGAGGAGAAAACTTCTTATACGTTTCTATGGGGGGGTGTATTATTCATCTATATCTATCCCAATGAGCCGTTTATCGAATCGTTGCAATTGATGTTCGATCCCGAAGAGGGGGAAGATATCTTCGTAAAGTGGGTTTTTATGATCCAATAAAGAATCAAACCTATTTAAATATTCCTGTTATTCTATATTTCCTTGAACAGGGCGCTCAACCTACAGGAACTGTTCAGGATATTTCAAAAAGGGCCGGTGTTTTTTTGGAACTTTCCCCTACTCAACAAACGAAAGTTAATTAATGAAAAAAAGGAGGGTGTGGATGACTTGTATATAGATTTATAGAACTCTTTTCTTTTTTATCCCCCCTCCTGCTCTCCATACCTAATTTTCGATTTCTTATTGTTAACATAAAATGATATTTTGGATAGCCAAAAAAATGGATTTTTATCGGTCTTCAAAATAAAAAAAAAATGGATAGAGATTGTAGAAAAATATATATAGTAAAAGGCAAATGAATATTGACTAAATGAACTCATTGGGTCTATAAATTCCCAATGAGGTTTCTTTTTTTTTTCATTTTAATCTAATAACATTTAAATATAATAAAAAGAAGAGAATGAAAAAAATCTTATTCTATATTATCAATATTTCATATTATATCTTTTTCTTATTTCTTTTATTATTGAATATAATATTTATAGTTATTCGAATACGTTTTTTCTAAAAAAAAAAGGGGGGGGGAATCGAATTGGAAAAGAATTCCAGCACATATAGTAACATATATAGTGAAATAAAACTACAGGTTCTCACGAAAAAGAATCTTTTTTTACTCACTCGCTCGTTTTTATTATAAGTTACCAATTCTATTGATTGGATTTATTATATCCTTTTTTTTTATAGTAAATAAATGAGATAGAATATTAAAAATCTTCTATTTTAAAAATTTTTCATCGAATGACTATTCATCTATTGTATTTTTTTGTTAATAGAGGAACATAACTCTATGGAAAAATGGTGGTTCAATTCTATGTTGTTTAATAGGCAGTTAGAATACGGGTGTGGGTTAAGAAAATCAATGGATAGTTTTGGTCCTATTGAAAATACCAGTGTAAGTGAAGACCCTATTTTTATTGATATGGAAAAAAACTTTCCTAGCTGGAATGATAGTGACAATTCTAGTTACAGTAATGTTGATTATTTAGTCGGTGTCAGGAACATCCAGAATTTCCTATCTGATAAAATCGTTTTAGTTAGGGATAACAATAGCAAGAGGAACAGTTATTCCATATATTTTGCTATTGAAAATAATATTTTGGAGATTGACAATGATCATTGTTGTATAAGTGAACCAGAAAGTCTTTTTTATAGCTATAAGAATTCGAGCTATCTTAATAATGTCTTTAAGAGACATGATGATCATTACGTGTATGATATTAAATCTAGTTGGAATAATGACATTCATAGTTGCATTGAGAGTTATCTTCGTTCTCAAATCTGTATTGGTAGTCACATTTTAGGTGAGAATGATAAATACAATGACAGTTACTTTTATAGTTATATTTGTGGTAAGGTCAGAAATAGTAATGAAAGCGATAGTTCTAGTATAATAACTTTCACGAATGATATAAATAATAAAGATTTAACTAGAAGAGAGAGTTCTAATGATCTCGATGAAACTCAAAAATACAAGCATTTATGGATTGAATGCGAAAATTGTTATGGATTAAATTATAAGAAATTTTTGAAATCAAAAATGAATATTTGTGAACATTGTGGATATCATTTGAAAATGAGCAGTTCAGATAGAATCGAACTCTCGATTGATCCAGGTACTTGGAATCCTATGGATGAAGACATGGTCTCTCTGGATCCAATTGAATTTCATTCGGAAGAGGAACCTTATAAAGATCGTATGGATTCTTATCAAAGAAAGACAGGATTAACTGAGGCTATTCAAACGGGCACAGGTCAACTAAACGGTATTCCTGTAGCTATTGGGATCATGGATTTTCAGTTTATGGGGGGTAGTATGGGATCCGTAGTTGGTGAGAAAATCACCCGTTTGGTCGAATATGCTGCCAATCAACTTTTACCTCTTATTCTAGTATGTGCGTCCGGAGGAGCACGTATGCAAGAAGGAAGTCTGAGCTTAATGCAAATGGCTAAAATTTCTTCTGCTTTATATGATTATCAAACAAATAAAAGGTTATTCTATGTATCCATCCTTACATCTCCTACTACTGGGGGGGTGACAGCTAGTTTTGGCATGTTGGGGGATATCATTATTGCCGAACCCAATGCTTACATTGCATTTGCGGGTAAAAGAGTAATTGAACAAACGTTGAATAAGACAGTACCCGAAGGTTCACAAGCAGCTGAATATTTATTCCATAAGGGCTTATTTGATTCAATCGTACCGCGTAATACTTTAAAGGGGGTTTTAAGTGAGTTATTTCAGCTCCATGCTTTCTTGCCTTTGACTCAAAATGAAAAATCTAGCAGAGCTTAAAATCCAAATTTTTTTTTTATTCTTTTTTTTCATTTTTAAAATTCCAATAAATTCCAAACAAATAAAATAAATTGAAAGGTGTATTATCATACATATGTTTCTTGGAGAAATCGAAGGCGAAATCCATCCTTGAGTTCTATGTTCTACACTCCTTATTATATATATTTAATATAAATTTTGATATTTATATTAAATTTTGATTAATTTATTTCTTATTTATTCTATTTTATACTCATACTCAATATATTCATTTATACTCATTATATAGACTGAATATATAGAATATAGAATTCTATATTCTATATATTAACTTAGCTATACTTAGTATAATTTATAAAATATACTTCGTATAAGTAAAGTATATTTGAATTCTAGTGATTAGAGACTATCTTTATAAAACAATATAAGAAAAAAAAGAATATATATGAGATTTATATAAATATATATAACAGGTACAAATATTAAATCGAGGTACCCATTCTATGATAAACTTACCCTCCTTTTTTGTGCCTTTAGTGGGCCTAGTATTTCCGGCAATTGCAATGGCTTCTTTATTTCTTCATGTTCAAAGGAACAAGATTTTTTAGATACGGACAGTAGGCACAAATAAGAATTTAGATCTGGAAGCAATTCGATGAATTACTGTTAAAGGTTTCCATCAAAATAGTGCTAGTTGATGAGAGTTACTTCGGAAACAAAGAAAAGTCAAGTAAAATTCATTTGCTTGGGTTATCTATTTTCCCAATTCTAATAAAACAAAACTAGATCTAATATGGATTGGCGATCAGAACATTTATTGATAGAACTTAAAGAGGGGTCTCGAAAAACAAGTAATTTCTGCTGGGCCTTTATCCTTTTTTTAGGTTCATTAGGTTTCTTGTTGGTTGGAACTTCCAGTTATCTTGGTAGGGATTTGTTATCTTTATTTCCTTCTCAGCAAATTCTTTTTTTTCCACAGGGGATGGTGATGTCTTTCTATGGAATCGCGGGTCTCTTTATTAGTTCTTATTTGTGGTGTACAATTTGGTGGAATGTGGGTGGTGGTTATGATCGATTCGATAAAAAAGAGGGAATAGTGTGTATTTTTCGTTGGGGATTTCCTGGAAAAAATCGTCGTATTTTTCTCCGATTCCTTATGAACGATGTTCAGTCCATCCGAATTTTGACTCAGTCCACCAAAATTAGTAAAGAGGGTATTTATCCTCGTTGTATCATTTATATGGAAATCCGAGGACAGGGATTCATTCCCTTGACTCGTATTGACGAGAATTTGAATACACAACAAATTGTAGACAAAGCTGGGGAATTGGCCTGTTTCTTGCGTGTACCAATTGAAGTACTTTGTTAAAAAAAAGAAATGAACTGAAAATTGAATGCTTCCCTAGGGAAAAGATATTTTTCGAAATTTTTCTATTTTGTTTTGATATAAGAGGCCTTCTTTGGTTTCGAAATCGGACTAATATTCATTACGCGAAGTGCTCCTTCATGTATTCATCAAAAAAAGGGGTAATTGCTTCGAATCTTGGCAATTGATTGATATCTTTTTAAACAATATCTTTTTCTTAATTCAAAAATTGGCAGTGGATTCTTTCCATTTTTGAGTCTATTTCTGTATTCTTTCTAAATTAAAAGACTAACTCCCGAATTGAAACGAAAAAGACGCGGGAATATATTATATATATATAAATATATATTATATATATATTTATATATATTTATATATATATAAATATATAGACTCTAGGACTTGTAATAGAACTTATGCTTGATACAAACATTATTATCATCCTATAGAGTTGACGAATGAGATGAAGCTGAGTTCATTAAATAAAGACGAAAAATGGCAAAAAAGAAAGCATTCATTCCCTTTCTATATTTTACACCTATAGTCTTTGCTCTGGTGCATCTCTTTCACATTTAAGAGATGTCTGAAATCTTGGGTTACTAATTGGTGGAATACTAGACAATCCGAAATCTTCTTGAATGATATTCAAGAAAATAATATTCTAAAAAAATTCATAGAATTCAAAGAACTCTTCCTCTTGGATGAAATGCTAAAGGAATACCCGGAAACACGTCTACAAAATCCTCGTATCGAAATATACAAAGAAACCATCCAATT
Organism: Dalbergia cochinchinensis; assembly: GCA_031216125.1. NCBI lineage: Eukaryota > Viridiplantae > Streptophyta > Magnoliopsida > Fabales > Fabaceae > Dalbergia > Dalbergia cochinchinensis. The sequence continues at coordinate 14,231,508 of CM062375.1, read as the reverse complement.
GATCAAGGCGCACAACGAGGATCGTATCCATGCGATTTTACACTTCTCGACAAACATAATCTGTTTCGTTATTCTAAGTGGTTATTCCAGTCTAGGTAATCAAGAACTTATTATTCTTAACTCGCGGGTTCAAGAATTCCTATATAATTTAAGTGACACAATAAAAGCTTTTTCCATTCTTTTATTAACTGATTTATGTATAGGATTCCATTCGACCCATGGTTGGGAACTAATGATTGGTTCCGTCTATAAGGATTTTGGATTTGCTCAGAATGATCAAATTCTATCTGGTCTTGTTTCCACTTTTCCAGTCATTTTAGATACAATTTTCAAATATTGGATTTTCCGTTATTTAAATCGCGTATCTCCTTCACTTGTAGTGATTTATCATTCAATGAATGACTGAAAAAAAGATCCACTGATCATATTTGAAAGTTTTTTATTTTTTTTTTTTGTACAAAAGCTAAACAACATTCAAATATTTTTCTTTCTAGCTACCCCAGCCAAGGGATTCTTCTCATATTCCAGGAAATTTATTTCAGTAAATAGCAGAATCATGAATAGGATAGGGAACTATGCTAGCAACCTACCAAATTTTATTGTATAAAAATTATCAGGATCAATGATTGGACCATGCAAACTAGAAATGCCTTTTCTTGGATAAAGGAAGAGATTACTAGATCTATTTCCGTATCGCTCATGGTATATATAATAACTCGAGCACCCATTTCAAATGCATATCCCATTTTTGCACAGCAGGGTTATGAAAATCCGCGAGAAGCAACAGGTCGTATTGTATGTGCCAATTGCCATTTGGCTAATAAGCCCGTGGATATTGAAGTTCCACAAACGGTACTTCCCGATACTGTATTTGAAGCAGTTGTTCGAATTCCATATGATATGCAAGTGAAACAAGTTCTTGCTAATGGTAAAAAGGGGGCTTTGAATGTGGGGGGTGTTCTTATTTTACCGGAGGGTTTTGAATTGGCCCCCCCCGATCGTATCTCGCCTGAGATTAAAGAAAAGCTAGGTAATCTCTCTTTTCAAAGCTATCGTCCCACAAAAAAAAATATTCTTGTGGTAGGCCCTGTTCCCGGTCAGAAATATAGTGAAATCACCTTTCCTATTCTTTCTCCCAATCCTTCTACTGAGAGAGATGTTCACTTTTTAAAATATCCTATATATGTAGGTGGGAACAGGGGGAGGGGTCAAATTTATCCCGACGGGAGCAAGAGTAATAATAATTTGTATAATGCTACAGCAGCAGGGATAGTAAAAAAAATCATACGAAAAGAAAAGGGGGGGTACGAAATAACTATAGTGGATGCATCGGATGGACATGAAGTGATTGATATTATACCTCCGGGACCAGAACTTCTTGTTTCAGAGGGTGAATCTCTCAAACTTGATCAACCATTAACGAGTAATCCTAATGTGGGTGGATTTGGTCAGGGAGATGCAGAAATAGTACTTCAAGATCCGTTACGTGTCCAAGGTCTCTTGTTCTTCTTGGCATCTATTATTTTGGCACAAATATTTTTGGTTCTTAAAAAGAAACAATTTGAGAAGGTGCAATTGTCCGAGATGAATTTCTAATTTCTAGGTCCGCGAATTTATCAACATATTAAGCTGGTAAAAAGAACTAAATTTTAGTTGATAAATTCTGTAATTCTATTCTGTATAATAAAAATTTATGAAAAGACCTTTGAGTTTTTTTTTTCTACCATATTTAGAGAATTCTCCTTGTACCGCAGTACTAGTCAGTCATAGTATATATATATATGTATATTGTGAAGAAGACTATTTTACTTTTTTTTAACCCCATTAAAGCAGTATGATTATGTCACTGTTTTCAGATTTCAATGTCCTAGAATAGAAAACAATTACTAGTTTTTTTTTGTAATAAAATAAGCAAATTCGACTCGATACTAAACAAAAAAGAATAGGCGTAGAATATTAAGCACAGTAGAAATCGAAATAGGGAAAACGGGATTCTAGGAGGGATTTTTTATCTTTTCCTAGAGTCCGATTGTTTCTTACTTGTATCGAAATAGAAACATTTTTCAATATATTTAATATATTTATATTATAATACTTCTTGATCCCCTTTCTTAAAAAATCCTATTCTTACCTTTGTTTCCATTTTTTACACCTTCGAGCAGAACTTTTATTTTATGAGATAAAATCTTTTTTTATTGCATATAGTAGAATACGTAGTGGACAAACAAAAAGGAGGTGGGATCATTTTGACCAAATATAACTTCTTCAATTAACTTGTTTAGAATAGAAAAAAAAAAGAATTAAATCATGATTCGATGCTATTCGATACGAAAATCGATTTAGAATAAGATTCTATTAGTATAGAAAGAAAAGGTTCGGTTCACATGATATTTGCTCGATAGAAAAAATAAAGATAGAATTTAGAATATATAAAAATAGAATTTTTCCAATATAATACAACATAATTCATATTCTTTTTTCTAGTGAGATACCCCGAAAAAGTATATAAAGTGATTGTCTTTATTCCTTCTTTTTTCTTTTTTTACGTTTCTTTCAACTTTAAAATAAAAAGAAGATTGACAGATATTTTCCAGAAAAATATTATTTAATCAATAAAAGAAGTTCATTTTTTTAAAAACATAACAAAAAAATGGACTTTTTTGAAACATCGAAAAAAGTTATCCATTGAGTCATTTACACGAATAAGAGATATTATTCTTATTAGATATTATTCTTATTAAGAACTCAACGGGACCCCTCGAATTCATCAAAAAAAAAGAGTGGATCCCTGTTGAGTTCTTTTTACACGTTCATTTTTAAAACTCAATTCATCCGATTACTACAGGGATGAGCCCAATCCGGAATATGAACCATAAAAGAAAACACCAATTAAACCGATCACAGGAATACCAGTTACAGTACCTATTATCCAAAGAGGAATCCTTCCAGTAGTATCGGCCATTTATCCCACTTTCCTCCACATTTGATCAAGTAGTCATGCTAGAGACATAAACAGTCATAGATAATTATGAAATGATATCCTTCCGAATGGGATAAGAGATTTCAAAATACGTATTTACTATTTCCCTTTTTCTTCTATTAATTGAAGAAATAATTTGAAAATAAAACAGCAAGTACAAAAATGAGTAATTACCGCCAGTAGAGACTGGTACGATTTAATTCAACATTTTGTTCGTTTGGGTTTGATTGTGTCGTAGCTCTATAATTCGGATTAGGTTTATCGTTGGATGAATTGCATTGCCGATATTGATCCCAAAAAAGAAACAGTGGGTACCGCTAGTCCGTGAACAGCCAACCATCGTACTGTAAAAATTGGATAGGTCCTATCTATGGTCATTGGAGCCTCCTAAAAAGATCTACTAAATTCATCGAGTTGTTCCAAAGGATCAAAACGGCCAGTTATTAATGGAATTCCTTGTCGGCTCTCCGTAAAATACTCGTTTGGTCGAGGGCTTCCAAATACATCGTAAGCTAAACCCGTGCTGACAAATAACCAACCCGCAATGAATAGGGAGGGTATAGTAATGCTATGAATAATCCAGTATCGAATACTGGTAATAATATCAGCAAAAGAACGTTCTCCGGTGCTTCCAGACATGTCGAGCTCCACATATTCTTGTACAGTCAAAGGGGGATCGATTCCATAAAAGATGAGATCAGTAAGTAGAAATTTACTGAGATTCCATCCTTGTTAGATCGTCAATATTGTACCCAGGGTGTCTTTCGAGTATACCGAATCAGTATAGCTATCCTTCTTCTGACACAGCAACGAAATTTCACAATCCGTGGCGAGATCAAGTACTAGATTTTTTCGAATTTCCTTGTTGGTTGTATCGATGTACTCAATAGAGAATTCCTCAAAGTTTAAGAGTATAAGATCTGTTTGTTTATAGTATAAGATAAGATGAGGGTTCTCCACATTACTAGCTTCGGACTAGAAACTGAAGATCAATTAAAAGGTGAATCCGACGGATTTTTTTTTATAATTCATGAGAGAGATTCTCATATTATATTTTTACAATTCAATTAGATGTCAAATCTAGAAATAGACTTTTTTGTGGTTGTCGAAGATGGTTTTTTGTTTTTTGTTAATATTCATTATTATTTTCATAATTTTATTATTATTATTTGACATTATTATTATTTGAATTTTCTATTTCTAATTATTTAATTCCTATTTCGAATATAAATAGTTTAGAATATAAACAAGAAATAGAAATATTCTATAAAATAAATAAATAGAATATAAATAAGAAAAATAAAAATCTTTATTGGATTAGTTTACTCAATCCAATAAAGAGTTGCTCAAAAATCTGTTTATTTTGTGAATTACCGGATGGGTAGATGTCACAGGTGATGAATTTATTTCTTACCTATGTCACTCTATTTTTGTTCGTCTGTAATGATTGATTGATAAATCAAAAATTTTCAATTGTATTTATCAAGTGGTATTTTTGCTTATTCTCCTATTCGATTTCTTTTTTCTCTCAAAAATAGAAACTTAGGGAAGTGCTTTGTAAACATATGTAAAAAAAGAACTTATTTCATTTAGCTTCTTTATGCCCACTGTAACTAGTTATTTCGGTTTTCTACTAGCGGCTTTAACTATAACCTCAGTTCTTTTTATCGGTCTGAGTAAGATACGACTTATTTGATTTGAAAATCTCAATTGAATTGGAAATTTTTTGATACTCTAGATATTCCATAGTTCCTTAACATGTCAATTTCCAATTCATTGAGAGTAATGGTCAATACGGATTAATATTTAAGGATATATATATATTACCTCCTCCTTTCCTTTCCCTTTCAAACAAAAAAGAATGATTGAAGTTTTTCTATTTGGAATTGTGTTAGGACTAATTCCTATTACTTTGGCTGGATTATTCGTAACTGCATATTTACAATACCGACGTGGTGATCAGTTGAACCTTTGATTAATTAATTAACATCTCTTTTGTTTATTGACTTCCTATTCCTTTGTTTTAACCCTAATCCACAGGAGGTAAAATTCAGATTTAGACTGCTATTCCATTTTTTCCATTGTCATTCTTGATCTAACAAAAAAGAATCACGCTCTGTAGGATTTGAACCTACGACATCGGGTTTTGGAGACCCGCGTTCTACCGAACTGAACTAAGAGCGTTTTAAATAAAAAAAAAAATTTCTGTGACCCAATACATCTTGCATGCATATACTATATCAATATATATATTGTATGTATCTTCAATTTGAATCGGTCTCAATTGATCCCCTGTTACTGCTCATACGATAAGTACTAGTTAGGGATAGGGATGACAGGATTTGAACCCGTGACATTTTGTACCCAAAACAAACGCGCTACCAAGCTGCGCTACATCCCTTTTCAATTGGTTTTTCCAGTGTCATTGGAAAGAATCTTTGTTTTCCACATTTTTCTTTTCTCCGTTGATAGATATATATCTATCTATTATCCTGTCATTTTTTCTTTTTTTCTTATTATATTATAGAGAATTCAAATATTTTTTATTTTTCATATCCTTCATATCCTATAATTCCTATAATATATTCTATATAATATAGAATAAGAAAAAAAATTCTATTGAATAAATATTATATTGAATAAAAATAGAATATATATATAGTAGAATAATAAAAAGAAATAATATTCTATTCTAGAATATTTTCTATTATCTAGATATATATATTATATATCTATATAATATCTATATATCTATATAAATATATAGTAATAGAATTCTTAATTCTATAATAATCGTATAAAGAATAAAAAAGATTCTTATAATAATCTAAATTCTAATAATTAAAGACTTTTTAATTGAAAATAATAATAATAAATATAGATTCACCTAAAATGGAAATCTATTTTTTTTGATATTTTGATGAGATGTTCGGTCATAAATATATTTTTTTTTCTAAAAAAAAAAAAGCTATCGAATGAATCGTTGTACATTTCAATTTGAATTTGGAATTAGGCCGAAAATCCAAGTGGCTATTAACGAAATAATCATCTGATCATATCCAATTATGTATTACAAATTACAAAAAAAGGAGGATTAAAAAAAAATGCAAGATCTAAAAACATATCTCTCCGTGGCACCAGTGGTAAGTACTCTATGGTTCGGGGCTTTAGCGGGTCTCTTGATAGAGATCAATCATTTTTTTCCAGATGCATTGATATTCCCTTTTTTTTCATTCTAGTCTAGGGCGCAAGAAGGGGTGAAGAAGATAAAAGACACAATCAAATATCTGGTATTAATCCCCCTCCTTCTTTATTATTTCCTTTTTTTTTTTTAGAATCCGAATATAAAAAGTTAGAAAAGAATAAAGGGGTTTGGACTCGGTGAAACTCGGAATCTTGTACAGGCTTCAACGGAATTGAATTATTCATTCAATTCCATTTCCATTCTTAATAGAGTGAGACCAGAAATGGAAATGGAAATAGAATGGCTAGGGTGGGGGCAACAATATCATACAAGATACTTAAATGAAAACTGAAATACTATATTGCGATTCGAAAATTGGAAATAATTGTATTACTTAAATTTTCCTGTCCTATATTAATTGAAACGAAATCCTTCATAATTTTATTTAGAATTATCAACTTTTACTTTTTTCATTCCTTTCTTCTTCTTCGCTTCGAATCCTAAAAAATAGAAGAGTTAAGTAAATAAAAAAAAGGAGGTTTGTAACACCCTAGTTATTAACCAAATACACCTAGGTTGAATCTGATTAATGACTAGACTTTACTCCTTGCTTTGGTTCTTTCTTCATAATTTGAAAATACTTAGTGAAATTACGAGCCATTTTTTTTTTAAAAAAAAACATAATTGAAAACGTGAGCCGAGTACAACGTGAACGAGTAAGGGGAGTATAATAAGACGTTTAAGAATATATCACATCATATCACTTTGGCTCCATCATATAACATCCATAAACACATTATAGCATATATTTACATACAATAACCTCGCTCAAAGGGTGGGTTATGTTCATACATCATTGTCTTATGCAAACCCATAAAAGAAAATATACATAAGAAAATACATGCCCCTAAACTAGATAACTCTATAAGCCGGGAAGGTTATCCTAAAACTAGGGTGCATGATCACACATAAGTCTACTAAGAACCCTCTATGGCCACTGTCCTGGAAATGGGGGAATAAATTCGATCCACTGATGAGCTCCCTCGGGAGGGGACACACGAGTTGCACCAGGTTAGGGTTGCATGGACGACCTTCTTGCTAACCTCGGCTGAACAACTATTTCCTCACTACCCTCTCTTACACGTGTGGGAGTAGGAGCAGAGCTCTCAGAATATACATGAGTAGGAGTGTCCTCTGAAGGATCAGTTTCATAATATCTCGTCTCGGGAACATACTCTGGAAATCCGTGGACAGCAGATGAAGCGAGATAAGAACGTAACATCCTTTCATCAAGTGGACGTGCATGTTCGAAAACCATTTCATCGCCATAGGGAGAAGTAGGAGAAAATCAATAACTAGGGATAGGATGTGCAAATGGACGACCTATGTAAACAAAAACACGAACTGCGCACCTCCCTTCAAAATGATACGAGCGACGCACCGGATCATAGTGAAATTCCCAAGTAGGGGTATCAACGAACAGGACGAATGTCGCCATCTGAATCTGGAAACAATGACGGAAATAAAGAAAAGGGAGTGAGAATCTTGCTAAAGAATTCTCAGTAGGGTACCTCCTTCTACAGTGTCATCATCAAAGTCCCCAGGAACCTCGGGATTATTCTAAAATAGTGAGCATACAAAGATTCATTTTAAGTTCGGATAAATACTTAACCGAGGTTCGTCAATTTTTAATCATGCGTCTTATAATGCATCATAATCTTAACATGTCATATTTACAATGAACTTTTCCTTTATCATTACATCATATTCCTCATCATCATTATCAAATAACATGCATAAAAGAACTTCATATAATATTAGCTACACGTACACATAATGCACATATTTCATTTCTTTAGTGCCTTAGGTGACTTAAAATCTTATCATCATCATTATTTTCCTTAGGCCACCCTATACTCCACCCTTTTGGGAGTAATTTAGGTTATGAACTCATACTTTACTAGTCGTCACTAGCATATACTTATCCCTTTTGATAAGCTAAAGTCCCGACTCTACCCTTTTGAGAGAACGGGTTAAGGGGCTAAAATCACCTTTTCACCACCTATAGTCTGATGGTTCCAAAGGATCATTTTCTTATAAGTTTAAGTCACCATTAAATCTTTGCATGTTATATCACAATAGAATTCATAAACATCATAACATTTTCTCATTTATAGTCTTAAACTAGAATAATATATATCAACTGTAATCATGCATATGGGAGATTCCCAGGAAAGAGAGGTGGGTCACAATGGACACGCTTAAATACCAAGTCTTTCCTTAGCCAGAACCTTTCCAAATTACACTTTTACAATGATACACTTTCTTCTAGCAACAAAGGTAAATTTTACATAATAAAGAATATTTCATGTATAAGCATTCTCATTATTTGCAATAGCAACTATAACATGCAAGCCAGGAAATCATTCAATGATATCAAGTACTTAATAAGCATCCAATCCTTACATAGAATTATCAATTATAGAACTAATTAGTTACTAAACCAATTATGAATCATTCTCTTAACAATAAACCATAATTATCATACATTGATACTAAACTCAGATCAGTGGCCGAATCATGAACCTCATGCAATTACATAGAATCATATTTTAAGTGCATATAAAATACTAGTTCCCCGTAAAATCCTTGCAAAGCCTTAAAACTCATTTAGAAACTAGTTCTTTTGTCAAATTTGGGAGGATCTTCACAATTAAAATTCTCACTTAAGATAAAAGGAGTAAGTCTTGAGCTTTAGAGATTTAGGTGACATCTTAGAGTTATAAACATGCTATGCAACCTTATTTTAATCTTATCTTTATAAGGTGATAGCTTGGAATTATACACATGATATGCAATTCCATTTCTTTATCTTTAAGATTTAAGGTGATGACTTGAAAATTAAACATGATGCAAGAACTTGAAATATAAACATGATACAAGAAACTGGAGCGGCGGTAATCCGCAAGGACGATAGAGGGAGAAAAGAATATTAAGAAATCGGAGCGCGGTAGTCCGCAGGACTGATAGAGCGAGAAGAGAATATTAAGAAACCGGAGCGGCGGTAGTCCGTACAGGACCAGTAAAGGGAGAAGAGAATTATTATTACATCTTTTTAAGTTCCAATCTCAAGACTTTTTAAAGAATAAATTCTTTAACTCCAATAATCATATTTCTTTGCTTGTAATACATGGGCAAGTCTTTGTGCTCTAGGATCTTTAGGTGATGGCATAAAATAAATATGTCATGCGTTGATTCTTTTAGCCATTATAAAATAAAGTGAGAGCATAAATTAAATATGAGATGCAACCTCTTTATTATCTTGAAAGATTAAGTGATAACTTGAAACATAAATATGAAATACAAGCTTGGAATTTAAACATGAGAAATGCAAGTTCATTTATTCATTCTTGAAAATTTAGTGATGACATAGAAGGTAAACATGGTTATGCAAAGCATAAACTTAATCATGGATGCAAATTCATTTTGTTTCTTTACTAGAGCTCCTTCAAGACTTTAAAAGAATTATAAATTCAACCCAATACATATCTTAACAAGAAATAAAACATAAAAGGAAATACATCTTTCAAGTTCTAAACTAAAAATCATTGTTTTAGCATCATAAAGCATTATTCTTTAAAGTTTTGCATCAAGTGAAATTTTCAAGCTTTAGAGGCCTAACTTGTGATGGATTTACAACCCACCCTCAAGGTCCTCATCATCAAGCCATCATCTTAGTTCCACCTAGGCCATATGGCCTGAATTGGTTAAAGAAAAAAAAAGAAGAGGAAAACCAAAATGAAAAGCTAAGGTAAATTCATAATTTCATCATTTTGAGCTAAAAACACAACTCCTCAAAGCATAGAAATAAATTTAGAAACTACTCCCTACCTAATCTGAGTTGAAGAAGAGGAAGAGAACTTGATTTCTTGAAGTGAAATGACACAAAATCTCTTTGAAAAATTGAAGAAAGAATTCAGCCAAAGAGGAGGAAGAAAGAAAGTTTTTGGTGCTCCTAAAAACTAGTTATGAACCAAGCATTCCAAGACCACTCAAGCAAGCCTATTTATAGAAGATTTTGAGGCTTCTAATTGGCCAAAATGAGGAGGTAGTTGTCAGAATTTTTCAGGAGAAATAATGGAGGAAAAATCATTTTAGACAAAGTTGTATGAAATTAAGGAATTATGTCTCTTATGGTGACATTTTGGCATTTTGTTTTAGTGCAACTTTTGGAAATAATTCAGCTGCATAATGGCATCAATAATTTTGTGCATTACATCCCAAAGAAGTGAAATTTGTGTGTTCCATGCATTATTTAGGTGTAGGCAAGGTATTCATGTAATTTAGAGAATTTACGGTTAAGGGCTTAAGTGAATTAGTAAGCAATTTGGGTGTTTTTGAGCAATTTTGGGTTCTAATAAATCTAAATACATAATTTTGAATCTAGATTAATATTTATAATTTAATAAGCTTTAATTTGAGCCTAATATTGCTTAGGTTTCGGTATATGAATCGAAAATCCCGAAATTCGCAAAACTGCCCAAAAACGGGGGCAAAATCGTACTTTCACCTAAAAAGTGCCCGAGGCCACCCGAGCTTAACCAATGGTTAATCATGGCTTAAAAACACATTTTAAAACATTTTAGTGAGGTTCGGGCTCAGTCGGCACGCACATCGGAGTTAAAACAGTCGCAGGGGCGTATTGGTCATTTCGCGCGTCGGAACTCAAAATTGAGATTCTTCTGCTCTATTAACACACATAACACAAACAATCCCTTATTATTCTCAAAACATCCTCTTGAGAATATGTGGGGCCCACAATCCTCATTTTCTGAGTAAAATAACTTCAGGGACATTTTGGTCATTTTACACATACAGAAATTCGGGATTTGCGACTCTTGCATGAATCGCTCCTAACCTATCTTCTAATGTTATATTCCTTTATTAAGGATTGTCGGGCCTCAAATCTTATGTAATAATTACCTATGGTAATTCAGTAATTTCCAATGACAGTAAAAATTACAGTAAAAATTGGGGCGTTACAGGTAAAAAGATAATCTTTATTTTAATAATAAAGTTAATCTCAATTGAGTTGAAAATCAATTAGTAATTTAAATTTTAATCTCAAGGTAAAGAAAGTAAATACATTACATTTACCCTAATCTTTAACATTATAGGTTTCATGAGTTCTTTCTGATTAAGAAAGGAAATTAAATTTTCCTAAACAATCCTTAGGCTCTAATTACCTCTAGTAATTATTTTTAACCTTAGGTAATTATTTTTTAACCTCAAGTAATTATTTTTAACCCAAGGTTAATGAATATAATCAATTCGAGTTCAATTAGGTGTAACACCCCGATTTTTCTGTCTGAGGGAAGTGACCAAAATACCGCTGAGGTCATTTCCTGGTCGGAATTCGAGGATGGCCAACCCGGCAGTCCTCGAAGGGTTAACTCAATGTTAGAAGGGGATTGAATGGCCTTTGAATGCTTCCGGAAGCGAAACTTTCCCCAGAGGTTTAAAATCATGTTTTCATGTGTCTAGAGATCTATGTTCAAGTCCCAGTGGTCCCGGGAGTTTTTGTGAAAAATTATGATTTTGCCATAGAATAGTGTTTTTACGCCTAATGACGTAATTAAGCTAACCTAAGCAATATTAGGCTCTAATCAAAGGTTAATTAATTTCCCTAATTAATCTAGAGTTAAAATAATTTATTAAAGTTAATTAGAACCTAAAATTGCTTAGATTAAACTTAAATCCCTTTTTAGAACTCAAGATTCCTAGTCTTGGAATATTGAATAGTGTTTTCTCTCTCCAATTCCTTAAATTAAGGAATTGTGACTAGAGTTGTTTTGACACTAAAATGAGTTTATAATTTCCTAATGATGCAAGACTACTCCTTAATTGTGTCTAGACCACTTTAATTACCCATTTTCCTTACCTAAACACTTTCTTACAAATTCCTAATCTTAGACATAATCTAAGACACACCTAAACACAACTCTAAACCACAATTAAAATGCAAACACAACCCCACTTGGGCTGATGCACTTCAGCCAGCACCCCCCCATTTGACCACATGTTAAATTGTTTTCTCACTCGAAGAACCATGCTTGACCCATGCTTGCACCATATTTGAGCCCATGCTTGACCATGCTTTCAACCATGCCTTGAACCATGCCTTTGTAAGAGATATTTTCTCTCACAATTCTGCATCACATGGCTGAAGCTTCATCAGCCATCACACCCCTCCATTTGCTTCATTTCTCTATAAATAGGATGCCTTGAGGAGCTTGCATCACTTTTAGATCATTTGCTAAGTTTAGAGCACTTCAAAGCTTTTCCTTTTTCTCAAAGTTCTAGTGTTCTTCAAGCTCTTCAAAGTTCTTCAAGTTCTTCATCTTCTTCATCTTCTTCTTTAATCTTCAACCTCCAATCACTTGGTAGGGATTTCTTTTCATGAATGTTCTTCTTTAAAGCTTGATGTTTATGGTTTCTCTTGTTTTCTTTTTAGAACTTCTTTTCCTCTCCTTTTTCTTTCTCATTTTCGGCCATGGGCCTTGAAATTCAAGGAAATGAGAGCTTGATGATGAGAGTTTCATGATGATGTTCATCACTTGAAACAAACTCTAGAGCTTGATCCTTGTTCTTGGGCAAAAATGTTTTTAGTTCTTCCTTTCTTGAATTTTTTAGAACTCTAACTTTGAGGATGTTTCAAAATGATTCTAAGGACTCAATGGAGGTCTCATGATGTTGGTGTTAATATATCATCAAGATCATCAACTCTAGAGTTTCAAAATGTTCCTTTTTCTTTCTTAAAAATTCGGCCCTTTTACTTCCTTTCCTATGTTTCATGGTTTGATTCTTAAAAATGTTATGTTGAGTTATAAGAACTCTAGACTTTACTTTATCTTGGTTTGATGAGTTTGGGTTAAGGTTTAAGTTCCTTTAAAGTCTTGCTAAGAGCTCTAATAAGATGTAAATGAACTTGCATAATTTATTTTGAGCTTGCACCCATATTTATGTTCTTGCTATGCACCTTTACTTTCAAGTAACACCTAAGAACTTAAAGACTAAAATGAGACTTTTATCATCACTTAACTAATTCTCAAAGCCTTTCTATTTCGGCCTTAAAGTCGATTGTTGCTGAGCTAGAGCACTAAAATAAAGAATTGAACTTGCATTATCACCTAATTAATTTCTCGAATGCCTTTCTATTTCAGCCTTAAAGTCGATTGTTGCTGGGCTAAGAGCACTAAAATAAAGAATTGAACCTTGCATATTTACTTTCAAGCTTGCACATTTAAGTTTATGCCTTGCATATTTACATTTCAAGTCTTGCATATTTATTTTAAGTCATCACTTTACTTTGTAAGCAAGATTAAAAATGAAAAGCATAGCACGTTTATTTCCCACCATAACTTAAGAACTTAGAGCTCAAAGACTTGCCCATTTCATTTCAAGTTAAAGTTTAATGTGGAAGCATTCGTTGAATGCATGATTCTCGGCCAAGTGGTGATGATGGACTTGTAATAAGTTTCATCTAGCTACAAGGGCCAATAATCTATGTTCTAAGTTTTCTCAAAAGCTTTGTAAGTTTTTATAAGGTTATGTTTATCGTCAGTCATGATTTTATTCCTTTTTAGAAAATGAAATATATTTTGGTCACTGACCTAGGCATTCCTTAGCCTCTTGATGAATTAAAATGGTTTGCAAGGAGTTTTTAGAAATTCTAAAGTGATTCCAAGAGAAACTAGTTAACTTATGTACCTAGAAATGTCAATTTAATTCTCTCATTGAGGTTAAATGTTTTCGGTTCTGTCATGATGAACTTGCTATTGTATGATGATGTTTTGATATGTTAGAATAAGTGAAAATATCATATGATGATGTAGGAACGATTCTATGCACGATAAGTAAGAAACTAGCTTCATAAAAATACTGCAAAGATAAGATTTAACATAGTTTTGACCCATTTGTTTTTAGAACTTATCCAAACTGTTTTAATGGGAACATAATCAGATTAGGATTGTTTAGACATGAAAAACTTGGTAACATTTGGATTAGAATTGAATTCTAGCACCTATAGGGAAACTAGTAACTAGAAAACCGTAAAAATGCAAATTTAGAACTTTTAGAACATTTAATTTTCTGGATTCTGTCCAGCAATGTTACAACATGATAAATATGATTTATAATTAGTTCTTAAGCATAGGAATGCCTCATAATTGATTTAGATTTAAGTAAGAACTAGTGACGACTAGTTAAGGTATGAGCTCATAACCTAGAGATGTAACACGTTCTGGGTGACACCGGTTTAGCCGAGCACCCCCAGTTCGATTGTCTTTTACGGTGGCCCATGAGGAAGAAAAGTATGATGATTATGTCACGAAGTTTTCCCCATTATGATTATGATGATTCCTATTTTTTGCCACTACTATGATGTGTCTTGATGTTATGGATGATGTTCATGCATTATGTAACGCCCGGGGATTGTGAAGTTGGGGAGTGATCGCCGGTACAAGGAGGCACGGACAAGGAGCGGCTCCTGGCAGAATTCGAAAGCGGAGGGGTACATGAATGAACCGATTACACACCCGAATGAGAGGGATCCTAAGATTGTATAGGTATGGGACGATATAGTTAAGGAGGGCTTATATGAATTGATTTGTACTACCTATACCAACAAGATGCATCTTTTTTTCGGTAGCCTAAACTGAAAGAACTCCACAGTTAAGCGTGCTTGACTTGGAGCAATTTTGGGATGGGTGACCTCCTAGGAAGTTTTCCTAGGAAGCGTGCGAGTGAGGACAAAGCATGCTGAAAAGACCCGTGTTGGTTTGTGGGGACAGTCGTCAATCCATAAAGCAACAGGGGATGTTACACATTATGTAGCACCATGCATGCATTCTTTACTATGTTGCATCCATGACATTAAGATCATTCTAAAATGAATGGACCTTGGCTAAGTTATACTTTAAGGTTTAAAATGAACTTGATGCATGCTCACTTGCTTTTACGAAAATAAACCCAAGGTTCTTGAGGACGTAGATGATGACACCTGGGTAGTAGAAGGCCCTACTGAGATTCTTCAGTAAGATTCTCACTCCCTCTATCTCTTCTTCCCGTCACGTCTTCAGATGGCAACGTTCGTGGTGTTCGTGGACACGCCGATATGGGAGGTGTACCATGACCTGGACCACGGGTCATTCCATTTTGAGGGTCGCTGCACGGTTAAAGTATTCATGTTCATGGGTCGACCCTTCACTCCCCCTGTACATTCCCATCATTTCTCCCTCGTCTCACCTTTTGGCGATGACTTGGTGTTCGAGCGCGCACGCCCCCGAGAGGAGAGGCTTCACCACACTTCACCATCCACGTCTGCCGTTCGAGACTACCCACAGTATGTGCCCCGTTGCCTGTCATCTTTTTCGGAGATGGACCCTTCCGAGGATTCAGCCACCCAGGTACCCTCCTAGGGATCTTCCCCCACCATACCCATGGACCTTGGGGAAGGTAGCAAGGCCACCGTGACTCAGTCGAGACTTGCACAATGACCGGAGATGAGGCCACGACGTGGAGGTCACTCTCGAGCCCCGTTTCGTCTCTTCTCGCAGGAGGAGCTCGTCCAGTTTCCTGGTTATGTACCTCGCTCGAGGGATAGTCGCCAGTAGGAGGCAGTAGATGGCCCGAGCTAGTGCGCACACCACATAGACGTGGATAAACCTTCTTTTGTTTAGAGGTTATCCCTTTAGTTGTACTCGGGTAGGGGAGTAGTTTATGTTTATGTTCTGTTGTATTTCTTTCATGTATTCCCTTCCTTGTATCAAATTAAGTCCCACAGTTATAAGTGGGCAAATTATATATATGATGATATTCAGTGTTACCCATGATGTGCCTTTATGTGTCTTATGATGGTGTGAGACATCTGTTTTTATTTTCTTACATGATTTATTGCTTATCGCATCACGCGGCTCTTACCTTGTCTTTGCCTTTCAAAAAAAAAAAAAAAACTTTACCTATATTTGTTGCTAAGTATATCAAAGTAAAAAATAAGAACTATGAAGTAACAGACTAATGATTGACCTAAGTATGTTATTAGGTTAAAAATTAGGATGTTATATTAGGGCTTTAACATTACCTTAATTACACAAGCAAACTTATTTGGCATAACTAGGGGTAAAAAGGTAATTTCACATAAAAACTCCTAGTAAATACTATATGGTGTTTCTCTAATATTATATTTCTTTATTGAGGATTATTTGACCTCGAATTACGTGTAAAAATTACCTAGGGGCATTTTGATAATTTTTACACAGCAGTAAAAATTGGGGCGTTACATTTTATGGTTTCTCTTGAATCCTTTTTGGAACTTCTTTTCTTCTTCTTTTCCTTCTTCATTTTCAGCCATGAGCCTTTGAAAACAAAGGGATGAGAGCTTGATGATGAGGGTTTCATGTTGATGTTCATCATTTGAACAACCTCTAAAGCTTTATCTTTGTTCTTGAGTTAAAAATGTTCATAGTTCTTTCTTTCTTGAGCCTTGAAATCTTTAACTTTGATGATAGTTTTAAAATGGTTGCATGAACTCAATGATGAGGACCCATGGTGTTAATGTTTATACATCATCAAGATCATAGTCTCTAGAGTTTCAAAATGGTTCCTTCTTGCTCTTAGAGTTTCGGTTTCTTTCCTTTTCTTTTCTTCATGATTTCGGCCAACTAACTTGGGTGGTCCAACATGATAGCTTGATGACGAGAGTTCTAGATGGAGACTTTATGTTCACCATAAAGAAATCTCTAAAGCTTGAGTTTTCATAAAGGTGTTATAAAGTTCATTTATGGTTATATTTTTAAGGAATGTTATTTTGAGTTCTAAGAACTCTAGCTTCACTTTACCTTGTCATGATGAGTTAGGGTTAAGGTTTAAGTCCCTTCAAAGTCTTGAATGAGCTCTAATAAGATAAAATGAACTTGCACATTTACTTTGAGCTTGCACTCATGTTTATGTTCTTGCTTTGCATCTTTATTTTCAAGTCATCACCTAAGGATTCAAAGATTAAAACAAGACTTGCATATCACCTAACTTAATCTCAAAGCCTTTCTATTTCGGCCTTAAAGTCGATTTTTGCTAGGCCTAGAGCACTAAAATAAAGAAATGAACTTGCATTGCATATTTAATTTCAAGTCTTGCATATTTAAATTCAAGTCTTGCATATTTACTTTCAAGTCTTGCATATTTAAATTCAAGCCTTGCATATTTAACTTCAAGCCTTGCATATTTAATTTCAAGTCTTGCACATTTAATTTCAAGTCTTGCATATTTAAATTCAAGCCTTGCATATTTATTTCCAAGTCTTGCATATTTACTTTAAAGTTCTCACTTTAATTTATAATGAAGAGTAAGAATGAAGTGCATAGCATATTTACATTTTATCATCACCTAAAGACCTTAGAGCTCAAAGACTTGCCCATTTTATCTCAAGTTAAAGTTTAATATGGAAGCATTCTTTGAATGCATAATTTCGGCCATGTAGTGATGATGAGCTTGGAGTGAGTTTCATCTAGTTACAAGGGCCAACAACCTATGTTCTGAGATTTTCTTTAAGCCTCAAAGTTTTATAAAGCTATGTTCAATAAGATTTATGATTTTAGTCCTCTTCTAAAGAAGAATTAAATTGGTTACTAACCTAAGGTTGTTTTTAGCCCCTTGATAAAGTAAAATGGTTTGCAAAGAGTTTTAGAAGTCCTAAAATGATTCCAATAGAAACTAGCAATTTATATGTTTTAGAAATGTCAAAATATGTATCTTATTGGGATTTGATGTTTCGGTTCTGCCATGATGAGTGTGCTGCTATATGATGATGCCTTGATGTGTTAGAATGTGTGAAAATGATATATGATGAGGTAGGAACACTTCTATACATATTAGGAAAGAAACTAGCTTTATAGAAAACCGTAAGGTTGTGTTTCAACATAGTTTTGACCCATTAATTCTTAGCTATTGCCAAAACTGTTTTAGTATGTTAACCTTCAGTTTATGATTGTTTAATTATGAAAAACTTGGTAACATTTGAGATAAGATTAAATTTTAGCACCTATAGAGAAACTAATAACTAGAAAACTGTAAAAGTGCAATCCTAGAACTCTTAGAACATTTAATTTTTGGATTCTGTCCAGCAACCTCATAATGTGGTAAACATGGTTTATAATTAGTTCAAAGGCTTAGGAACACCTCATAATTGGTTTAGATTTAATTTATAGCGCCTTAGGCGAAAACGGAACCGAGAAAGGGTCTAAAACGTAGTTTCTAGAACCCTGTAATCATAAAATGTAATTCTGCCATTGGGGTATGCTGCTGTCCAGATTCGCTAATGAACATAAATGCTAGTGAAAATCATTAGTTGAGAAACCATAGGTGGATAACAGGTTAATAGAGAATGACGGAATAACTACATCTCAAGTTTAAGGCCCGTAAGGGTCAAAGCATAAGACATTGTAAATTCAAGTGAACCTTTATGTTACCCGAGGATGTATGTTTTGTTTGAAGAATTATTATGAATTTATGATTGAGGATACATGTTCTATATGTTTATGTGGCATAAAGTAAATTTGGAAGAAATCTGGCGTGCTGCTGTTATGCTGCCGAATTTCTGACAAATTTGGGGACTTAGAAAGTTTTTGAAAAACCTATGAGATTTTCTTTATAAGATGTAAGGTACTAAGATGCGTTCTTGGACGACACCGGTTTGGCTGAGCACCTCCAAAGAACTCATGTGACATCGGTACCAAGATGTATTCTTGGGTGACACCGGTTCGGCCGAGCATCCCCAAGAAATGCCCCCTAGCCCGTACTAGATAGTCGGGATTATGATTATGACACGCTTATTAGGATTGATAAGTAAGAACTAGTGACGACTAGTTAGGTATGAGCTCATAACCTAGAGATGTGACACATTATGTCACAAAGTTTTCCCCTATGAGATTTCAATTGCCACTTTATGCCACTATTATGATGTTACTCTTGATGTTATGATTATTGTTCTTGCATTAAGTAGCGCCATGCATACATTCTTTACCATGTTGCATCCATGACATTAAGAATCATTCTACAATGAACGGACCTTGGCTAACTATACTTTGAAGCTTAAAATGAACTCCATGCATGCTCACTTATTTTATACACTAAACCCAAGGTTCCTGAGGACGTAGATGATGACACCTAGGTAGTAGAAGGCCCTACTGAGATTCTTTAGTAAGATTCTCACTCCCTCTGTCTTTTTCTTCCGTCGCGTCTTCAGATGGCGACATTCGTAGTGTTCGTGGACACCCCGGTTTGGGAGGTGCACTATGATTCGGACCACGGGTCATACCATTTTGAGGGTCACTGTGCTGTGCATGTGTTCATGTTCATTGGATGACCCTTCACCCACCTTGTACATACTCACCGATTCTCTTCTGCTACACCCTGCAATGACGATCTGGTATTCGATCGAGCGTGCCCTCGAGAGGAGCGGATCTGCCGCACCCCACCGTCAGTCTCAGCCGCTCGGGACTTTCCACAGTACGTGCCCCATTCTCCCTCTGCATTCTCGGAAACGGATCCTTCCGAGGACTTTGCCACTCAGGTTCCATCCGAGAGATCTTCCCCCACTGTACCGATGGACTTCGGGGAGGGTAGTAAGGCTTCTGTCACCTAGCCAGTACGAGGAGGTCGAGTGAGGATGATCCCCCACCGTGGCGCTCATTCCCGGCCGATGCAGCGCATTGCCAACCCGGCGGAGATAACCCAGTGGATCGGCCACGTTCCCTCCTTTCAGAGAGGCTCGCAGTAGGAGATGATGGCCGTGTTCTGGTACCCGAGCTTAGACTATTTAGAGGTTATCCCTTTAGTTGCACTTGGATAGGGGAGTTTGCTTTTTTATGCTTTCCGTCGTACTTTCCCTTGTATTTCCTTCTAGTTGTATTTGCTTTATGTTGTACCAAACTAAGTCCCACCCTTAATAAGTGGGCATATTATATTATATATGCAATTAAGCTTTTCTATGATGTGCCATTACCTGTCTTATGATATGATGTTTATGAGATGCTTGCTTTATTTCCTTATGTGCTTCCTTTGCTCGTTACATCACGCGGCTCTCACTTTGCTTTTGTTATTTCAAAAAAAAATTTACCGTATTTTCCGCTAAGTAATTTAAAGTAGAAAGGAAACTATGAAGTAATAGACTAATGATTAACCAAAATATGTTCTAGACTATTGAGTTAAAAATTAGGATGTTACACTTACGGGTCTTAATCTTCAAAACTAATTACACTAACATATGTTTTTATCCTTTTATGCACCTATAGGTTCACAACTAATTATTCTCAATAATTTTTATGCTTAGGAACTAATCCAAATAGCACCATGCAGATTTGGATAGTTTTAAGTTCATGTGATTACGGGGTTCTAGAATCTACGTTTTAGACCCTTTTTAAGTTTCGTCTTCGCCTAAGGCACTATAAATTAAATCTAAACCAATTATGAGAGGTTCCTACACCTATAAACTAATTATAAACCATGATTACTGCCTTAGAAGGTCGCTGGCTCAGAAACAGAATTTTCTACGTTCCAAGTGTTCTAGAATTCTCATTTCCATCTTTTTCTAGTTACTAGTTTTTCCTAGCTTCCTTAAATCAATTCTAACATTCCACACATTTTAACATAACAAAATCATCATCAAACAGTGAGCAAATCATCAAGGTAGAACTGTGGTCATACATCATCATATCATTCATAAAATTTCATTTTCAGTACTCATAAGTCTCTAGTTTCTCTTGGAACCATTTTAGGATCTCTAAAAATCTTTGGAAATCACTTTATTCCATTAAAATCACTATAAAGTAAATAAGGGCAGCAACTATTTTAAATGGCTCATGGTTGGAATTTAAAATGTTAAGTCATGCTTGAAATATTCTTTAAGTTCACTTATGCTTAGGAAAATCCTAAGACATAGATTATTGGCACTTGTGACTAGATGAAACTCACACCAAGCTCATCATCATCACATGGCCGAATTTTGCATTCAAGAGAATGCTCCCATATCCAACCTTTGCTTGAGATAAATGGACAAGTCTTTGAGCTAGGCAAGAGAATGCACTTCATTTTATTCCTTATTAGAAAAGTAAAGTGAGGGCTCAAAATAAATATGAGATGCAACTTCATCTTATCTTTACGTTTAGGTGATAACTTGAAAAATAAATATGCTGGACAAGAAAAGGTAAACATGAATGCAAGTCCAATTCTTTATTTTAGTGCTCTAGGCTCCACAACAATCAACTTTAAGGTCGAAATAGGCGAGCTTCGAGATTAATTATTAGGTGATATGAAAATGCAAGCCCTTGTTTTAATCTTTAAGTTTAGGTGACGGCTTGAAAAATAAATAGGCTAGGCAAGAAATGTAAATATGAATGCAAGTTCATTTTATATTCTTTATTAGAACTCATACAAGACTTTAAAGGAATATAAACCTCAATCCAACACATATCTTAACAAGATAAAGAGAGCTTTAGAGTTCTTTGCACCAAAGTCTCAAGGAAACCTTATGGTTTGAACATTATCATCAAGCTCAAGGAAATAAATCAAGAAATCAAAATAACTAACAACTTTTTTTTGAGAAACAAAAACAAAGCAAAGAAAAGGAACTGAACTCTTTGCAAAGGAAAGGAAAAAGAACTCGAAACCAAAAGGAAAAGAAAGAAAAGGAACCGAAAGTTTGTTCAAGAAAAGAAAAGGAATAACCAAAATATGTTAAGTGTAACGACCCATTTTTTTTAGTGTTGTTTGTGATAAAATAATTAATTATGAGTAATCGGTAGGGATTTTGAAAATTTCAATAGACACAGTTTTGATCGCAACAATATGAAGAGTTTGTCAAAAAAAAAATGAAAATTTATTTAATATTATTAAAAAACTCAATATAATAATATTTTTAACTAGAGATATAGGATAATATGGATAAGACCCTATAAATGATATAAGGACTTAGATAAAAATAAGGATAAGAGTATTTGTATATTTTAACCCGGTAAAGTTTATTTTATGTCAATCGGATACCAAAATGGTAATAATTGGTACACCAAGGTGATAATAATCGGTATACCAAAACATTGAGTCTGGTAAAAATAATGAATATTATTGGGTCTCAAATAATTTTTACTTAGAATAATTAAATAGATATAGATATTTTCTATATTGATGGAAGGTATATTGATCTGGAATAATGATGATTACATCTATATGGCTACTTACTCTCCAAGTAAGTCATAATTATATAAATCAAAAAGGAAATGACATTTTTCTTTCCCTGAACACAGCTTCACGTTCTCTTCTTTCTTTCTCCATCTTCTTCAAGTTTTTATTCTTCAAACTCCATAAAAGCTTCATATTCTTGAAGGATACACTTAGATAAATACAGAAACTAGTTCAAGATCATTTTCTCTACATCAAACTCAAGCCAAAACCTCTTTTTCCTCTTCAAAGATGTCCAACAGCAGCTCATAGAAGGGCTGGAAAATGGGTTTGAAGCTTTAAGTTAAAGGAGAAAAGTTAGAGAAAGATTTAGCAAAAAGCTTGGAAGAAAGGTAGGAAAAATCTATGTCTATTACTTGGTGATTGTTTGGCTAGTTTGTTAATATAAATCCTTGAGATATGTTTGAAATTATTGTATGAAATCTGAAATTTATCTTCAAAATTCATATATATGTGAGTTGGATGAATAAAAAGGATGCAATAGACATGAGTTTTGAATTGGTTTGCTGAATTTTCGGATTTCAACAGGGCAGCAGTTTTTTCACGAATTTTCTGACCTATTTAGAGGCTTTAGATTGAGCTGAAAATTTTATATGATATAGCTAACATGTTGAGGCATCTTAAGGAAAACTTTTGAGGTATTCTGGTCACTTTTGCTATGTTTAAAAAATCAAGAACCAAAATTGTACCTATGTTGCCTGAACTATTGGAACTGAAGCAGTAAATTTGTCTATTTTTGTTACCACAGAACATGACCGATTTTTCCTTTGAAATTTTTACAGGGTATTAGAGACATCTTAAGGTTTTACTAGGATTTTTATTCCTAATTTTCTGGTTTCATTTGCTAAGGTTAAAAATTAGGGAATTCGGGAATCTAACTGAGAATCGGTGGTCTTTGACTACCAAATTTGTCTAATTTTGTTAACATAGCTAGAGAACTCTTTTTACTATGAACTTTTTACTGAACCTTGTAGACACATTGAGGTGTCATTGAGAATTTTTATAGTCTCCGATTTGATGGTTTGAATTGCATATTAAAATGTTCCACAAATATATGAAATCTGCCATTGTGCTGAATATAAATTGATGAAATAATGACATCTTGTACTAGTATGACATGATCACATGAATACGAATATCTCATAAGACATCAAGAGGTTTTGATAGAATATCTCATACACATTTAGTAGATTTTAACAAAATATCTCATAGGAATTCAAGAGACTTTAAGGGAATATCTTATAAGAATTTAATAAAATTCCAAGGAAATCTCAGACAAGTATAAGAAACCGAGCTTCATAAAGAGAGGGAACGTAAAAAAATAAGCCTCACACAAATATAGAGAAATCAAGAAAATAAGCTTTACGTAATAATCAATTGCTTAATGGTAAGCTCATGGATTCACGGGTAGTAGTAAACATGCTACGCCCTTAGAACTATATCAGGTTGTAATCGCGACGGCGTTACATCGTTATGAGAAAGGGATGTACTGAGAATAACGAGGCTATTCTAGATAAGATGTAGTAGACGTACTCCATCTAGTGAACTATATCAGGTTGTAACGTGACGATGTTGCAACGTTACAGTATGATCCACAGAGAAGTATATCAGAAGAATCCTATGAGTTTTACTATCAAGCTTAAACTTTAATAATAAGATCATGTCAAAGAGGAAATGAAATTGGTAAAATAAAATGAAGTATATCATGTTAAAGGGATGAACTATATCAGATTATAACACAAGGAGTTACAAAGAAGAAATTGAGATTGATGTATTGAGAAGAAAATGTTTTGAGATCTATATCAGGATATAATACGAGATACTACATCAAGTGAAGTATATCAGGTTATAACACGAGGTGTTATAGCAGAGGTAATACATCAAAAGAGAAGTATATCAGAAAATCATAAATAATTCTTTTCTAAGCCTAAAGTTGCTCATGAGTTTATGATAAAGAAATAATGAAGTACACGAGATAAGTATTACATGAACAACCAGAATGAGAGAAATTCTAAGACTGTATAGGCATGTGACTATACAGTTGAGGATGAATCATACTCAAAATAATACATTACATCAAAGAGAGAACAAGCAGAAGCAATCATTTCATAAGACATCTAAAATGCTTTAATCATTTTAAGACTATGTCAGATATTACTGAGTAGTAGACTAGTGTCTTCCTACTGGGAATCTTTGATTCTCATTCCTGCTGTTATCATATTTTTTATATAGATTGCGATGATGGTGACTTTTGTGTGGAGATTTCTTAGCTGGTATTGGCAGTGTGGCCCAGACCTTTTGATGAATTGACAATAGAGAATTTAATAGGTTCTTTTTATTTTCTTTTAATGATTTTTGAGTAGTACCCTACCTAGATTAGAGGGTTCCTGCGTGAACCAGGGTAAGGGTTTGATATTGCTATGGATAATGTGGATTAGTCATCGGGCACTATAATTATGTATTTTTGACATATTATTTATGTTCAAGCTTAGCATCGTAGAGAGGAAGCGCCTTATGTTTTGTCATGAAAAGCAGGCTCATATGTAATAAGATATATATACTCCTCTAAGATCAAGTAGAGTTTACAAGTAACAACTACTCATTATAAGGTTATGGCTTAAGCATAGCTTTATGGTGTGAAGGGTGTTACATTAAGATCAAAAATAAGTTTCAAGCTTTAGAGGTTTCTCAAATGATAACCATAGGACCATTATCTTGAAGCCTTATCATCACGTCAACATTTCCTTTTGAAAGAAAGGCTCCAAGACCGAAATCATAGAGAAGAAAAGAAGTTCTAAAAGCCAAGAGAAACTAACAAAAACTCATTTTTAACAAAGCTTTAAAATACAAAACTTTAAAGAACAAAATCCCTACCAAGTGGTGAAGAGGAAAGCTTGGTTCTTGAAGTGAAAAGGAGAAGAAAACTTGCTTCCAAGTGGTCCTTGGAGTTTCAGCCAAAGAGGAAGAAAAAGAAAGGAAAAGGTTTTTGTGTGAGCTTTATGTGTGAGGATGCAAGCTTATGTGTTTGAATGGTGATATATGGTCGTTGTGTGGTGGTTTGAGGTTGTGAATGGTGGTTCTTGGGTGGAGATGAAGAAGAGAACTCTTGAAGAAATGAGAGAACTTGAGACAATTCTTGAAAACTCAAAGCTAGCAAATGATCCAAAGGTTCTCACAAGTTCATTTGCATGTGTATTTATCGAAAAACAAAACAAGGGTGAAAGAATGGAGGGGTAGCCAAAAATTTGAGGAAGGAAAGAAAGGAAAATATCTTCTTCAAATGGTCATTCAAAGGCATGGTTCAAGGTATGGTGAGGTATGGCTCAAAACATGATGAGGTATGGCTCAAGGTATAGTGTGACATGCTTTTTTGAGTGTTTGAATTTAAACATGTGATGGAAAAATGGAGGGGGAAGTGGCGCCATTTTGGAGCATCCAAAGGGGAGAAAGTGTTTCATTAATTGTGGTTTAGTGATGTGTTTAGGTGTATCTTAGATTATGCTTAAGATTAGGAGTTGCTAAGTAAGTGTTTAGGTAAGGTAATGGTCAATTAAGGGTGTCAAGGCATGATTAGGGAGTGTTCTTGCTTTATTAGTAAGATTAAAACTCATTTTGAAGTATAAACAAGTGTAGACACAATTCCTTGATTTAAGAAATTGGAGAGAGAAAATACTATTCAAGATTTCATAACTTGAAATCTTGAGTTTTAAAAAAGGTTTTAAGTTTAATCTAAGCAATTTTAGGTTCTAATTAACTATTTTGACTCTATATTAATTATGGAAATTAATTAATCTTCGATTAGAGCCTAATATTGCTTATGTTTGCTTAATTACATCATTAAGCTTAAAAACTCTATTCTAGGGGAAAAATCATAACTTTGCACAAAAACTGCCTGGGATCACCGAGACTCAAACAGAGATCAGTAAACACATAAAAACATCATTTTAAACTTCTGGGAAAGTTCCGGTCTCAAAAAGCACTTATACCAGCGTACAAACGTTATAGGGGTATTTTGGTTATTTTGACCCTAAACCTCAGAAAACAAGATTTTTATTTTCGAAACCATTCAAAAACCATCTAATCCCCTTCAAACATTGAGTTAACCCTTCGATGATCGCCGGTCGGCTATCCTCGAATTCTTGGTGGAAAATGACCTCAAGGGCATTTTGGTCATTTTCTTTCAGGAGAAAAATCGGGGTGTTACATCTCCTACCCAACATTTGTAACATTCCTATTTTGGATGATCAAGACCCTCATGGAGGATGTACAATTTCAACCTAAAGATAGGCCATCTGAGCCCTTAGATCCGTGGGGGTCTCATAGAGGTGCATTAGCTGATGCCCACTAATGTCACATCAAATTATTCTTGAATTCTCCAACTCAATTGCACTACTAGGGTGCACACGAATGACTAAGAATGGTCCTGTCCATCTAGACTTTAGCCTTTTAGCCATTAGTTTTGCCCGAGGCTCATTCAACAAGATCTACTGTCCCTCACGGGCATTCCTTCCCAATATGGGTGGTTTATAAAGCATGTAACGCCCGGGAATTGCGAACTGCGGGAGCAATCGCCGGTGCAAGAAAGCACGGACAAGGAGCAGCTCCTGGTAGACTTCGAAAGTGGAGGGGTACATGAATAAACTGATTACACATCCGAATGAGAGAGATCCTGAGACTGTATAGGTATGGGACTATACATTTAAAGAGAGCTTATATGAATTGATTTGTACTACCTATACCAATAAGATGCACTTTCTTTTCGGTAGCCCATCACTAAAGAATTGCACAGTTAAGCATGCTTGACTTGGAGCAATTTTGGAATGGGTGACCACCTAGGAAGTTTTCCTATGAAGTGTGTGAGTGAGGATAAAACATGCTGAAAAGACCCATGTTGATTTGTGGGGACAGTCGTCAATCCATAAAGCAGCAGGGGATGTTACAAATGGTATCAGAATCTGCACCTCTCCCAGTACGGTGTGGTTCGGGAGTACGGTATGGTTCGGGGATAAATCAAGCGGAAGTTGGTGGGCATGTAATGCCTGGGGATTGCAAAGTCAGGGAGTGATCGTGTAACATCCTAATTTTTAACCTAATACTCTAGAACATATTTAGGTTAATCATTAGTCTATTACTTCATAGTTTCCTTTTTATTTTAAAATTACTTAACGAAAAATACGGGTAAATTTTTTTTGAATTACAAAAGCAAAGTGAGAGCCGTGTAGTACGATGAACAATGAAGCACGTAAGGAAATAAAGCAAACATCTCATAAGCATCATAACATAAAGCAGATAATGGCACATCATAAAGAAACTGAATTGCGTATATATATAATATGATATGCCCACTGATAAGAAGCTGGACTTAGTTGGGTACAACATGGAACAAATACAACTGAAAAGAAGGTACAACAGAAAGGAAAATACTACAGAAAGTGGAAGGGAAAACTCCCTTACCCAAGTGCATCTAAAATGGATAACCTCTAAACAAAAGAAGGTTTATCCTTATCTATGTGGTGTATGTACTATCTCTACCCGCGAGCCTCTACTGCTGGGATCCCGGAAAGGTTAGGATGTATCCAATCCAAGGATGAAGCATATCCAGAGTGGGCACACTCAAAAACTCAATCGTCGTTGCCGTAAGGTGATGTTTGGTCGACCGTCAAACATGAAGACATGAACAGTGCATCGTCCCTCAAAATGGTATGACCCATGCTCTGGATCATGGTGCGCTTCTAATAAAGGAATTTTTAGGCATCTATTATTGTTTCATACTTGGCCTAATTTGCTTTTATATGTGTTTAATTCTGATAATTGAATTGAGTTTTGCATTATTGGGCCTCATTGGATTTAATTGTTGAAATTTGGTTAATTCCGGATTTTACACTCACTATGACCTTTCTGTATTGAACAGATCATTTTGGGCTCTAGGAATATCGGATTTAGGTGATCTTGGTGGATCCTGAAATCTAAGACCGAGATGCATAATTTTGGGTTTCACAGACTTCATCAAATTCGGTCCGTTTCAAGGCTTAATTGGGCTTCCAAGTTCCGGAGCAAATGCTTAGGCGGGTCCAAGACCTTTCCTCACATAATTGGGCATATCTCACTCATTTCTGGTCCAATTAAGGCATATAATATGTCTCTGGAAAGTTTATCCAGAGAGTATTATCTTATCTAGATCAGATTTCAAAAATCTGGATAAGATAAGGTTAGTGATAAGAGGAAATCCGGGTAGAGCCATTGGATTGCCTATAAATTTCTGTTTCCTTTGTATTTCTGCAATCAATCAACAACAAAGAACCAGAAACTTGTATTTTCGTTTTTCCTTTCAAACTCAAGGTGTTCATACAGAGAGCTTGCCAATGGAGATGTCCATGGAAGGCTAAACTCCTCTCAATCCCTGACATCATAGATAATCGGTTTGAATTCGGAGTTCCTGTTGTGTAAATCTTATCTTTGTATGTATGTTTTCCTTTTATAAATTTGAATTTCGATTATGGATTTGGTTATTGAACATGATCATGTTTGAATTATATCTGATTAGATGTAGAACTGAATTCGTTATTGAAATTAAAGTAAAGGATGAATTACCGATCGGTTGTTCAGGTTAATCCGAACTGCACGTAATTTGACATTCGTTTGAATTGCGATTGTGATTTAAGGATTGTTGGGTGAAAACTATATGATTATATAGTTGATTTGGATTAACAGAGTAGCATACAAATTTAACTCTTATGAACTGTGATGAATTCTGCCAATGATCATGATGTCTGGGATTGATTCTTTGATCAAGTGAGTTTCTGTTTCTATTTCTGTTTCTGTAATCCTTTCATTTCACTCTATTTCGTTCTAAAAATCACAAACCCCCCCCCCCCGCCTTTTTAGTGTTATTAATATTTACAGATCGATAACATAACTGATGTGTCCTAAGGAAGAATGACCTGAGTCTACTTATACTACAAATAAGGGGATTTAGAAAATTTTGATAGTGGACGCGACAGTGCATATCAAAATTTGGCGCCGTTGCCGAGGATGCATATTATGTTATATGATCTTGTTATATAGGTGCGTTTTAAATAATTCTGCACATATTTCTGCTTTTGTATTACACTACTTGATCTTTATTGCATTTGTTGTTTCTTGGTTGCTGCAGAAAATACAGGTATTTTTCGATTTACTCATTTTACCTCGAAAAAAATCCAAAAAAATAAAAAAAAAAGTAATAGACCCAAGATAATTATCGGAGTAATTGTCTTGCTATGCTTATTTTTTTGAAATTCCTTCGTTTAGACCACTTTTTATTTTTTTTATTATTTTCACTATTTTTAAAAATGAACAAAATTGGTCAGATTACTTCCCTAGTATTTTAGAGTACTTTTGTGGTGTTATTTATTTTTTTAAAAATTAATTGATAGGACTTTTCAATTTCTATTCTATTTCGCAGTATATAGGCTATTTTGAGATGTGTTCCTGAATTCTGGCTGTGCTTTCTGTGTTTGTGTGTGCATGACAAGGTCTGATCCTGGTGAATTGTATGCACATGATCCTGAAATAGATAAAACTTTTCATAGATTGAATAGAGTGAATAGGAATTTGGTTTTTCATAGTGCTGCTGGTAGTAATCAAGGAGTTGATTTAAGTGGTTCTGCAAGTGATTCTGCATCTGATATCAGTACTGTTGTGTCTGAAATTAGTATTGATAACATGGCTAACAGAACTTTAAAAGAATTGGCTGCACCTGATGTTGCATATCAACCTTTGTGTATTCAATATCCTGAGTTAGAGGTGCCATTTGAACTTAAGTCTGGTCTAATCCATTTGCTGCCCAAGTTTCATGGTCTTGCAGGAGAGGATCCTAATAAGCATCTTAAGGAATTTCATGTTGTGTGCTCCACCATGCGACCTCAAGGAGTGCCTGAAGAGCATATCAAGTTGAAAGCATTTCCTTTCTCTCTAGATGCTGAAGCAAAGGACTGGTTGTATTACCTTCATCCAGGTTCTGTCACTACATGGCAAGAAATAAAGAGATTGTTCTTAGAGAAGTTCTTCCCTGCATCCAGAACAGCATCTATCCGAAAAGATATTTGTGGCATCAGGCAGTTCTCTGGGGAGACATTATATGAGTACTGGGAGAGATTCAAAAAGTTGTGTGCAACATGTCCTCACCACCAGATTAATGAACAACTTCTCATCCAATATTTCTATGAAGGGCTGATTCAAAATGATAGAAATATGATTGATGCAGCAAGTGGTGGAGCATTGATGGACAAGACACTTGCAAAAGCCAGAACTTTAATTGCTAACATGGCAGCCAACTCACAGCAGTTTGGCTCGAGATCTTTTGCACCAGCTAAGGGAGTCAATGAGGTATTTGCGGCCGATAATCAGAGGTTGGAAAACAAGATAACCGAGCTTACATCTCTTGTAAGACAGTTAGCTGTTGGACAACACCAGCAAAACAATACAGCAAATCAGTATCCTTCACAAGTATGCGGCATATGTACCACCACAGGTCATTATACTGATGCTTGTCCTACATTACAAGAAGCTAATCAAGGAGTACAAGACTCAGCTGCAGTGGCCGGAATGTTCACTGGATGGCAACAGCAGCAGCAGCAACAACAACCATACAGACCTCAACAACAGCAAAAATATGATCCATTTTCTGAAAGGTACAATCCAGGATGGAGAGATCATCCTAACCTGAGATATGGTCCTGCGCAGCAAAATGTACCACAGTAACAAAAATTTCAAACAACAGGACCAGGTCAAAGCAATAAGTACCAGCCACCTCCATTTATACAGCAGCAGAATATGCAGCAGAATGTGATGCAACCCATGCAGAGTACCAATTCAGAACCTACATTAGAGGATTTGGTGAAACAGATGGCGACCAGTAACCTACAGTTCCAGCAAAATGTGAATTCTACAATTCAAGACCTGCAGACAGATTGGACAGTTGGCAACTTCAGTCAACAAAATGCAGTCAGAAGGTTCTGGCCAAATTCCTTCTCAATCAGTCATCAATCCAAAAGGAAATGTGAGTGTCATTACATTGAGAAGTGGGAAGGAGTTAGAGGTGATGAAACAGAAAATTGAATCTTCCAGTAGTGATGAAACAGAAAAAAATGATGCAGCAGAAAAAATGAAAATTCAGAAAAAGTCAAGTGCTGCAGATTCTAATCTCATACCTCCATTACCTTTTCCCAACAGAATAGCTCAAACAAGAAAAGCAGTTGAAGTAGATAAAGAGCTGTTTGATACTTTTAAGAAGGTAGAGGTCAACATCCCTCTCTTGGATGCCATAAAGCAAATTCCCAAATATGCAAAGTTTCTTAAGGAGTTGTGCACTCATAAAAGGAAGTTGAAGGGACATGAAAAGGTGAGCATGGGTAGAAATGTTTCTGCATTGATTCAGTCCAGTATACCCAAGAAGTGCAAAGATCCAGGTACATTCACCATCCCTTGCACCATAGGCAACTCTAAATTTGGGAATGCAATGCTAGATTTAGGTGCCTCCATAAATGTCATGCCTACATCAGTTTATAGATCATTGAAGCTTGGAGATTTGAAACCAACTAGTGTAGTAATCCAACTAGCCAACAGGAGCACTACACATCCAGCAGGTGTGCTTGAAGATGTGCTTGTTCAGGTAAATGAGTTGATTTTCCCAGCTGATTTTTATATTCTGGAAATGGAAGATGAAACGTCCAGCCAGGGACCCACACTGATTTTAGGAAGACCCTTTCTGAAAACTGCAAAAACTAAGATAGATGTGGATGCAGGAACTCTTTTTATGGAGTTTGGTGATGATGTTGTGCAATTCAATATTTTTGATGCAATGAAACATCCTTCGGAAGAGCATTCTCTTTTCTATCTTGATGTCATTGATTTTCTGATTGATGATTTAAGCTCTGAATATGATGATTTTGCTGATTTTGATGAATTTGCTGATTGTGAAGAGTTCAAAAATATTGAGATTGATTCTGCAGATACTGTTGCTGTAGAAAATATTTGTGCAGATTTGAATGTTGCAGTGACAGAATTGAAGGAACCACCACTACCATCCATTATGCAACCACCATCTTTAGAGTTGAAGCCTTTGCCTTCACACCTGAAATATGCTTTCCTAGAGGCTAATGATAAGTTGCCAGTTATTATAGCAAATGATCTCCAACCTGATCAAGAAGATAAGTTACTGCAAATGTTGAGAGATCACAAGAAAGCCATTGGCTGGTCTTTAGCTGATATTCCAGGGATTAGTCCTTCCACTTGTATGCACCGGATATTGTTAGAGGAAGGTGCCCGTACTGTAAGACAGCCACAAAGGCGGCTGAATCCAACCATTCTGGAGGTAGTGAAGAAAGAAGTCAGCAAGTTGCTAGCAGCAGGAATCATTTATCCTATATCAGATAGTGAGTGGGTTAGTCCTTTGCAAGTGGTTCCTAAAAAGACTGGCATAACTGTTGTGAAGAATCAGAACAATGAATTGATTCCAACTAGAATCCAGAATAGTTGGAGGGTGTGTGTGGACTACAGGAAGTTGAACCAAGCCACTAGAAAAGACCATTTTCCTCTTCCATTCATTGATCAAGTGTTAGAGAGACTTGCAGGCAATTCTCATTATTGCTTCTTGGATGGATTCTCCGGTTACCTTCAGATCCATATTGCACCAGAGGACCAACATAAAACTACTTTCACTTGTCCATTCGGCACTTTTGCCTACAGGAGAATGCCATTTGGTCTATGCAACGCTCCAGGTACTTTTCAGAGGTGTATGGTAAGTATTTTCTCAGATCTTTTAGAGAGTTGCATGGAGGTTTTTATGGATGATTTCACTATTTATGGGTCCTCATTTGATGCATGTTTAGATAGTCTGTCTAGAGTCCTGGATAGGTGCATTAAGACTAATCTTGTGCTGAATTTTGAGAAATGTCATTTTATGGTGACAGAAGGGATAGTCCTAGGGCACTTAGTATCTAAGAGAGGCATTGAGACTGATAGAGCCAAGATAGATGTTATTGCCTCTTTACCTTACCCCGTAATGCGTGCGGGAAGTGCGTTCTTTTCTTGGCCATGCAGGTTTTTACAGGAGATTTATACAGGATTTCAGCAAGATAGCTTTACCTTTATCCAGGTTGTTGTAGAAGGAAGTGGAGTTTGTTTTTGATGCACCTTGTCAACAAGCATTTGATGAGCTGAAGAAGCAACTCACTACAGCTCCCATCATCCAACCACCTAATTGGGAGTCTCCTTTTGAGTTGATGTGTGATGCCTCAAATTTTGCACTTGGAGCTGTCTTAGCTCAAAGAATTGGCAAGATTTCTCATGTTATATAGCCTATGCTTCACGGACATTAGACACAGCTCAAGCTAATTATACTACCACTGAGAAAGAACTTTTGGCTATTGTTTTTGCATTAGACAAATTTCGCTCTTATTTACTTGGTTCTAGAGTGATTGTCTTTTCAGATCATGCAGCATTGAAGTTCTTATTGAAAAAGCCAGATGCAAAGCCAAGGCTGATTCGTTGGATGTTGCTACTCCAGGAGTTTGATATAGAGATCAAAGATAGGAGCGGTGCACAGAACTTGGTAGCTGATCACTTGAGCAGGATCGAGCAGGATTCCGACCCTTTGCCTATCAAAGATGATTTTCCTGATGAGCAGCTTATGTAACTGCATGATACCACCACTTACCCCTGGTTTGCTGATTTAGTTAATTTCTTGGTTGCATCTGTTTTACCCCAACATGCATCTAGGTCACAGATTGCTAAATTAAAAAGTGATGCCAAATACTATGTGTGGGATGATCCATATTTGTGGAAATTTTGTAGCGACCAGGTAATTCGCAGATGCATACCAGATCATGAGATCCAGTCTGTTCTTCATTTCTGTCATGCTTCCCCTGTTGGAGGGCACTTTGGACCACAAATGAGCTAGGAAAGTATCTTGGACTCGGCTTCTATTGGCCTACCATTTTCAAGGATGCACATCGGGTTTTTACCACTTGTGAGCAGTGCCAGAAAACCGGATCTGCCATCACTCGTAGACATGAGATGCCACAGCAACCTATTCTCTTTTGTGAAGTTTTTGATGTTTGGGGTATTGATTTTATGGGACCCTTTCCTGGCTCTTTTGGATTTACATATGTCTTGCTTGCTGTTGATTATGTATCCAAATGGGTGGAGGCCAAAGCCACCAAGACTAATGACTCACGTGTTGTTGCAGATTTTGTAAAGTCTAACATATTTTGTAGGTTTGGTGTGCCTCGCGCTATCATTAGCGACCAAGGGAGTCATTATTGCAATAGGACCATAGAAGGTTTGCTACGAAAGTATGGAGTTGTCCATGAGTTTCCACTGCCTATCATCCCCAAACAAATGGGCAGGCTGAGGTTTTTAATAGGGAGATCAAGAAAATTTTGCAAAAGGTAATGCAACCAAATAGGAAAGATTGGAGCCGTAGGCTTGAGGATGCTCTTTGGGCTCACAGGACTGCTTACAAGACACCTATAGGGATGTCTCCTTTTCGAGTTGTTTTTGGTAAAGCATGCCACCTTCCGGTGGAGATTGAGCATCGTGCATATTGGGCAGTGAAGTGTTGTAATATGGATTTTGATAAAGCAGGTGTTGAAAGGAAGTTTCAGTTGCAGGAACTTGAGGAGCTTCGTTTGGAGGCTTATGAGAATTCAAAATTTTATAAGGAGAAAACTAAAAAATTTCATGACAAGATGATTTCTAGAAAAGAATTCTCTATTGGCCAAAAAGTCCTTTTGTTCAATTCTCGTCTTAAGCTCATGCCCGGTAAGCTTCGTTCAAGATGGGATGGCCCTTTTGTTGTTACTAACATTTTTCCTTATGGTACAGTGGAAATCAAAAGTGAATCTAGTAACAAGAGTTTCAAAGTTAATGGTCACCGTCTGAAGCATTTTCATGAAAACCCAGCATTGGTAGGGGAGGAACTTGAGGAGCTATCCTTGGATAAGCCCACTTATCCACCATAATAAGGGAGTTTTTCCTCCTTCGCTCTTTAATTACACAAGTTTCTTTATCTTTTGTTTTGTAATCACATCGAGGACAATGTGTAATTTAAGTGTGGGGGAGTGTTTTAGAATTAGGATTTTGTCTTCCTTTAAAAAAAAAAAAAAGAGTTTGTTTTGATTTTGTGCTTAAGTTTTCATGGCATGATATGATATGGATAAATTTTTAGCATTTTTAGTAAGCATTGATGATTAATTGATGGACCAATTGTGATAGATTTATCCCTTGAGAGTTTTTGAGTCTTGATACATATGAATGACTATGTTTTTCTTTGTTTGTGTGTTTTCACTCATGTTTGTTAGTCACTCTAAAACTTGACTTAACTCTTGTTGAAGCTTTGGTTCACATGCATGTATTGAAATGATTTAGGCCATTTTTTTGTTTCTATGCTACTATCCAAATTAGCCTACCTTCCATTAATTCCATTGTTTGCCTATTTGAGCCTATTTAAACCATCCTTTGTTTTGTAACTCACTACAAGCTCATAAAGTGAAAAACAATGATTCACCTTATCCTTAAGGAGTAAAAGAGCTTTGGAATGGGTTCTTAAATAAATATAGGAGTTATCCAACAATTTGAGATTTTCTTGATTTGTTTGCTTCATCTATGTATTCGTTATGAAAAAAAAAATTATAAATAAAAAAAAACAAGAACTAAAATAATGAAAAAAAAACTGTGTTGTAAATACAATAGAAGTGCATATTTGGCAAGTTTGAACCAAAAGAAAAAAGAGAAAAGGAAAAAGAAAAAAAATATATATATATGAAGGCAAAATGGAAATGGAGTATAGCTGTGCATGTTTATTTGAAATCATTCCTCATGGCTCTTTTAGTCTCTTAGGTTGATAGCTAGTATCCTTTCTTATATCCTTCCATACCTTAACCATGCTACAACCTGGAAAGTCCTTTTGATCTTTATGTGCATGTGTTTCAAATGTTGATGTTAGAGGCTTGTCAAGCTTATAGTAGTGTTAACATTCATGATGTGCTTTGAGTGTAAATACAAGCCTAAACACTTGAGAGTTTACATAATGAGATTCTATTACTCTTGGTTCATCTTTTGATTGGATGTGTCTTCTTGAGATGTTGAGAATATATTCATACATATGTTTTGAATTCTTGTGAATAAAGTGTTTGTCTCTTATTTCTAATGGTGAATTTTTAAGTCCCTATGATTCAACTTTGGATTTTGCCCAGGAGTGCAAAAGACTAAGTGTGGGGGAATTTGATAAAGGAATTTTTAGGCATATATTATTGTTTCATACTTGGCCTAATTTGCTTTTATATGTGTTTAATTCTGATAATTGAATTGAGTTTTGCATTATTGGGCCTCATTGGATTTAATTGTTGAAATTTGGTTAATTCCGGATTTTACACTCACTATGACCTTTCTGTATTGAACAGATCATTTTGGGCTCTAGGAATATCGGATTTAGGTGATCTTGGTGGATCCTGAAAGCTAAGACCGAGATGCATAATTTTGGGTTTCACAGACTTCATCAAATTCGGTCCGTTTCAAGGCTTAATTGGGCTTCCAAGTTCCGGAGCAAATGCTTAGGCGGGTCCAAGACCTTTCCTCACATAATTGGGCATATCTCACTCATTTCTGATCCAATTAAGGCATATAATATGTCTCTGGAAAGCTTATCCAGAGAGGATTATCTTATCTAGATCAGATTTCAAAAATCTGGATAATATAAGGTTAGTGATAAGAGGAAATCCGGGTAGAGCCATTGGATTGCCTATAAATTTCTGTTTCCTTTGTATTTCTGCAATCAATCAACAACAAAGAACCAGAAACTTGTATTTTCGTTTTTCCTTTCAAACTCAAGGTGTTCATACAGAGAGCTTGCCAATGAAGATGTCCATGGAAGGCTAAACTCCTCTCAATCCCTGACATCATAGATAATCGGTTTGAATTCGGAGTTCCTGTTGTGTAAATCTTATCTTTGTATGTATGCTTTCCTTTTATGAATTTGAATTTCGATTATGGATTTGGTTATTGAACATGATCATGTTTGAATTATATCTGATTAGATGTAGAACTGAATTCGTTATTGAAATTAAAGTAAAGGATGAATTACCGATCGGTTGTTCAGGTTAATCCGAACTGCACGTAATTTGACATTCGTTTGAATTGCGATTGTGATTTAAGGATTGTTGGGTGAAAACTATATGATTATATAGTTGATTTGGATTAACAGAGTAGCATACAAATTTAACTCTTATGAACTGTGATGAATTCTGCCAATGATCATGATGTCTGGGATTGATTCTTTGATCAAGTGAGTTTCTGTTTCTATTTTTGTTTCTGTAATCCTTTCATTTCACTCTATTTCGTTCTAAATATCACAAACCCCCCCCCCCGCCTTTTTAGTGTTATTAATATTTACAGATCGATAACATAACTGATGTGTCCTAAGGAAGAATGACCTGAGTCTACTTATACTACAAATAAGGGGATTTAGAAAATTTTGATAGTGGACGCGACAGTGCATATCAGCTTCCCATATCAGGGAATCCACAAAATCTACGGACATCGTCATCTGAAGACATGACGGAAAGAGGAGATAGAGGGAGTGAGAATCTTACTAAAGAATCTCAGTAGGGTAACCTCCTATCTAGGTGTCATCATCTACGTCCTCAGGAACTTTTGGTTTATTGTATAAAATAAGTGAGCATGCATCAAATTCATTTTTAAGTTTCAAAACATAGTTAGCCAAGGTCTGCCTATTTTAGAATGAGTGTTGATGTTATGGATGCAACATAATAAAGCATGAATGCATGAAGATGCATCAAGCAGAAACCAATTAATCATCATAGAGAAATCAACATCATGCAAGTAGCATAAAGTGGCATATACTTCTCATGTAAAACATTTCTCTTTCTATAACTTGTGTGACATTCAAAGCATCGTACTGTAACATAGGGATCACCCTAAAAGACAATCGATCTGGGGGTGCTCGGCCGAACCGGTGTCACCCAGAATGTGTCACATCTTTAGGTCATGAACTCATACCTAACTAGTCGTCACTAGTTCTTACTTATTAATCCCGATAAGCGTAATCATAATAATAATAATCATAACAGAACGCGTCACACCGGCATCAAGTGCACGGCGAATATTGTCCTCTTTGGGGTGTTACGTATTGCCGTCCCCCAGAATACGTTCTCACAGTACCATGTCACATACAAATCTCATATCTTTTTGAAAACTTTCCAAGTTCCTCAAATTTGTCAGAAATTCGGCAGCATAACCACGGCACACCGAATTTCTTCCAAATTTGCTTTATGCCACATTCACATATACACATCATTATGAGCATCACAGTCATCATAAATTTTCATAATAAAATCATGCACCCTCATGAAGTACTAAAGTTCATCATGCTCTTACACCTAGGGTGTCTTACGCTTTTGACCCTTACGGGTCTTAAACTTGAGATGTAATTATTTTAACGTCCGCTATTAACCTTTTATGCACCTATGGGTTCATAACTAATATCCTCACTAAATTTTATGCCTAGGAGCAAAACCAAACAGCTCCATACAAATCTGCCACATTCTAAACTTATGATTACGGGATTCTAGAAACTACGTTTTAGACCCTTTCTCGGTTCCGTCTTCGTCTAAGGCACTATAAATTAAATCTAAACCAATTATGAGGTCTTCCTAAGCCTTTGGACTAATTATAAATCATGTTTACTATATTATAAGGATGCTGTACAGAATCAGTAAATTAAATGTTCTAAGAGTTCTAGAATTGCGTTTTTACGGTTTTCTAGTTGCTAGTTTCTCTATAGGCTCTAAAAATCAATCCTACATCAAATGTTACCAAGTTTTTCATAATTAAACAATCCTAAACTGAAGGTTAACGTACTAAAACAGTTTTGGCAATAGCTAAGAATTAATAGGTCAAAACTATATTGAAACACAACTTTACGGTTTATCTATAAAGCTAGTTTTTTTCCTAACATGCATAGAAAGGTTCCTACCTCATCATATGAAATTTTAACACATTCTAGCACATCAAAACATCATCATTCAACAGAAAACTCATCATGGCAGAACCGAAATATCAAGCCCCAAAAAGATACATAATTTGACATTTCTAAAGCATATAAATTGCTATTTTCTCTTGGAATCATTTTAGGACTTCTAAAGCTCTTTGAAAATCATTTTACTTTGTCAAGAGGCAAAAAATAACCTTAGGTCAGTAACCAATTAAATTATTCTTTAGAAGAGGATTAAAATCATAAATCTTGTTGGTCATAACTTTAAAAAACTCATCAAGCTTAAAGAAAATCCTAGAACATAGGTTGTTGGCCCTTGTAACTAGATGAAACTCACTCCAATCTCATCATCACTACATGGCTGAGATTATGCATTCCAAGAATGCTTCCATATTAGACTTTAACTTGAGATAAAATAGGCAAGTCTTTGAGCTCTAAGGTCTTTAAGTGATGGCATGCTATGCACTTCATTTTTATTCTTCATTATAAATTAAAGTGAGAACTTTAGAGTAAATATGCAAGACTTGAAATAAAGATGCAAGGCTTGAAATTTAAATATGTAAGACTTGAAATAAATATGCAAGGCTTGAAAATAAATATGCAAGGCTTGAACTTAAATATGCAAGACTTGAAAGTAAATATGCAATGCAAGTTTATTTCTTTATTTTAGTGCTCTAGGCCCTGCAACAATCGACTTTAAGGCCCCCACTCCACCGCTGATGAGATAGGCCTGTGAGGACACCGTAACTTAGCCTCAGCTAACGTGATGACCGGAGATGCGGCCACGTCATGGGGGTCACTCCCGATCCCCGCATCGCCTTTTTACGTCGGAGGAGCTCGCCCAGTTTGCCGGTTACGTGCCTCGCTCACGGGATGGACGTCAGTAGGAGGTAGCGGATGACCGATGGAGTACCTGGGCTAGTGCACACACCACTTAGATGAGGATAAGCCTTCTTTTGTTTAGAGGTTATCCCTTTAGTTGTACTTGGATAGGGGAGTTTGCTTTTTATGCTTTCCGTCGTACTTTCCTCTGTATTTGCTTTATGTTATATCAAACTAAGACCCACCCTTTATAAGTGGGCATATTATATTAAATATATGCAGTTCAGTTTTTCTATGATGTGCCATTACCTGCTTTATGATATGATGTTTATGAGATGCTTGCTTTATTTCCTTATGTGCTTCCTTTGCTCGTCACATCACGTGGCTCTCACTTTGCTTTTGTTATTCAAAAAAAAAAAAATCTACCGTATTTTCCTCTAAGTAATTTAAAGTAAAAAGGAAACTATGAAGTAATAGACTAATGATTAACCTAAATATGTTTTAGAGTATTAGGTTAAAAATTAGGATGTTACAAAATAGCCTTACCCCCTAACCTTTCCAATCTTCATGACATCTTCCATGTCTCTTAGTTGAGAAAGTACAAGTCCGACCCTAGCCATGTCTTAGAGCCAAAGCATATACAGTTAAGGGAGGACCTAACTTTCAATCTGCCATCGACGAGGATCGTGGATCGCGGAGTCAAGCAGTTAAGGAAGAAGTCTGTTCCTTTGGTGAAAGTAGCATGGAGGCGAGACAAGACCAAAGAATTCATATGAGAGCTAGAGTCGGAGATGAGGACCATGTATCCAGAGCTTTTCTAAGGTAATGAATTTCGAGGACGAAATTCATTTTAAGGAGGGGAGTAATGTAACGCCTCGATTTTCCATCTGGGAGAAAAATAACCAAAATGCCCCTGAGGTCATTTTTTGCCCGGAATTCGAGGATAGCTAGCCTGGCAATCCTTGGAGGGTCAAGTCAATGTTTGAAGGGGATTAGATGATCCTTGAGTGATTTTGGAAACGAAAAACTTGTTTTCTGTAGTTTCAAGTCCAAATGACCAAAATACTTCTACAGCGTTTTTACGCAGGTAAAAGTGTAGTTCGAGCCCGAAACTTTCCCTGAAGGTTTAAAATGATGTTTCCAAGTATTTAAAAGTATTTGTTTAGGCCCCGATGGTTCCAAGCAGTTTTTGTACAAAATTATAGTTTTGCCCCTGGAATAGTGTTTTTGAGCTTAATAACATAATTAAACAAACCTAAGCAATATTAGGCTCTAATCGAAGATTAATTAATTTTCATAATTAATCTAAAGTCAAAATAAGTTATTAAAATCAATTAAAACCTAAGATTGCTTAGATTAAAGCTAAATCTCTTTTTAAAACTCAAGATTCCTAGTCTTGGAATCTTGAATAGTATTTTCTCTTTCCAATTTCCCTAAATCAAGGAATTGTGTTGGCATTGAATTCGTAGTTAATGGAGTTTGACTCCATTAATCTAGTAAGACCACCTCCTAAACCTAGTCTTACAAGTCTATAATTAACCATTACCTCACCTAAACACTCACTTAGCAATTGCTAATCCTAAGCCTAACCAAAGCTACACCTAAACATACCTCCAAAACCATAATTAAATGGAAG
This sequence comes from Dalbergia cochinchinensis, assembly GCA_031216125.1. NCBI lineage: Eukaryota > Viridiplantae > Streptophyta > Magnoliopsida > Fabales > Fabaceae > Dalbergia > Dalbergia cochinchinensis. Next base: position 14,189,543 of record CM062375.1, on the reverse strand, counting down.
ATTTCCCTCCCCCATTCCATGGAGAAGATGGCACCACCTCACCCTCTAATATCCACCACATGTTTGAATTCTTTCATTCAAAGAACTATGCCTACACTATACTTGAAACCCATACTTCACCATACCTTTGAATGACTACAACCATACCTTTGAATGACTACAACCATACCTTGAAAAAGATATTTTTCTTCCTTTTCTCTCCATACAATTTTGGCCACCCCCTCCATTCCTTCACTTTTGCTTTGTTTTTCTATAAAAACACATGCAATTGAACTTGTTAGAACCTTTAGTTCATTTGCTAAGTTTAAGTTTTCAAGAAACACCTTAAAACTTTTCTTTTTCTCTCAAGTCCAAGAGTTCTTCTTCTTCATCCTCTTCATCTTCTTCACTCATCTCAACCTCTAATCACTTGGTAGGGATTTTATTTCAAGTTTTTCTTTCATTAAAAGTTCTCATCTAGTTATGTGCTTTATGGTTTCTCTTGAATCTTTTAGAACTTCTTTCTCCCTCTTTGTTTTTCTTTTTCAGCCAAGAGCCCCAAAAGGCTTGGAAATGAGAGCTTGATGATGAGGATTTCATGATGATGTTTATCACTTGGACAACCTCTAAAGCTTGATCTTGGTTCTTGAGTAAAAGATATTTTTGGGTTCTTTCTTTCTTGATCTTGGGAACTTAGTTTTGATAATGCTCTAAAATGGATGTATGAATTCAATGACGAGGACTCATGATGTTGGTGTTAATACATCATCAAGATCATGGTCTCTAGAGTTTCAAAATGGTCTCTTTACTTGCTCATGGTTTCGGTTTCTTTCCTTTTTCCTTTCTCTAAAGTTTTGGCCATCATTGATGGTTCAACATGAAAAGCTTGATGATGAGAGTTCTAGATGATGACTTCATGTTCATCATAATGAAATCTCTAAAGCTTGAGTTTCCATAAAAATGTTATATAACTCTCCTAAGGTTTTATTTTTAAGAAATGTTGTTTTGTGTTCTAGGAACTCTAAAGTTCACTTTATCTTATCATGATGAGTTTGGGTTAAGGCTTATGTTCCTTTAAAGTCTTGTAAGAGCTCTAGTAAAGATGTAAAAATGAACTTGCATATAAACCTCATATTTATATTCCAAATTCTTGCATCTCATATTTACTTTTCTATGTCATCACTAAACTCTAAAGATTAAAGAAAAGAACTTGCATTATCACGTTTAAGTATTAAGGTTTGCATTTCACGTTTATATTTCAAGTCATCACTTAAATCCTAGAAGATAAAATGAACTTGCATATTTACTTTCAAGTTTTGCATATTTACTTTGAGCCTTACATATTTACTTTCAAGTCTTGCATATTTAATTTCAAGTTCTTGTATTTCATATTTACTTTGAAGCTCTTTACTTTAGAATGTAGAATAAAATGGAATGTATAGCACATTTATTTTTTGCCATCACTTAAAGACCCTAGAACTCAAAGACTTGCCCTTATTTTCTCAAGTTAAAGTTAGTTGTGGGACATCCTCATGGATGCATATTTCGGCCAAGTGATGATGATGAACTTGGTGTGAGTTTCATCTAGTCACAAGAGCCAACAATCCATGTTCTAAAGTTTTCTTTAGGTCTCAAAAGTTTCATAAGGTTATTACCAACAAGATTTATGAGTTGAACCTCTTTTAAGGATGTTTTAAATAAGCTACTGCCCTATGGTCATTCTTAAGTCTCTTCTTGTGAAATAAAATGGTTTTCAATTAGTTTTAGAAGTCCTAAAATGATTCCAAGAGAAACTAGTAATTTATATGCCTTGAAAATGTGAGATTATGTGTTCTTTGGAACCTGTGTTATTCGATTCTGTCATGATGTGTTTATTGCTGTATGATGATGTTTTGACATGCTAGAATTTGTAAAAATTATAGAAGTTAAGGGAGGAACCTTTCTATGCATGTGAGGAAAGAAACTAGTCTTACAGAAGAACTGTAAAGTTGAGCTTTAGCTTAGTTTTGACCCATTAATTCTTAGCCACTACCAAAGCTGTTTTAATGTGTTAACATTCAGTTTAGGATTGTTTAATTATGAAAAACTTGGTAACATTTGGTGTAGGATTGATTTCTAGCACTCATAGAGAAACTAGTAACTAGAAACCGTAAAAGTACGATTCTAGAACACTTAGATTAATCAATTTCCTAATTCTGTCTAGAAACCTTGTAATATAGCAAACATGGTTTATAATTAGTTCAAAGGCATAGGAATACCTCATAATTGGTTTAGATTTAATTTATAGCGCCTTAGGCGAAGACAAAACGTAGAAATGGTCTAAAACGTAGTTTCTAGAACCCCGTAGTCACAAGGTGTAATTCTACCCTTAAGCATGATGCTGTCCAAATTCGTTGATGAACATAAATATTAGTAAGAATTATTAGTGGTGAACCCATAGGTGCATAAAAGGTTAATAGTGGATGTTAGAATAATTATATCTCTAGTTTGAGACCCGTAAGGGTCAAAGCATAAGACACCATAGGTTTAAGAGCATAATGAGCTTTAGTGTTTTATGTGAATACATGTTTTATTATGAGAATATCTTGAGCATATGGTTTCTTGTGAGAATACGTAATGTTGATATTCATGTTATGATTCATATGATGTTATACAATGCTTATGATGCATATGATGATGATGCTTATGACATCCATAATTATAAATGACTATGTAAAGATATGAATGTAGCATAAAGAAGGTTTGGAAGAAATTCGGTGGGCTACCATTATACTGCCAAATTTCTGACAAACTTGAGGATTTTGAAAGTTTTGAAAATATATGAGTTTTAATATGACATAGTATTATGAAAACGAGTTCTGGGGGACGGCAATACGTAACGCCCCAAAGAGGACAATATTCGTTGTGTACTTGATGCCGGTGCGACGCATTTTGTTATGATCATTGTTGTGATTTCGCTTATCAGAGGATAAGTAAGAACTGGTGACGACTAGTTAAGGTATGAGCTCATAACCTAGAGATGTGACATATTCTGGGTGATCCCGATGTTACAGTATGATGCTTTGAATGTCATACAAGTACCGAAAGAGAAATATTTTATATGAGAAGTATATGCTGCTTTATGCCACCTATATGATGTTGATTTCTCTATTATGCTTAATTGATTTCTGCTTGATGTATCTTCATGCATTCATGCTTTATTGTAACATCCTAATTTTTAACCCAATACTCCTAGAAAGTATTTAGGTTAACCATTAGTCTCTTACTCTTTTAGTCTCATTCTTTAAAACCTTTCATTAAAATACTTAGCGAAAAATACGAATAAATTTTTCTTTTTTGAAATTTGAAAACAAAATGCGAGCCGCGCGCTATCCTAACGTTCGTCATAACCATAATGTACAAGAGAAAGTAATCACACCATACATACTCATGAAATATAGTATTACACATATCAACATAATATCAACACATCTTCATAGGTACATAAATAACTAGCATCATTGTACCATCATTTACATCAAAATGTGCACATATATATGAAGTGATCCTTATCCACCTATGAGGGTGGATAAGCATCCACCCAAAAACTAAACTATCTATACTTCCGCAGCGGCCCTCTGTTCCGCCGACTGGAGTGACCCTTAAACATGAGCCTTAGAGGAAGTCATGAACCTCGTTGTTATCCTCGTCTAGAGACGACATGGAAAAAGAGAGGGATGAAAAACTCATTCAAGATTCTCAGTAGGGATTTCCGACTCTAACACAAGTGTCATCGTCATCATCCCTAGCCAACTCAGTTTTAATTATGAAAAAGGTGTACATGCATAAGGTTTGGTTTTAGACTTTCCAAATCTATTTATCCGAAATGGGTGTCTTTTAGAATGAGTCTTAATGACATGAATGCAACAGATATTGGATGAATGCATGGTACATGAAAATCATAATACTTGGGCACATCATAAGGAAACTTAAATCATATATGTGGCATAAAAAGACATAGTACTTTGCATGTGACATCTTTCTCATAAGTCGAACTCTTGAATTCTTTTTCTTTAGGACCACCCTCTTAACATATTCACTAAAAATCCAACCAACTCACTGGCCCCGGCGATATATCTGGTCACCAAACTACATCTCCCTTCTCGCCTAGGAATGAGCTCAATCCTAACTAGTCGTCACTAGATTTAATATGGGGTAATAGAGGGGGTATACATAACTTTCTTGGATCACCTATCTTAGGATCATTTCCTTCTTTGAAACGCTCTACTGGTATCTAGTACACAGTGAATTGTCCGCTTTAGTAAGCTCAATGTCAATACCCTCATGGATTTGCTTCCTCCCCACTGTAGCAGGAGGAATGCGTCTCAGTGTTGTGCCACATCTGCTCTGGGGGTGCTCAGCCGAACCGGTGTCACCCAGGAGTTTTCACAAACTTTTCTCAAATTCTCAAGTTTGATAGGAGATTCAGCAGCGTAACGTCATACACCGGATTTCCTTCAAACTTGCTTTATGCCACGAAACATATAGGACATGCATACCATTCAACATCCTATAAGACATCAAGTCATGTAGTCAAACTCATCATAACATATACGTCATCACATCATTGCTTTAGCATTCTTAAAAGGTAGCATGCTCCTAACCAGTTTGCTAGAATCAAAGACCGGGCTCAGCTAATGCATATGCTACGCTCAAGTCATTCTCATAATCAATCACGCATTTACTTGAAGTCATAAAGTTCATTATGTCTTGGGAACTATGGTGTCTTATGCTTTAACCCTTACGGGCCTTAATCTTGAAAACTAATTATGCTATCATCCGTTTTCATCCTTTTATGCACCTATAGGCTCACAACTAATAATTCTTACTAATATTTATGTTCATCACTGAATCTAGACAGCATCATGCTTTAAGGGCAGAATTATGTCTTGTGATTACGGGGTTCTAGCAGCTATGTCTTAGACCCGTTCTAAGTTCCGTCTTCGCCTAAGGCGCTATAAATTAAATCTAAACCAATTATGAGGTATTCTTATGCCTTTGAACTAATTATAAATCATGTTTACTACATTATAATGGCACTGGACAGAATCAGAAGATTAAATGTTCTAAGAGTTTTAGAATTGCATTTTTACGATTTTCTAGTTACTAGTTTCTCCATAGGCTCTAAAAATCAATCCTACATCAAATGTTACCAAGTTTTTCATAATTAAACAATTCTAATCTGATTATTATCCCACTAAAACAGTTTGGTCAGTATCTAAAAATAAATGGGTCAAAACCATGCTAAAACTTGACTTTACGATTTTTCGGTAAGACTAGTTTCTTTCTTAGCATGCATAGAAAGGTTCCTACCTCAACATATATAAATTTCACACATTCTAACATATCAAAACATCATCATACAGCAGCAAACTCACAAGGGCAGAACCGAAACATTAGAGCTCAAACATCATTCGAAAATCATGTTCTCAATGCATACAAGTTACTAGTTTTTCTTGGAATCGTTTTAGAACTTCTAAAGCTCATTGAAACCCATTTTACCTTATAAAAAGGAGACTAAAAAATAGACATAGGGTAGTAGCTAATTTAAAACATCCATAGAAGAGGTTTAATTCACAAATCTTGCTGGTAATAATCTTATAAAACTCTTAAGGCCTAAGGAAAACCTTAGAACATGGGTTGTTGGCTCTTGTGACTAGATGAAACTCACACCAAGCTCATCATCATCGCATGGCTGAAATATGCATCCATGAGGATGTCTCTATAACCAACTTTAACTTGAAATAAAAATGGCAAGTCTTTGAGCTCTAGGTTCTTTAAGTGATGACAAAAAGTAAACGTGCTATGCATTCCATTTTATTCTTCATTATAAAGTAAAGTGAGAGCTTCAAATTAAATATGAAATGCAAGAACTTGAAATTAAATATGCAAGACTTGAAAGTAAATATGCAAGTTCAGTTCTTTATTTTAATGCTCTAGGCCCAGTAATAATCGACTTTAAGGACGAAATAGAAAAGCTTCGAGATTTGTTAGGTGATATGCAAGCTCTCGTTTTAAATCTCTAAGTTCTTAAGTGACGACTTGAAATATAAACGTGAAATGCGAAGCTTGAAACTTAAACGTGATAATGCAAGTTCTTTTCTTTAATCTTTAGAGTTTAGTGATGACATAGGAAAGTAAATATGAGATGCAAGAGCTTGAAATATAAATATGGGGTGCTAGAAACATAAATATGCAAGTTCATTTTTACATCTTTACTAGAGCTCTTGCAAGACTTTAAAGGAACTTAAATCTCAACCCAAACTTATCACAACAAGTTAAAGTGAACCTCAAGGTTCTTAGAACACAAAGTATCTTTTCTTAAAACAAAGTCATAAATAGCATTTTTATTAAAACTCAAGCTCTAGAGGTCTCATTGTGATGAACACATAGTCATCATCTAGAAGCTCTCATTATCAAGCGATCATGTTGAGCCACTCAGCATAGGTGGCCGAAAACTCAGCAGAAGAAAAGGAAAGAACCGAAATCATCAGCAAGAGAATAAACTATTTTGAAAACTCTAGAGACCGTGATCTTGATGATGTATTAACACCAACATCCTGAGTCCTTATCATTGAGTTCATACATCCATTTTTAGAACATTATCAAAACTATGTTTCCAAGACCAAGAAAAAAGGAAACCAAAAACATCTTTCACTCAAGAACCAAGATCAAGCTTTAGAGGTTGCTCAAGTGATAAATATCATCATGATATCCTCATCATCAAGCTCTTATTTCCAAGTCTTTCAAGGCCCTTGGACGAAAATGAAAAAGAAACAAGGAGGAAGAAAGAAGTTCTAAAAGATTCAAGAGAAACTATAAAGCACATAACTTAAACAAGAACTTTAATGACTAAAACATTTTAAACAAAATCCCTACCAAAGGTATGTCTCTTGGAGGATGAACAAGGCTTGGTCTTCTTTCCATCACGTCTTCAGATGGTGACATTTGTAGTTTTTGTGGATTCCCTGGCGTAGGAAGTGCACCATAATCCAGAGCATGGATCATATCATTTTGAGGGTCGATGCACTGTTCGTGTCTTCATGTTTGTTGGACGACCCTTTGCTCATCTTGTACATACTCATCGCTTCTCCCTGACATCACAATATGGTGACGACGATCGAGTATTTGAGCGTGCCCGCACGCACAATGAGAGGGTGCTCCATATGTACACTGCCGCTTCGGCCATGCGCGACTACCCTAACTATGTACCGCGTACATACTTCTCGTAGACTGATGTGGAACCCCGTGGATATCAAAAACCCAGAAACCCCAACACACAATTGATATGGAAGATAGGATTAAAAACCAAATAAAATACTACAAGGGAATCACTCAACCTCACTTGTAAGCACAAAGTTTCTGAAAAGAAACTAGAGAAATTTTATTCAAAATCAAAACTGAGTCCAAATGGTGGCTACCAAGTTTAGAGGTATTTATACCTCTTATTTAGGTTAAACTAATTTTCTAACCCTACTAGAATAAGTCCAAATCATTTTCCTAACAATTGGGTTAAACAAATATAAAATAAAACAAGTCTAAAGATATTTTAAAATTTAAACTAATAAACTAAATTAATCAAACTTGGCTCAATATGACCAAAATATATTGTCAATGCAAACTCACTAATAATAATATTTCTTTCTTCTAATGCTGAAATGTCCATTTTGCCTTTTTAAGCTTGTATCATTCCCTTCTTCTTCAAAATAAGATTCGTCCTCGAATCTTGTAGTAATTTCTACTTGCATTGCTAGCACCGAACATTGTCCAGGATCAAACACAGCATCTTCAAATTCTTGCAACAAAGAGACAAAATGATATGGAAATTTTGGATGAAATGTAGTAGCAAACAGTGAAACTTTTCTGAACCAAATTGGAACAAAAGCATGAACGCCGAACAAAACACCCTGCAAATCCTTCTCTTTTGCATATAAACATTGTATCCCCTCAACTATAGCACCCTGCTCATTTCTCACACATTCTACTTCTGATGCACTCACCAATGAGCCTTTTGCTGCATACTTTTCTCTCGTGGCCTCTATTTGCATTTCATTTTCTAGGACCTCACGCTCTAAATTCCCAAGAGAAGATTGCTAACTGTAGATTGGAGCAAGATACACCTCATTAGGAGATGATGACACAATAATAATATGTGCATTATGTTCTAGAGTGTCTTCCTTATGAACTTGTAAACCTAATGCAAGCCTAGTAGCAATAGGTTCACCATGCTCAACATTGTCAACATGTTCAAAATTAGCAGAGCAATCCTTTAAGGATAGTGCAGCATCACTTTCAATAGACTCAGAACCATCATCAAAATCAGACACAATTTCACCTTTTCTAATATCCAAGGTTCTTTTGACTAGGAAATCATATGCACAAAGACCTAATCCTAAACATCGAAAGCACATAATATCAGAATGACCCAAAGTGGTAGTAGGAGGAGATGAATTAGAGGGACCTTTGTCATGGTGTGATTTCGGATACTTCTTCTTCATATTATCCCCAACTCTTTTATGCCAAACAAAATTAGCTACATCAAGCTTCCCCACAAAATGTTTACAAGATGAATCACTGTGACAATGTCGGTTCCGTGGAACAACCTTGATACTTCCCTTGGACTTAGATTGTGACACCTCTTGTAGTCACGCTTCCATATAATCTAATCTGCTATTAATTTGCTTAATGGTCTTGTACATGAGCTTTATGGCATTGACTCTATCAGCATTTTCATCACTCCCAGGTATGTTAATAGCCATTTGAACAACCTTCAAAGTAATAAAAGAGACAACCTCACAAAGCACTCACTCAAGTATTTCACTCACAAGTGGACACTCGCGTTTGTACTCAATATGGCTTGTACCCTCTTTTGTACTCACCACTCTTGCCTTTTACCACTTTAAACTCCTTATAAATATTGCACTTCAAAAACTAAACAAACTCAAACAAGATAAAGTCCCAAGTAATATTTAAATGACACAAGGAATAACCAATGAATTGGAAAGAAATAAGCAAACTACAATGAAAAAATAAAATTAAAAAAAATTGAAAAGACAAAAATAAAATTAAAAAAAATGATTCTAAATTTTTTTTTAGTGCCTCTTTTTTTTTGCGGTGGAGCATTGTTGTTTTTTTTTTTTTGTCTTTCTTCTCAAGCTTGTGCGCTAAAGCTTGCGCAGCGCCAAATGAAAGGACAAAAATAAAATTAAAAAAAATGATTCGAAATTTTTTTTGGTGCCTCATTTTTTTTTTGTGCTAAAGCGCTGCTGCTTTTTTTTCGGTCTTTCTTCTAAAGCTTGTGCGCTAAAGCTTGTGCAGCGCCAAATGAAATAAAAAGTAAGGGCGCGAACAAGTAAGTTCTATGTTTCCCTTTTTTTTTAAAAATTGGAAAGTAAAGAACAAAAAACTAAAAAGACCAAGATTGTAAATAAAGGAAACTAAAGAATCAGCATGAAGGAAATCAACGTGAACCAAGGAAGAAAGAGCAATAGAGATTAATGCAACAAGAACAAGAAAGAATTAAAATTGAAAGAAAAACACGAAGATGCAACCAAAGAAAATTTGAGGAATTTTTTTTTTGTTAAGATGAAACAGAAATCAAATCAAAACTCAAAACGGATAAATAGGAATTTATCTAACGCCTAAAACTGATACCAAATGATATGAAACCCCGTGGATATCAAAAACCCAGAAACTCCAACACACAATTAATATGGAAGATAGGATTGAAAACCAAATAAAATGCTACAAGGGAATCACTCTACCTTGTAATCTCCTATTTAGCTTCTTAATGTAACAAGATAAGGGAATCACTCAACCTCATTTGTAAGCACAAAGTTTCAGAAAAGAAACTAGAGAAATTTTATTCAAAATCAAAACTGAGTCCAAATAGTGGCTACCAAGTTTAGAGGTATTTATACATCTTATTTAGGTTAAACTAATTTCCTAACCCTACTAGAATAGGTCCAAATCACTATCCTAATAATTGGGCTAAACAAACATAAAATAAAATAAGTCTAGAGATATTTTGAAATTTAAACTAATAAACTAAATTAATCAAACTTGGCCCAATATGACCAAAATATATTGTCAATGTAAATTTACTAATAATAATATTTCTTTCTTTTGATGCTGAAATGTCTATTTTTCCTTTTTAAGCTCATATCAGAGATCGATCCGTCGGAGAACCTGCCTACCCACTTGTATAGCGAGAGCTCTGCCCCTACTCCACTGCTGATGGGAGAGGGTAGCAAGGAGATTGTCACTCAGCTGAGGCTGGCTCGGAGGCAGTCCACACGCCCCCGTCGAGGAACTCACGTCCAGCCGCAGCGAGTGCCTACTCCGGATGTGCTTCGTCCTTGGATTGGATATGTCCCACCCTTTTCGGGATCCCAGTAGTAGAGGTTCACGGGTAGAGATAGTGCACACACCACGTAGATAAGGATAAACTTTCCTTTGTTTAGAGGTTATCCATTTTAGATGCACTTGGGTAGGGGAGTTTCCCTTTTCATTTTCTGTAGTATTTTCCTTTCTGTTGTAGTTTCATTTCATATGTATTTGTTCTATGTTGTACCAAACTAAGTCCCGTTTTTCTTGAGTGGGCATATTATATATCTATATATGCGGTTTGTTTTATCATGATGTGCAATTACATGTTTTATGATCGAATGTTCATAAGATGTTTATTTGGTTTTGTGTTTTATTTCTTTATGTGCTTCATCATTCGTCGTGTTGCGTGGCTCTCACTTTGCTTTCACATTTTATAAAAAAATTTGCCTATTTTTTCTGCTAAGTATTTTAAAGTAAAGAGTAAACTATGACGTAATAGACTAATAATTAACCTAAATACGTTCTACGAGTATTGGGTTAAAAATTAGAATGTTACACTTTGACCCTTACAGGTCTTAAACTTGAGATATAATTATTCTAACATTCGCTATTAACTTTCTATGCACCTAAGGATTCACAACTAATGATTCTTACTAATATTTACGTTCGTTAACGAATCTGGACAGCATCATGCTTTAAGGGAAAAATTACATCTTGTGATTACGGGGTTCTAGAAACTACGTCTTAAACCCTTTCTAAGTTCCGTCTTCGCCTAAGACACTATAAATCAAATCTAAACCAATTATGAGGTATTCCTACACCTATGAACTAATTATAAACCATGTTTACTGCATTATGAGGTTGCTGGACAGGAACAGAAAATTAAATAATCTAAGTGTCCTAGAATTGTATTTTTACGATTTTCTAGTTACTAGTTTCTCTATAGGTGCTAAAAATCAATCCTACATCAAATGTTACTAAGTTTTTCATAATTTAACGATCCTAAACAGAATATTATCATATTAAAATAGTTTTGGCAGTGGCTAAAAGTAAATAGGTCAAAACTATGCTAAAACTCAACTTTACGGTTTTTCTATAAGACTAGTTTATTTCCTATCATGCATAGAAAGATTCCTACCTCAATAAACATAATTTTATCACATTCTAACATATCAAAACAACATCATACAACAGCAAACATACCATGGCAGAACTGATATCATATACCTCCATATCATGCATAGAATTTCATTTTTAACAAGCACAAGTTACTAGATTCTCTTGGAATCATTTAGAACCTTCAAAACTCTTTCAAGACTAGTTTATTTCATCAAATCATAGGAATAAGAATGCCAAGGCAGTAGCTATTCCAAAACTTTCTTGAGTGGGGTTTACTTTATAAAATCATGTTCATAGTGGTCTTTGAGTTAACCTATGCTTAGGAAACCTCAAGACATAGCTTATTGGCCTTGTGACTTAAATGAAACCCATGCTAGGTCCATCATCATCAAATGGCCGAAAAGGCATCCATGGGAGTGCCTTCATGTCCAACTTTTTCTTAAGATAATGAGGGCAAGTCTTTGAGCTCTAGGATTTTTAAGTGATGGCCAAAATATAAATATGCTATGCACTCCATTTTAGTTCTTCATTATAAAGTATAGTGAGAACTTTAAAATAAATATGGGATGCAAGAACTTGAAATATAAATATGGGGTGCTAGAATATAAATATGCAAGGCTTGAAAGTAAATATGTAAGACTTGAAAGTAAATATGCAAGTTCATTTTATCTTTTAGGATTTAAGTGATGACTTGAAATATAAACATGAAATGCAAAGCTTGAAACTTAAATATGATAATGCAAGTTCTTTTCTTTAATCTTTAGAGTTTAGTGATGACATAGAAAGGTAAATATGAGGTGCAAGGCATAAATTTAAACATGGATGCAAGTTCATTTTTATATCTTTACTAGAGCTCTTGCAAGACTTTAAAGGAACATAAACCTTAACCCAAACTTATCATGATAAGATAAAGTGAACTTCAAAGTTCTTAGGACACAAAATATCATTTCTTGAAGTAAAATCACAAGTAACATTTTTATCAAAACTCAAGCTCTAGAGGTCTTATTGTGATGAAGATAGTCATCATCTAGAAACTCTCATCATCAAGTTTCCTTTTGAACCATCAATGATGGCCGAATCTTTAGTGAAAGGAAAAGGGAAAAAACCGAAACCATGAGCAAGAAAAGAAACCATTTTGAAACTCTAGAGACCATGATCTTGATGATGTATTAAGACCAACATCATGTGTCCTCATCATTGAGCTCATACATTCGTTTAAGGACATCATCAAAGCCAAGTTTCTCAAGGTCAAGAAAGAAAGAAACCAAAAACATCTTTTACTTAAGGATCAAGATCAAGCTTTAGAGGTTGTTCAAGTGATAAACATCATCATGAGACCCTCATCATCAAGCTCTCATTTCCAAGTCCATCAAAGGCTCTTGGCCGAAAATGAGAAGAGAAAAAAGAAGTTCTAAAAAGATTCAAGAGAAACCATAAAGCACATTACTAAATAAGAACTGTGATAAATGAAACACTTAAAACAAAATCCCTATGAAGTGATTTGAAGTTGAGATAAGCGAAGAAGATGAAAAGGTTGAAGAAGAGGAACTCTTGAACTTGAGAGAAAAAGAAAAGCTTTAAGGTGCTCTTGAAAACTTAAACTTAGAAAATGAACTAAAAGTGATTCAAGTTCATCCAAGCATGCTATTTATAGAGAAATGAAGCAAATGAAATGTGTAAATGGAAGAGGAGGTTTCGGCCAAGACCATGTGTTCCATGAGGTGAGATTTTGTGATCTTGAAGCATGGTGAGGCATGGTTCAAGGTATGGCTTAAGGCATGGCTCAAAGCATGGTTCTATGAGTGTTTGAATTTTCAAACATGTGATGGAATTGGGGGAGGAAGTGGCCAAATTGCATCAGCCAAGGGGGGAGGATTTTCACATTTTAATTATGGTTTAGAGTTGTGTTTAGGTGTGTCTTAGATTATGCTTAAGATTAAGAACTTGTGAGAAAGTGTTTAGGTAAGGAAATAGGTGATTAAGGTTGTCTAGACAATGATTAGGGAGTGGTCTTGCTTCATTAGTGAGATAAAAACTCATTTTAGTGTATAAACCATTCTAGACACTATTCCTTAATTTAAGGAATTGGAGAGAGAAAATACTATTTAAGATTCCAAGACCAGAAATCTTGAGTTTTAAAAGGTGATTTAGGTTTAATCTAAAATCTAAGCAATTTTATATTCTAATTAATTTTAATAACTTATTTTGACTCTAGATTAATTATGAAAATTAATTAATTTTTTATTAGAGCCTAATATTGCTTAGGTTTGCTTAATTTCATCATTAAGCTCAAAAACATTATTCTAGGGGCAAAATCATAATTTTGCATAGAAACTGCCCTAGACCATCGAGACTTAAACAAATACTTTTAAACACATGAAAACATTGTTTTAAACCTTCGAAAAAAGTTTCGGGCTCAAATGGCACATTTACCCTCGGAAAAACGCTATAGGGGCATTTTGGTCATTTTAACCTGAAACTGCAGAAAACACGACTTTTGCTTCCGAAATCATTCAAGAACCATCTAATCCCCTTCAAACATTGAGTTGACCCTTCGAGGACTGCCAGGCTAGCTATCCTCGAATTCCGGGCAGAAAATGACCTCAAGGGCATTTTGGTCATTTTTCTCTCAGAAAGGAAAATCAGGGCGTTACAATCTGAGTTCTCTAATACCCTATAAAAATTTCAAAAAAAAAATTCATTTAGTATGGTAACAAAATTAGCAAAATTTATAGCTTCTATTCCAACATTTTAGGCAGCACATAGATCACTTTTGTTTCTGATTTTTTTAAACGTAGCAAAAGTGCCCAGAATGGCTCTAAATTTTTACTGGAAACACCTTGCATGTTAGCTACATCCCACAAAATTTTTAGCTAAATCCAAGATCTTTAAATATGTCAGAAAATTCAAACAATTTCCCTGCTTGCTTTAAATTGGGATTTTCTAACAACAATGTTCAAGCAACATGATTTTTTTCAAGGAAAGAAAGTCCTTAACATGACCACGAAAAATCATAGAGTTGCCTTAGCATGTTAACTTCAACATACAATTTTCCTAGATCATAAAACTAGCCACAATTACACCAAAAAATTCATGAACAATCCCTATCTAGGAGAAATCCGAAAATCTAGCAGCATTGTACAAAATTCCATTTTTGTTTTTCCACAATACAAAACTACTCCACCTATGCAAATACATGTATATCTATGTGAAATCATACCTTTGAACTAGAAAATTCGAAATTTCAACAATTGAAACCTGGGAAAATAGAAATGAAAAAACATGAACACAAAACCCTACTCTTTGGAGGTTTAGAGTTCTTGGCTCTAAAGGATACTCTAAGAATGATTTCCTTCACTTCAAAGCCTCAAACCAAAAATCCCTCCCTTTTATAGCAGATTATAAGCTCTTAAAGTAGAAAAGATTGATGGATTCAAATTCTAATCAGTTAGGTTAGTAGATATTGAGGAGTAAAACAAGTTTTGTGAAGAGAGTTTGTGATTTTATCAAGTCTAGCCTAGGAAAATGGAGGTTTGACTTAAAGCTTTCACGATTTTTGTGAAGAAAAATGGAGATTACTGGTCCTGCTTGTTCATGGCCGAGAATAAGCTTCAAGAACAAGCTTGGTGGCTTTAAAATATGATTAGATATATTAATGATAGTCATAGATGTATATTTTTCTAATAATAAAAGGAATGAATGGCTAAGATTTAATCTTGTAAGTACACTCAGCAATAAAAAGTATAACACCCCGATTTTTCTGTTTGAGCGAAAATGACCAAAATGCCCCTAAAGTCATTTTTCACCTGGAATTCAAGGATAGCCGACTTGGCAGTTCTCGAATGGTCAACTCAATGTTCGAAAGGGATTGTATGTGAATGAATGTTAATAGAGCAGAAAAATCTCTTTTTCTGAGCTTTCGGGTCAAAATGACCAAAATACCCGTATAGCGTTTTTACGCGGGTATAAGTGCTGTTTAAGCCCGAAAATTTCCCAAAAGGATTAGAATGATGTTTTTATGAGTCTGGGCATGCATGTTTAAGTCTAGGTGGTCCCGGGCAATTTTTATGTAAAATTACGATTTTACCCCTGCATAGTACATTTTGGGCCTGATGATATGATTAGCAAAACCTAAGCAATATTAGGCTCTAATTAAATATTAGTAATTTCTAATTTCTAATTTAGAGTCAAAATAATTAATTGAGGTTAATTAGAACCTAGGATTGGTTAGAGAAACTGAAAACTCTTTTCTAGTTTTAATTCTTTGAGAAAGGAATCTATAAATAGTGTTTTCTCTCTCCAATTTCCTAAATTAAGGAAACATGTTGGCATTGGATTCCTACTTAATGAAGTTTGACTTCACTAAGTGAGCAAGAGAACTCTCTAATTATGTCTTGAGTAGGTTAATCACTTACTTACTAGCCCAAACACTCCATTAACAATTCCTAATCATGTTTTTCTCTAAACTCTATTCCTAACACAAAAGAAATAAAAATATCTCCTCATGCCCATGTCTCCGTGATGGTCACCCATACCTCCCACCACACCTTCACATGTGGAAAATTACATACTCTAGGAACCATGCCTAAGCCCATACCTAAGACTATACCTACATCATACATTACAAAGAGATATATTCTTCCTTTTTCCTCCATGAAATTCATAGCCACTCCCTCCATTCATACACCCTTAATGTTGTTTTTCTATAAATACGCATGCAAATGAGCTTGTAAGAACCGTTAGATCATTTGCTAAGCTTTGAGTTTTCAAAAGCAACTTCAAGTTCTTTCTTTTTCTCTCAAAAGTTCAAGAGTTCTTCTTTTCAACTTCTTCATCTTCTTTATCTCCTTCAAGCTCTCAAAGAACCACCACACTTCAACCTCACATTACCACCTCTCAACCACACACTACCTCTTAAACACAAAAGCTCAAAGAAAACACCCCACCTTCCTTTTTTTCCTCACTTTGGCCGAAACTTCAAGTCCACCTTGGAAGGAAGTTTTCTTCTCATCTTCACTTCAAGAACCAAGCTTTCCTCTTCACTACTTAGTAGGGGTTTTGTTTTTCAAAACCTTTAACTTTTATGTTGATGTTTTGATATGAAAAGTTCTAGTTTCTCTTGGTTCAAACTCATTTTCTCTCTTTTTATTTTTGGCTATGAAGCTCGGTTTGAAAGGAAATCTTTTTAGCTTGATGATGAGGTTTCAAGATAATGGTCTTATGGTTATCATTTGAGAAACCTCTAAAGCTTGAAACTTAGTTTTGATCTTAACACATTTCGATTTTTCCTTTCCTTTTCTTTTGATCATGGTTTCGGTTTCCTTTCCTTTTTCCTTTGAATAGATTTTGGTTCCTTTTTCCTTGCTTGCCTTTGATTCTCAAGAAATGTTTTCATTTATTTTGATCTCTTAGTCCATTTCCTTGAGCTTGATGATGATGTTCAAACTATAACGTTTCTTTGAAACCTTAGTGCAAAGAACTCTAAAGCTCACTTTGTCTTTCTAAGATATGCATGGGGTTGAGGTTTATATTCCTTTAAAGTCTTGTATGAGCTCTAGCAAAGAATAAAATGAACTTGCATCCTTGTTTAAGTTTATGCTATGCATATCATGTTTACTTTTCCTTGTCATCACTTAATAATTAATCTCGAAGCTTACCTATTTCAACCTTAAAGTTGATTGTTGATTTAGAGTGAATACTCTAAGAGGCCTAGAGCACTAAAATAAAGAATTGGACTTGCATATCATGTTTATTTCCAAGTTATCACCTAAAGCTTAAAGATAAGAAATGAACCTGTATTTCATATTTATATTCTTGTCTAGCATGTTTATATTTCAAGTCATCACCTAAACTCAAAGATAAAAAATAAACTTGCATCTCATATTTACTTTGAAGTTCTCACTTTATTTTATTTTATAATGAAGAATAAAATGAAGTGCATAGCATGTTTAAGTTTATGTCATCACCTAAAGATCCTAGAGCTCAAAGACTTGCTCTTTTTATCTCAAGTAAAGTTTGGAAAATGGAAGCACTCTAAGAATGTTATTTTCGGCCATGCGATGAGGATGGGCTTTGCATAAACTTCATCCAGTCACAAGGACCAACAAACTATGTCTTAAGATTTTCTTTAGCATAGAAAAGCTCAAAGAATACATTGAGTGTGATTTTATGTTTTAAAGCTCATTCACGAGTGATTTAAAATAGCTACTGCCCTAGCCTTATAATTTTATGATTTTAATAAAATAAATTAGTTTCTAAAAGAGTTTTGAGGTTCTGAAATGATTCCAAGGGAAACTAGTAACTTATATGCACTTGAAATGAGATTTTATGTGATTATGTGAGATATATGTTTTGGCCACTGCCCTGGAATTATGACCACTGTATGATGCTATTTTAATGTGTTAGAATGTGTAAAAATTATAATTATTGATGAAGGAATCATTCTATGCATGTTAGAAAGGAAACTAGCCTTCTAGGAAAATCGTAAAGTTAGAATTTTGCAAGTCTTTGACCCATTTAATTTTAGCCAATTCCAAAACTATTTTGGTATGATGGAATTCTGTTTGGGATTGTTTGATCATGAAAAACTTGGTAACATTTGGTGTAAGATTGATCCTTAGCACTTAAAGTGAAACTAGTAATTAGAAAATCGTAAAAGTGTGAATTCTAGAACTCTTAAGGATGAAATTGTGGATTCTGTTTTAGCATGTTTAAAAATGGGAGTAATGTGTTATATTAAGTGTACAAGTGTAAGAACCACTCATAATTGGTTTAGGAATTAATTTTAGCACCTTCCGAAGACAAAACATAGAAAAGGTCTAAGATATAGTTTCTAGAACCCCATAATTAAATGATATCAATTCTGCCAACATTTTATGATGCTGTCCAGAATTGTTTAGGATCATAAAAATTAGTGAGAATTATTAGTTATGATCCCTTAGGTGCATAAAAGAACTACCTTGGATGCTAGGTTAATTAGATCGTAAGTTTAAAACCCATAAGGATCAAAAGCATAAAATACTGTAAGATAGGAGAGGCAATGAGAGTTAGTATTTCAAGTGTGTGATTGTTTATTTGTATGACTTGCTAAACATAGCATTTGCATTAGTTAAACCTGGTCCCTTACTCCGGTATGTTGGGTAGAAGCATGTTTATAGCTTTGCAAAAAGTGCTAATGATGTGTGCATAAGAATATATGAATATGAGACATGAGTATTATGTAAATTGTAGCATGATATGATGATAATGAATTGATAAGCATGAAGTATTGAGTGATATGTCATGTTCATAATTGAGAATATGTGTTTATGTTGCATTCATGCATAACATGCCAAGACGCATTTCTCCTGCTACGGTGAGGAAAAAGTAAAATCGTGGGGGGTTAGGACATTGAGCCTGCCAAAGCAAACAATATTACTATGCACTGGATGCCAGTAGATGCGTTTCGAAGACGAAATAATCCAATAAGGAAGTAATGTGCTACTCCCTCTATTACCCCATATTAAATTTAGCAACGGCTAGTTAGGTTGAGCTCATCCTAGGCAATCAGTTAGGTCAGTTCGTTCTGGTGGTAATTGTAAAAATCGCCGGGGCTGGCATGTGAGTTGGTTTTAGTAATGATGTAAAAGGATGGAATTAATAAGAAATGTGAGAATTCATTCATGAAGAGTGACATTACCATGAGTTTTCCTGCCTGCCCATGCATGTTATATGATGTTTTGCTCATTACATTGTGCTATCGTACATTCATTTACTTGCCATTGTTTTGGTTTTCTAGATTACCTCCTGCTCATGTGCTTAGCCTTGCCTTGTGTTTTGAATTTTACACGTTGTTGATTTATGTCGCATGCACTAAGGTATTGCCATGCATACATGAGATGCTTATTGCATTCATGCATTAAGATTCATGCTAAAAGATACGAGCCTTGGCTTATGGTATTTGAAAACTTAACAAATGAATCTTATTTATGACACTACTTTCATAATTAAACCTGAGGTTCTTGAGGATGATGATGATGACATGTGTATGAAAAGGGAAGCCCAACTGAGATTCTTGTATAAGTTTCTCACTCCTTCTATCTTCCTTTTCCATTTTCATCTTCAGACAAGGTTGACAATGATGTTCGTGGATTGCCTTGAGGTGCTGGCATGGAAGTAGCTTGAAGGTCGAGATCAGAGTGGTGCAGCGAAGGTGAGGACATAGTCTTAGCTTATTTAAATCATAGTTATGTGTAGTTTTTGAATTGTTGTATGCTCAACCTCTATAGATGGGATCAATATATTTGATGTCGTATTATTGTGGAATATGCCTATATCATTAATACTATTAATATTGTTTGACTTGATATTTGAAGTTAATGTTATATGATGATGTGTTGACGGTTGTTTCTATGGAGCCTATCTGATGTTTTTGTTTATGCTATTCTTTTTATGTTTACACTTTATGTTAACAACCATTTACATTATGCACGACTCGCGCTTTGCTTATGCTTTCAAAAAAAAATTCTACCCGTATTCTCCAGTAAGTATTTTAAAAAAAGGTTTTAAAGAATAAGACTAGAAGAGAAATAGACTAATGGTTAACCAAAATACGTTATAGGAGTATTGGGTTAAAAATTAGGATGTTACAAAAAGCATAGACATTATCATTTTGTCAGATTAAACTATCTTTCAATGTTAGAAATTGCACACTGAAATTTTACCGAGCAAGTAAAACACCGTACCCAGGCAATCAAACAATGCTCGAAAATTAATTCTAGGTATAAAATCCTCATTTCTAACCTTAACCCTCTCTTTTCCTAGTCCTGAGTATTTCTTGGTCCTAGATCTAGGATTTTAGCTATCCCAACAAACCCGTGGGGCCCATAAGGTTACTATTCATGCCCGATCCGAAATTTCTTTTTTAAACACATCCATTAGGTCATCCTTATTGTTGCTAAAACTATCAGATTTTTGATATTATGATTAACAAAGCTCAAATTAATTTTTAAATAATTTTTAGAGTGTTACACTAGAACACACCATGTGTAACTTCTTTAAATACTGGAGAGGGTCTTCTCCAAACAGTCCATAGAACTTGGGTAAAGCGTGAACCATATATCCTTTAAGCTCAAAATCATTGTCAAGCCTTGAGTATGTAATGGTCAAAGCTTGCTAGGTGAAATCAGGAAATGTGAGCTCCCTCAGTGTTTGTTGTTTTTCTCCCATGTTTGTTGTAACAGCTGAAATACTAAATAGAGGATCAGAATGCTCAAATGGTTCCGCTTATTAATGTTTTGCCTGTCTGATTTTTTCTTAAAGTTTTCTCAATCTCAGAATCAAGAGGGATCAAATTTCTAGCAGATAGGGAATGCCTCACATAAGGGAACACCCATTTTTTTCATTTTTTTTATAGAAGAGAATAAACAGCTAAAAATAAAAATAGTAAATAAATAAAAATAAAATGAAATGAAAATTAGAACAAAATAAAAACAGAGAAAAAAACTAGGTTTTAATGCCTCCTCGACAATAGTACTAAAATTTTGATGGAGGCTGTCACCTACCTCTTCAAATTAAAAAATTATTTTATAGTAAGTTGTACCAAAAAAAAGTAGTAAATGACACAACCTAGGTCATCTCTTAAGGAGACTTTATCACTTAGTTGGGAAAATTTGGGGTTTTGAATAATTAAATTAAAGTAATTAAAATTAAAAGATAATAGCAATAGTGAAGAAGACATTAGTATAAGGTATTCCTAGAATTGAAATTAATTATCATTGACCAAATATTGAATCCATTATTGGCCATTAGTAATTAATTACTGGAAATTATACTTGTGATCAATTGGTCACTAGAAATTAACCAATGAAAATAACCAATAAATGAGATCTCAATTTAATTGGAAATTTAATGATTTGAGGTATCAATTACTATAGCCTAACCGCCAATCGAAAGGTTAATTCTAATATTCTCCCTTAAATATAAATCAATAGATATATCAATTTATACCAAAAGGGTTTCCTTAAATGATAATCGTCAATCTAGTTATTTCAATAAAGATTATAGCAATCACCACGATAATTATAGAAATAGAAACTACAGAACATTAAAAAAACCAACGCATTTAACATTAAAAGAGGTCTCAAACATCATCCCAATCCATCCGAAAACCCTTACACTAGTAAAGAAATCTACTCCCGCATCTCTAGATGATTGCAAAAATGAAGATAAGAGAGAAATTGAAAATAATAGCAATATTTTTTGTCATAATCTCCACAACAAAGCACCTTTACTAATGCAATTCCTAAGAAAGAGAAGAATAGAGAAGATGTGGAGAGAAGATAGAGAGATGTAGAGAGAAAATAATAGCAACTAATCCTAGTAGCCTAAACTGAGTCAAAAACTTCGGTAAACAATTGTGTCAATCCTTTAAATATTGTCCTCTAAAATAGCCCAAAATGGGGGCCCATAAACATGTAAGTGATCTGATATCCTGTCTATCACACGAGCGCTGCAATGATAAATGAGCACTGTAACACCCTAATATTTAACTCAACAGGCCTAGGACGTATTTAAGTTAATTATTAGTTATTACTCTTTTGTTCCAGTTTATAACTCAACTTCTTGAAAATACTTTAGTGAAAGTATGGGTAAATTTTTTTTTGAACTTAAATACCAAAACGTGAGCTGCGCATACTAAGTATCTAACATCATTATCTTGCTTGCATAAGAGAGATATTAGGAACGAAATACAAGTAAATACATAATACAACCATGGCATAACATAACTCAAATAATAATAATCTATCAATAACTGTATCATAGTGATGTCCTATAAACATAAGGACATCAATATATATCCATCAATAGAATGCAAACTGATAAATGAGATACGATCACTCTAAATGCAAATATCTAAGGGAAAACTATCTCCATTAAATCTCTTGTCTATAACGTAGCCTCCTCATCCATGTCTCAAAGAAAATCACGAATTACTCCATCATCCTTGTCTGGAGACGACACGGAAAAGAAGAGGGATGAGAAACTTATATAAGAATCTCAGTAGGGCTTCCCGACTCTAACACAAGTGTCATCGTCATCGTCCCCAGGAACCTCAGGTTTAATTATGAAAATGGTGAACATATATATAAGGTTTATTTATTAAGTTCTAAATACCATTAGCCGAGGCCCGTATCTTTTAGCATGAATCTTAATGTCATGAATGCAACATATTAGTCATGGATGCATGTCAATATCATATACATAATATCATAAAATTCATAAAATAATGCATATGATATAAAGAACATCATGATCATCATTCTTACAGGTGACTTAAACTTCTTTATTCTCTTTTCCTTGGGGGCCACCCTATAATTCTCTCTTTTCTCGAGAGTTCTAGGTTATGAGCTCATACCTCACTAGTCGTCACTAGCGTAATCTTATCCCTTTTGACAAGTTAAATTCCCGACTCTTAAGGTACGGGATAGGGGGCATTAGGATCACCTTTCATAACCTTTAATTCGGGGAGTCTAAAGGATCATTTCCTATTTGGATTACCTCTCATAACCTTTAATTCGGGGAGTCTAGAGGATCATTTCCATGTGTCTTATGTCACCTTTAATCTTGGCATGATATATGAGATGCAAACATGAATAACTCATCATTTCAATATTTCATGCTTATAAACTTCATGAACTTATGCATCTCAACAAATCAAATATAACCATAACATGCCATAATTTAAATCACATAAACATGCATCATATTTCATTGCATATATCCATAGGCCATATAAATTTCAGCACATGAACATACCCTTCACAAGACATTATTCACATTCATCTCATCATATTATCAATATTTATGTTTAAGCGCCCCAAAGGGTCGAATCATAATATCTCAAAGGTTATGAGTCAAAACGCAATTACCCCTTTTTAACATTCACTCATAAATTAAAGGTCTTTAACTTTAACCAATACATTTCAAGGGACATATAACTATTAGAGACCATTCAAACTCATCATAAACCTTTTAGGGCCATGGACTAAATTTAACATATTTTAGGGGTCAAAGCGCAAAATTACACATTTTCGACACTTAATAGCAATCGAAAATTCTAAAACTTTTTCTAAACATTATAAATGGTATTTTGAACACATGGACACATTCAACATCATTAGTTGGTCTAATTAAAAACATTTGGCTGAAATAACATAGTTGATAGTTCAAAACATAACTTTTCGAATTTTGCAAAACGGCCCAAACTAACACTTATAATTACCCTTTTATGCATCTATGGTACCAAAAATAATTTTTACAACAAATATAAGTAATTCTAAAGTGTGTGAACAATGTGAACAGCCTTGAACAACCCTTGAACAGAATCAGAAAATTAATCTCCTTAAAGCTTTACAAAAACACAATTTTAATCCCTTCTAGTTACTAGACTTTCCTAAAATGTTAAGAACAATTTTTATAACAATTATTAGTGATCCTCAAGTGTGTGAACAGCTATAGTAAACAGTGGTGAACATGGATGAACAGGGCTGAACAGTAATAAAAAAAATTAGCATTCTAAAAGCTTCATAAAAACATAATTTTGATCCTTTTTTAGTTACTAGCTTTTACTAAAACACTAAAAATAATTTTTACAATAACTATTAGTGATTTAAATTCATCTAAACATCCTAAATCAGAAACCTTTCTAGTTCTAAAAGATTAGATCAGAATACTAAAATTTTAGCATTTAAAATCATGAGAAAAAAAAACCATATTCTTAATCCTTTATAATTTCTAGGTCTTTCAAAATTTCTTTGTACAAATTTAAAGACAAGATCATACCTAAAAATAAAGTATATCAAGCTTTAAATCAGAATTATATAAGTGCCAAAAATAAATAGATGAGAAGTGTCCATGATCAAAGTTGTCATTTAAGATAAAACAAGTAAATCTTGAACTTTAGGATTTAAATGATAACTAGAATCATAAACTTGTTTTGTAACCTTATTATTATCATTATAAGGTGATAACTTGGAAATATAAATATGAAATGCAAGGCTTGAAATATAAATATGATATGCAAGAACTTATAATATACATATGGATGCTAGTTCATTTTTATATCTTGTTAAGCTTAAAACTTAAAACTTAGTAATTCCTTTATTAATCTTTTAACATCAAGAATTAAACCTTAGGCTTTAGAGGTCATTTAAATGATGGATTTACAACCACCACCATGATTCCTCATCATCAAGCCATGGTCATTATCAAATCATAAAAACCAAAATATAAAGGAAGAACTAAAGAAAGAACATGAAATAAAATCCCTACCAAGTTGCTTCTTGTTATCAAAAGATAATGCTTGATCTTTAGAGAAGTTAGGAGAAGAAAATATGTCCTTGATATATCCTTGAATTTCGACCAAGATTAGAGCAAATGGAGGGAGGATTTTTCTTGTGTTTTTGTGTTTAATAAAGGAAAGGTTATGTGTTTAAGAGTTGATTTATAGTTGGAATGTGTATGCTTGAGGTTTAGGACTTGATTAGAGGTTGGGAATGGAGTCTCTTGAGTGGGAATGAGGAAGAAGAAGAAAGCTTGAAGTATTGAGAGAATTAGAGAACTTTGAGCAAACTTTGAGTAAGAAAACTATCAAGTAAGAAAATGCTAAGGCTAGGAATGTTTGTGTGTGCATTTTGGCAATGGAAGAACATCTATTTATAGCCATCTTGAAAAGGTTTGGCCGTGTGGTATAAGGCTGGAAATGGAGGAGTTTGTTCATCTTTTTAATTAAAGAAAACTTAGAAAAAGAATGCATATAGTGTAGTCATGATGTTGGTCATGCATTATGGATGGAATATACTAAAATATGATGAAATGGAAGCTCCATTCTCACGGTTCTTTGGCTAATTGCAAGGCTAGAATTCCTTTACTAAAAACAATGTAAAAGAAAGGAAAAGAAAGCAAGTGGTATAATGATGTATCATGTGCATTTTTGTTGGAAGAAAGAATTAAAATATGGTGAGATGAAGAGCATTATGGCCACTGCATATAGCTTGTTAGATTATCAGAATTTTTGCTCAAAAACAATACAAAACAACTCAAAGATCACATGGTATTGCCATGAGGTTGTTTGAGTGCTTAATTCTTTTGAAATAAAATAAAATGGAGGCATTATGGGGGGTGTATGGCTGCTGCTCCTAGGCTGAAATGTGATCAGAAGTTTTGATCTAAAAATGTACAAGACAACTCAAAAGAACACATGGTAATGTTATGATGTGTTTGTGTGCATTATTCTTGAATGAATTTTAAAATTTGTACAACATGAGAACATGGAGGACACGGCTACTTTAGGGAATAATGGGGGACAAGTTTTATTCTTTCATTCATGGTAGGACATGTATTTGAGGTGTATCTTGAAGAAAAAAAATAAAGTATTGGTATCATGGTGGTGCCTAATGATGTTGTGCAATAATCTTTGAAATAAAAAATGAAATATGACCACAATTGAAAGTGTGATGGCCGCTGGTTTCTGGTCCTTTTATGATCAGATTTGTGTTATTTTGCAAGTGATAAATCATGTATCAGATGTGTACTTACTTAGGAAAAAGATTAGGAATTGATAGGTTAGTGAAAATAGTAAAAGATTAAGTGTTTAGAACAATTTAAGATAAGGTAAGAAAAGTAATCATACACTAATAAATGAAGTTAATTTCAAGTGAGTAAAAATCAATTTGTAACATAAGTTCTAAATTTAGGATAAGAAAATGTAAATGTACAAGATTTTACCTAAACAGAAATCTTAACTTTGATCTCAAATATCACTAATTTTATGAGCTTTCATAATTAAGGAGAAGTAATTTTATTTTTACCTTAGGTAATTTAGACTCTAATTACCTCAGTAATTATTTTTTTTAACCTTAGGTAATTAATTTAAACTCAAGGTTGATGAGTGAAATCATTTTGAGTTCAAATAGAGCTTTAATACTACCTTTATTACACAAATAAATCTATTTAGTACAACTAGGGGTAAAAAGGTAATTTCATGTAAAAACTCCCTGTAAATACTGGACAATCTCAAATCATACTTGAAATAGTCATTTTGAACTTTTGGGTGAAAATCGAATTCAAAGATTATATAATTTCATGTAAAATTACTGTAGGGATAAAACGGTAATTTTACTTATGGTAAAAATTGAGAATTGAGATTTTTATCTCTAAGGCACATATAATCCCCATCAAGCCTTAAATTAACCCCTCAAAGATAATCTAGATTGGTTATCTTTGGTTTTCTAGGTAAAAATGACCTCAGGGGCATTTTGGTCATTTTATACGTACAGAAGAATTGGAGTTCGCGACTTTCATACGAATCGTTATTCAAACGTTTTTCTAATGTTGTGTTCTTTTATTGAGTATTAATCAGCCTCGAATTACATGAAAAATTACCTAGGGGCATTTTGGTAATTTTTACACAGCAGTAAAAATTGGGGCGTTACAAGCACTGTAGCGTTCACCAGAACGATGAGACCAAGAAATTAATGGTTGCCACTTTGCCGAGTGCTAGAGCGCTCACACGAATGTGAGCTTCCACACTTTTTCTTCCGTTTTGCTCCAAGCACTTTTTAGAGAGTTCTCAGGCTCGTTCTTGACATTTGCACTTGATCCAAAGTTCTTATGCTCAAAATTGCACTCAAAAAGGCAAGTCAAACATAACGGTGTATAATTACCAATTATTTCCAAAATCGATGTAATAGTCAATTATTCTATCAAAATCACACGATGAGGAATAAATCAAAATCCTTATTAATTGCATCAATAACACAGCAAAACTCAAACAAAAAACTAAGATTTTGTAGCAACATAAGTGACATAAATGCCCCTTATCAGTGGGCACCAAAAAAGGAAAGCCTGTACATAGTAGAAATAGTAAGTCCCAGCACCTATTCCATCTCGATCAACCCCGGTAATGATAGGAAAGTTAGACCTCTGAACTTTCAGAAGCTTATAAGGTCTCATTTTAATTGATGTTATTAGGATATTTTGGTGTTGATAGGAATGAATATCTGTTATCCTGAGTTAACTATGAATCTTATCACTGATAGCTTACTTTTTTCATATTCCTTGTGAACACCCAATTTTATCCGGCTTATAAAGCAAAAACAAAAATCTTTTGGCATATTTTCCGAGCTTAGCCCATGTTGATTGTTTTGTTTTATTGAGTGAAGTTGCGAACGATTTCAAATTTTGTCGATAGTTCTTCATTGTGTTTTTAAGACCTTTTTAATTTGGGTTCATTTATTATTGTTTTGAGTTTTTATTTGAGGTGCATAACAGAAAGAGTGGCTAATCATTTTAGCCCATATTGGTCTTAAAAAAAGTGCAAATCACATTTCAGCCCATTTCCATTCTACAAAAAAATGTTCAACCCATTTTCAGTTGAAAAATAAATAAATAAATAAGAATAAAAAAGGGAAAATCGGTTGGCTCACGGGCTCTTATCCTACACTACCTGTCAGAGACATGTGAAGCTAGGGATGATGGAAATCAAAAAAGTGGCAAACATGATGATGAGGTTCCGATGTTCTTTTCTCTTTACAAATTGCTTGAGTTAGAAAAGAGGGAGATGATTCTGGCATGGAAGGAGGATATATACATTCATCACCAGCAACAAAGAGGAGGCATCGATTTTTCATCCCCATTTTTAACAACAAACATCCCTCATTTCCCAGCCAAACACAAACCAGAACCCCAGAAATTCAAATTCATCATCAGATACACAATTCACAGAATTCACAAGTTTATCAAAAGTCCATCAACAGTCCATTTCAAAAAATTCTAGTCTCAGTTCAGAATAAAAATATATATATATAATAAAAAAGAAAAAAACAGAGAGGGGTCGTGGCCACCTTCCCCACTACGGCCTCCCCCTTCAACCTCTCTATCCCTCTCTACGTAGCCTCCACCATTATCTTCATCATCTGAAACCACTGCATGCTCCCCTCCACCATTGTATCATCATCACAACATCCTCACCTCAAAAACAAAAAAAGAGCAAACAAATAAACCACAACCCTTCACCAGAAATCTCAAGCCAAAAAATATATATTTAAGAACAAGGGATGAAGAAGCCATAAACTGAAAAGGGAAAGGAAGATTGGGAACTACATTGCCCTTCCACCACCAGGGGCTCCTCCTCCTTTCCAGATCTCACCTGGCATTGCCACCGCGCCACCCCTCTTCCCCACTGGAATAGCCGCCACCACCGCATACTTTCTTTGCCACCGATCGATTTTTCTCAGAGACACGTGAACACCGCCGATCCACATCGCCGCCTCCTACATCCGCAGCTGCCTGGAGTAGCGCCTGGCCGTTTGAAGAGAAACATGGCGCCTTCACCTGGATCCACATCCTCCACCATCATAACCTCTTGATCTGCTCCGCCTTGGCCATCGCGGACTCCTTCCTCACCCACGAGTTCAGTCGCCAAACGCGACCTCCGCCGCTCCGGTCTCCTGTCGCCGTGCCATGATCCTCTCGCCTTTACCTTGGCCACGACTTTCCTCTCGAGCTCTCTCTCCACGCTTCTTCCCTTCCTTTTCGCTGTCTCTCAAATGCCTCTCTGTGTCTGTGTGTGATTACGAGTGAAAGAGAGAGTTGTGTGTGTGTAGAGAGAGAGGAGAACGTGTAAATGTGTGAGAGAGTGTGTTTTAGAGTATGTGTGTGTGTGTATGTGAGAGAGAGAGAAGAGGAGATCTGTGTGTGTAACAAAGTGAGAGAGTATTGCAGTGTATAGATGAGAGTGAGGATCCGCGTACGAGAGAATGGAATTGTGAGTGTGTGTTGGGGAACTGTAGAATTAGATTAAGAAATTAGGAAATTTTTATTTTGCTCTTTGGGTTCAGGTTATTTCATTGGTTTTAGATCAAATTTTGGTTTGTTTGTTGGTCTAGAGTTTGCACACTGGGTTAATATTTATTTTATTTTTGACTTTGTTTATTTGGGTTTAGATTAATTTGGGCCTAAAAAAAGTTAAAAAATATATTTTATGAATTTTGGGTTCAAAATAAATATTTGAGTTTCTCGTCTTAAAAAAAAAGGAAAAGTTTAAGGAAATTAATTTAGCAAAATTAGGAATAAGATAATTAAAGAATTTTAGTTTCATTTCATTTTTTATTTTAAGTTATTGTTATTGTTATTTTTTTTAGAATAAACTTTTGAAGTTAGTGCTTGGATTTGAATTTACTTGTTTGGTAATTTTAGTTTTTAGGATAGTTTGCTTGGATTAGGTTGGGCTTATGTCTATAAAAAAAACAGAGAGGAGTTTTGTTCATTTTGGATTTGAAGTAAATAGTTGAGTATTTTGCTTTATTAAAATTTATTTGGTTAATTAATTGATGAATTATTCTTTTTTAAAATAAAATTAATTTAGCCGTGACGGCTTATTAACTCTATGTTTTAAGGATATTTTAGCTGTGATAACTTGATATTCTGAAATCTCTTTCAAAAATTAAAATTAATCAACGCTTTCTTTATTCTCTTTTAATTAGTCAACACAGAATTATTTTCTATAGAATTACATGGCTTTGAGTTTCCTAGGAGCAGGCAATTTTGATCCATATCAAATCAAAATTAATTTTTCATAATTCATTTTATTTGTAAATTTTTTTCTAATATATTTTCTTATTATTATTTTTTCATTTATAAATATTTTTAATGCAATTTTTTTATTTTATTTTATTTATAAATAATTTTTATAATAAACTTTGTTGTTGAAATATTTTATTTAATTTTCATTTATTTGGGAAAGTTTAGATAAAGATGTTAATTTAGCCGTGACGGCTTATTAACTCAATATTTCGGGCATTTGAGTTGTGACGGCTTAATGATCCGAAAATTTGCCTAAAAATATTTGTTTTATTTTATATTTGTTTTTTGTATTGCTTTATAAAAATATAAAAAATAATTTTTTATCTTATTTATAAATATTTATAATTTATATTTTCATTTTTAAATTTAAATTTTGTTCACTTATTTATCAAAAAAAAAATTTTCTAATAAAGATGTTAACTTAGTCGTGACGGCTTGTTAACTTGGTAATTTGGGATGCCTGAGCTGTGACAGTTTATTATTCCCAAATTTTCTTTTTAAAGAATTTCTTTTTATTTATAATTTTCTTGAAAATAACATAGAATAAATATTTTTTAAAGGGTTATTATGTAATTTGCACAATTAATTATAGGTATCGTCCAAGGACATGTGTATTGGGGTGCGTAGGATGAAATTCCTACCCTTCCTTATGCATAATCGACTCTCGAACTCAAATTTGGTTCAAAAGACCATTTCTTCAAAATAATGGATTTTTCCACGTTTTTCCAATTTAAATAAATTTAGTGGCGACTCTATATTTTCAAACAAAATTCTTTTTTCGCCGTCCTCCTCGCGATCCCGATTATGACAGATGGCAACTTTACTGGGGACAGTTTGAGAGTCAAGCCTAAGGTAATTAATTGTGCATATTATTATAACCTTACTTGTTCTTTCTCTTTTATTTTATTTTATTTGTTTAAATTGTATTTTGTTCTCTTTTTATGCTAGAGTATGTTGACATTGTATTTGTATAGCTTTTTTGTTTCTTTTAGTATGTTAACCCTAGGATAGACGACTTTTTGTTTGTTTCTTTGTGAAAACCTTATGGTAGGTGATTGTTGTTGGCTCTGTATATATTTGTTGTTTGTATTTGTTTTGTAGGTATTTACCATGGATAGTTGTAGGATTTCAGATTTGTATGCTCTCTTCACGTACAATACTGACATATTAATCACACATGAGTGGGACCCTATACCCAAGTCTGAGTGCAGCTTGAGATAGGTAAGAAATTATGTAACAATAGTCATTTTGGATGTACATTATAACACCCCGATTTTTTGGTCAGAGCAAAAATGACCAAAATACCCCTAAGGTCATTTTTCACCCTGAATTCAAGGGTAGCCGACCCAGTAGCCCTCGAAGGGTCACTCAATATTTGAAGAGGATTGAATGAGAGTGAATGTTAATAAAACAAAAAAAAAATCTCTTTTTCTGAGTTTTCGGGTCAAAATGATCAAAATAACCCTATAGTGTTTTTACGCGGGTATAAGTGTCGTTTGAGCCCAGAAATTTCCCGAAAGGTGTAAAATGATATTTTTATGAGTCTAAGCATGTTTGTTTAAGTCCTGATGGTCCCGGGCAGTTTTTGTGCAAAATTATGATTTTACCTCTAAAATAGTGATTTTGAGCTTAATGACATAATTAAGAAAACTTAAGTAATATTAGGTTCTAATCGAAGATTAATTAATTTTCATAATTAATCTAGAGTCAAAATAATTTATCAAAGTTAATTAGAATCTAAAATTGCTTAGATTAAACTTAAATCTCTTTTTAAAACTCAAGACTTCAAGTCATGGAATCTTGAATAATATTTTCTCTCTCCAATTCCTTAAATTAAGGAATTGTGTCAACAATTGTTTACACTTTAAAATGAGTTTTAATCTCACTAATGAAGCAAAAATACCCCCTAATCATGTCTTGACATCCTTAATTATCCATTACCTCACCTAAACACTTACTTAGAAACTTCTAATCATAAGCCTAATCAAAGATACACCTAAACACATCTCTAAACCACAATTAAATGAAAAAAATTTCATCTCCATTACATAAAGAAGCCGGCACCATCCTCCCCTATTTTTCATCACATGGTGATTTATTCATACACACAAATAGCCATACTTTGAGCTATACCTCACCATGCTTTGAATAATACCCCACCATGCCTTGAACCATGCCTTTGAATGACTAAAAATAGTGAGATATTTTTCCGCCCCAAGGCTCACCCATAGCCGTGGCCTCCCCCTCCATTCATTCACCTTTGATTTTGTTTTCCTATAAATACCATGCTTGGATGAACTTGGTCACATTTTGAGCATTTGCTAAATGTGAGTTTCAAAGAGTATTATTGAGTTTCTCTCATTTTCTCTCAAAGTTCAAGAGTTCTTTTCCTCTCATTTTCTTTTTCTCCTTCAAGCTCACAAGGAACCACTACACTTCAACCTCATATCACCACCTCGCAACCATACACTATTTCCTAAACACAAGGTTCAAAGAAAACACATTACTTTCCTTTTCTTCCTCCCCTTGGTCGAAACCACAAGCTCACTTTGGAAGGAAGTTTTCTTCTCATCTTCACTTCAAAAGCCAAGCTTTCCTCTTCACTACTTGGTAGGGGCTTTGTTTTTCAAAAGCTTTAACTTTTATGTTGATGTTTTGATATGAAAAGTTCTAGCTTCTCTTGGTTCAAACTCTTTTTCTCTCTTTTTATTTTTGGCTATGAAGCTTGGTTTGAAAGGAAAATCTTTAGCTTGATGATGAGGTTTCAAGATCCTTGTCTTATGGTTACCATTTGGGAAACCTCTAGAGCTTGAAACTTAGTTTTGATTTTAACACATTTCGGTTTTTCTTTTCCTTTTCTTTTGATCATGGTTTCGGTTTCTTTTCCTTTTTCCTTTGAATATATTTCGGTTCCTTTTTCCTTTGAATATATTTCGATTCCTTTTTCCTTGCTTTGCTTTTGATTCTCAAGGAAGGTTGTTATTTATTTTGGTCTCTTGTTCCATTGCCTTGAGCTTGATGATAGTGTTCAAACCATAAGGTTTCTTTGAAACCTTGGTACTTAGAACTCTATAGCTTACTTTATCTTGATGAGATTAAGTTTGGGATTAAGATGTTGTTTCTTTAAAGTCTTGCATGAGCTCTAGTAAGACATAAAATGAACTTGTATTCATATTTATATTTCAAGTCCTTGCATGGCATATTTATATTCAAGCTTTGCATTCATGTTTATAATTCCTTGTCATCACCTAATAATTAATCTCGAAGCCTACCTGTTTCAACCTTAAAGTTGATTGTTGATTTAGAGTGAATACTCTAAGGGGCCTAGAGCACTAAAATAAAGAATTGGATTTGCATTCATGTTTACATTTCCTTGTCTAGCATATTTACTCCTCAAGTCATCACCTAAAATTTAAAGATAAAAATAAAGTTGCATCTCATATTTATTTTAAGCCCTCACTTTACTTTTCTAATTAAACATAAAATGAAGTGCATAGTATGTTTATATTCTTGTTATCACTTAAATATTCTAAGCTCAAAGACTTGTCCTTTTATCTCAAGGAAAAGTTAGATATGGAAGCATTCTCTTGAATGCACAGTTCAGCCATGTGATGGTGATGGACTTGGTGTGAGTTTCATCTATTCACAAGTGTCAATAATCTATGTCTTAGGATTTTCTTAAGCATAGGCGAACTCAAAGAATGCCTCAAGCATGATTTTATGTCTTAAATTCCAACCATGAACTAGCTACTGCCCTTATTTATTTTATGATGATTTTAATGAAGTAAGTTGGTTTCCAAAGAGTTTTAGAAATCCTAAGATGGTTCCAAGAGAATCTAGTGACTTATGTGTATTGAAAATGAAATTCTATGCTTGATGTGATGATGTATATTTTTGGTTCTGCCTTGATGTTTAGCTTACTATTTGATGATAATTTTAACACGTTACAATGTGTTTTAAATTTGGATTTTCATATTTTGAGGGTACTAGTAATCGATTACAAGGCCCACGTAATCAATTACCAGAGAGCTTTTCCCTACTCAAACATGAACTTTTGGCCTGAGTAATCGATTACAACCTCATGTAATCGATTACATATCCTGGACTCTAGTAATTGATTACTATTTCATGTAGTCGATTACTCATATATTCTTGGGGCCCAAGAATGCAACACTGGTAATCGATTACAAGGCTCATGTAATCGATTACCAGAGCCCTTAAGTTTCCTATTTTGAAAACTCGAAGCTCCTGTTTTGAAAACTCAAAGCTGTGTAATCGATTACAAGGCTCATGTAATCGATTACCAGAACCTAAAATATGCAAATGAATACTTTCCCTACTTGTATAACATGAAACCATGACCTTGTGATATATGATTCTATGATTTTGTACGGCATAAATCCATAGTCTTACTTGATATGAACCTATAAGTTTGCATGACATGAACTTATGAGATTTGCCTAATTATTCTTGAATCATAAGCATATTTATTTAAATTAGAAACTCATTAGAAGGCAATTTCAATAGATGTTGAGCATGTTTATGAGAGTATTGAAATGCATGATTAATGAGATTTTAAATGTAACATAGTACTAAGATGCATTTCTCTCGCTCCGATGGGGAGAAAGCAAATCCGTAAGGGTATTGACATTGAGCTTGCCAAAGCGGACAATTCACTGCGTACTAGATACCAGTAGAGCGTTTCAAAGAAGGAAATATTCCAATGGACTCCCCGAATTAAAGGTTATGATAGGTGATCCTTATGCCCCTTAGCCCGTACTCTAGAGGTCGAGATTATTATATTACGCTTATTATAAGATAAGTAAGAACTAGTGACGACCAGTTAGGTATGAGCTTATAACCTAAAGATGTTTTTAGGGTGGTCCCCATGATGCAAAGTATAATTTTTAATGTCACATAGTTAAGAAAAGAGAAAGTTTCACATGGAAAGATACACGCCACTTCATACCACATATATGATGCTTCTTGATGATTGTGTTCTATTGCTTTCTTACATAATGTATTATCATGCATTCATGCTTTGCTATGTTACATACATGACATTAAGATTCATTCTAAAACGAACGGACCTTGGATAATTATGTTTAAAACCTAATAATGAACTTTATGCATGCACACCTTTTCTTACAATAAATCTAAGGTTCCTGAGGATGTTGACGATGTCACTTAGATGGGAGGTTCCCTACTGAGATTCTTTAGTAAGATTCTCACTCATTCTCCTTCTCTCTTCCTTTTCCATCACATCTTTAGATTCTGATGGCGACGTTTGTGGTCTTCATCAACACCCCGGTGTGGGAGGTCCACTTTGATCCAAAGCACCAGTCCTACCATTTTGAGGGGAGTTGCACTGTCAGAGTTTTCATGTTCGTAGAACACCCTTTTGCACAACCAGTACCCAGCTATTGATTTTCCCTGACATCCTTCTATGGAGACGATATGGTTTTTGAGCTCGCTCAGACACGCAACAAGAGGATTCTCCATACCCACACCAATGCGTCAGCTATACGTGACTTCCCAAACTACGTGCCCCGCTCACAGGCTTCGGATGACGATCCCTTAGAGGACCCACCAACCCGTCTGTACAGTGAGAGCTCTGCCCCCTCTCCCCCGTTCATGAGAAAAGGTAGCGAGGAGACCATGACTCAGCCGAGGGTGGCCCGAAGGCCGGCCATGCGCCCCGTCGCAAAGCTCACGTTTAGCCACGCCGAGTGGCCACTCTTGCCGAGATACGCTAGTGGATTGGTTATGTTCCACCCTTTCCGGGACCACAGCAGTAGAGACTCTTAGGGAATATTAGTGCACACACCATGCATAGACTAGGATAGCCTTCTTTTGTTCTAGAGGTTATCCATTTTTGGTGCACTATGTAGGGGTAGTTTCCTTTATGCATTCTTTTGTATTTTCTTTTCAGTTGTATTTGCACTTATGATGTATCAAACTCATCCACTTTTCATAGGTGGGCAGTTTATTATATTAATATAATATTATTGTTGGTGTGCACATGATTGTCTAATGTTATGAAGTTCTTATCTTGCACTGTCCTTTGTATGAGATACGTTTTAGGATAATGCTCATTTAAGATATGTGAGGCTCTTACCTTGTACTTATGTTTCAAAAAAAAAAAAATTTATCCATATTTTCCGCTAAGTATTTTAAAGAAAGGTTTTAAAGAACGAGACTAAAAGAGTAATAGACTAATGGTTAGCCTAAATACGTTCTAGGAGTATTGAGTTGAAAATTAGGATGTTACATACATCCTGTTTGGTTATCGTGAAAATCTCATCTAGAGTGTGACTCTTTTGTGAATGTCCTACATCTAGCGATTCACCTGTTGTTGTGGATAATATTTTGAGATGAGCCTTAACTCTAGAAGCCGTAGAATCCTTACAATATAGACCCACTTGCTGAAGGTGTTCACAAGGTAGAACAACCATAGGACCATAGGATTAGCCTCCATAACTCACCTCAAATAGGACACAAAAGGAGCATGCTCTTTCTTTGACTCATTTCTTCTTTAACATGTCAAAGTATTTATTCCCTCTTCTTTTTATCCATAATCTTTTTTTTAACAAAAAACAAATGATAACAAAGGTGAAAATTTCTTTTCCATTTTGGTTTAATGTTTGGCTCAATTGTTCAAATTGACTAAGTTAGTCCTTTTTCATATTTCTTTGTTCTTTCAAAAATTAAAGGCTTTTGTTGATTTTTGACATCATTGTATATACTTCTTGCATATAAAAAAAAAATGCAATTATTTTATCTCCATTTGAGCATCAAAATTTTGTTTTATTGTGTCCTTTAACATTATGTTTTGATGATGTTTTGCACTTTAAATTTTTGTGTGGATTATTTCCATTTTGCATCTTTTTCCCTTTGCCTTGATTTGGCACATTTTTGAAAGATAAAAAAAATTAAAAGATAAAAATAAAATTTGCTTCTTTTGCTTCATTTCAAACATAAATAAAGTTTTTCCTGCATCCAAGATAGTTTCTTTTGTTCATCATAAAAGAAAAACAAATAAAAAAAACTATCTTTTGAACCATTACATTTAATAGTTCTTTATTTTATATTGCCATTGATTTATCCTTAACAAAAAAAATGTCATTACATTTGTTCATGAAGCTTCACATCATACCATTTTTTATTTCTTGCTTGATTTGATGGATTAAAAAAAAAATCATTGCATTTGTCCATGGAGCTTCCCTTCACATCATGATTTTTTTTTTGTAGCGTTCTTTTTTAAAGAAAAAGGTGGGAAAAAAAGCATTATCCTTACATTCATCCATGAAGTTTTGCATTGTATCATTTTATGTGGCCTTGATTTGTTGCATGATCAAAAAATAAAAATAAGAGAAAGCACTAGCATTGCATGAGGTTTTGCATTGTAGCATGTTTTTGTATGTTGCATGATTTGAACCAAAAAAAAAAAGTCCCTGTATATACTGAAAAAGTTTGGTACCATGCCATTTCCTTTTCATTTTCATAGTTAGTTGGAAAAAGAAAAAAAAAACAGGCATCATCCTTGCATCTTCTCACAAAGCTTTCTATCATATCATAATTTTGACTATTGAATCAGTAGAAAAAGTCATCCTTGCATTTGATCATATATTTTTGCATTACATTATACTATCATGCATTTGGTAAGTCTTATTCATGTAATTTATTGACTTGTTGCATATAGAAAAAGAGAGTGCATCCTTTGCATGAAATTGAGCAATGATTAAATCTTGTATGTTTTTCTTATCAATGAGCCTTTCTCTTTTCATGATTCTCTTGATTTGGTGCATTTTTGAAAAAAAAAAAAAAGGAATGTCTTTGAAGTTTTGCATTCTGTGTTTTAACATAGATATCTTATGTTTGGCAACTTATCATTCCAAGGTTGACTTCATTTGTTGAATTACATGAAAGAAGAAAAAAAAAATCCCTGCACTTTTCAGTCTAGCAAGTTTGTTTTGCATTTGATCTTGCATTTTCTGTCATCATGATTTGTTACATTATCAAAAACAAAAACAAAAAAAACATATGCCTTTGTAGTCATTCTAGATAATAAAACTTTTCACACTGCATTCAAACATGTAGTCATTTGTCTGAATAATTCATTATTTGATTATGTCATTTATCACTTCAAAAAAAAAATTCTTTATGTTCTAGCATAGGATAAGCTTTATATTATGATTTTTGTGAATTACGTAGTTTTCACTTAGGCATTGTCTAAATTTTGTTGCTTCATACCAAAATGAAAAAAAGAATTGCATCTGTCATTTGTTCATCTTTATGCATTTGTCCACTTGTTTTGATTTGAAAAAAAAAATCCTTCCATTTCTTTGTTAAGCTTTTTCATCATACACTCACTTTTTACATCTGGATTGGTTTTTTAACCTAAAATAAAAAAGACTAAAAATAAAAAGAGCATCATTGCATCTGTTTGTAAATATTTTCTTTTATGTTTGGGTATTTATCTTGATTTATTGGAAAAATCTATGAAGGTTTTGATCTTTCTGTATTTATACCATACTTCAATAGATTCTCTTGATTTGTTTCCTAAAAAAAAATTCTTGATTTGTTTATAAAATTTCCCTTCCTAAAAGAAAAAAAGGGGCACCCTTTCACCTATTCATCAAGTTTTGCTTCAAGGTAAAAGAAGAAGAGCATTTCAACATTTTACTACATGATGGTGTTCGATCTTGTGCTTTTCTTACAAAATTCTCATGAATGTGAAAGCTCTCCTAACTTTGCGTTCACTCTAGCATGTTTTTCATATACATTATGACTTAATATTTTCATATCATTCTATTTGTTATATTGCAAAAAAAAAAAAAAATTGAAGCATTCGCTTTAACATGTTTTCATGTATATTGGCTCATTATTTCCATGTTATTCTATTTTATAAAAAATAAAGAAAGATTTTTCTAGAATGGGATAAATTTGCATTCCATAGTTTAGTTTGATTTTCTTGCATTTGGTAATTCCTTATCTCTTATTTTCATTTTTCACATTGCCAAAAAAAAATAAATAAAAACTTTGTAGCTTCTTTAAGACATGTTAAACTATCAAATTTCCCATCTGACCTGAGTTTCTTTGTATATATTCTTTTCATTTGGTAGCTTTTAAGTTCATAATGTCTTGATTTGCGAAAAAAAAAGGAAAAAATTATTCATGTAAATAATGATTAATGTTTTTCATATCATATTTTTGGAACTTTTTGAAATTTTTTTTTAGTACTACAAAATATTTGAAAAATTGTATTTAAAAGTTTTGTTGCTAATTTCTTTCAAAAAAAAATGGACCATGGTGCTTCTGAAGAAAGTGAATGTTGCCCAAATCCAAATTCTTGAGGTCAAATCATAAAATTCTAAAGGAAATTAAGAGGAACTTGAGTTCTGGGTGCATAAAGCATAGACAAGGTACAATCACATGGTTGAGGGACATGAAAGGCTAAGTGAAATATGAAAAGGAGTTCTGGGATGCTGGACAAATTACTAAAGAAACAATGAGAATGTTTCAAGGAAGGATAGGGGCAATCTAGGGCTCCCAATGTTGAAATTTAAGCAGAAATCAATGTGTAACGTCTCGATTTTTCTGTCTGAGAGGAGAATGACCAAAATGCCCTTGAGGTCATTTTCCGCTCAGAATTCGAGGATGGTCGGCCCAACAGTCCTCGAAGGATCAACTCAATGTTTGAAGGGGATTAGTGGCCCTTGAATGGTTTTGAAGGCGAAAATCTCATTTTCTGCAGTTTCAAGTCAAAATGACCAAAATATCCCTATAGCGTTTTTATGCAGGTAAAGGTGTCGTTTGAGCCCGAAACTTTCTCCGAAGGTTTAAAACAATGTTTTCATGCATTTACAAGTGTCTGTTTAAGTCCTGGTGGTCCCAAACAGGTTTTATGCAAAATTACGATTTTGCCCCCGCGATAGTGCTGTTTGAGCTTAATGACGTAATTAAGTAAACCTAAGCAATATTAGGCTCTAATCGAAGATTAATTAATTTCCATAATTAATCTAGAGTCAAAA
Organism: Dalbergia cochinchinensis; assembly: GCA_031216125.1. Lineage (NCBI taxonomy): Eukaryota > Viridiplantae > Streptophyta > Magnoliopsida > Fabales > Fabaceae > Dalbergia > Dalbergia cochinchinensis. The sequence goes on along the minus strand of CM062375.1, from coordinate 14,149,419 downwards.
TAAGTTATTAAAATTAATTAGAACCTAAGATTGCTTAGATTAAACCTAAATCTCTTTTTAAAACTCAAGATTCCTAGCCTTGGAATCTTGAATAGTGTTTTCTCTCTCCAATTTCCCTAAATCAAAGAATTGTGTTGGCATTGGATTCCTTATTAATGGAGTTTTGAATCCATTAATTTAGCAAGACCACCTCCTAAACCTAGTCTTACAAGCCTCCAATTAACTATTACCCCACCTAAACACTTAGAAATTCCTAATCCTTAGCCTAACCAAAGCTACACCTAAACACACCTCTAAACCATAATTAAATGGAAGATTTCCCTCCCCCATTCCATGGAGGAAATGGCGCCACCTCACCCCTCCAATATCCACCACATGTTTGAATTCTTTCATTCAAAGAACCCATACTTGAGACCATACCTCACCATACCTAGCCATGCCTACACCATACCTTACAAAGAGATATTTTCTTCCTTTTCCCTCCATGTAATTTTCAGCCACTCCCTCTTTTTCCTTTACCCTTGATTTGTTTTTCTATAAATAGTACACTTGAGGGAACTTGAAACACCTTTAGTTCATTTTCTAAGTTTAGTTTCCTAGAGCACTCAAAGCTTTCCTTTTTCTCTCAAAGATCAAGAGTTCTTCTTCTTCAACTTCTTCATCTTCTTCAACATCATTTCACTTGATAGGGATTTTATTTCAAGTGTTTCTTTCATTTTAAGTCTTTATTTGGTTATTTACTTAATGGTTTCTCTTAAGTCTTTTAGAACTTCTTCTTCTTATCCTCCTCTATTTCATTTTCGGCCAAGGCCTTTAAAGAGTTTGGAAATGAGAGCTTGATGATGGGGATTGCATAATGATGTTCATCACTTGAGCAACCTTTAAAGCTTGATCTTAGTTCTTGAGGAAAATGTGTTTTTAGTTTCTTTCCTTTTTATCTTGGAAAACTTAACTTTGATGTTATTTTAAAATGAGTGTATGAACTCAATGATGAGGGCACATAATGTTGGTGTTAATGCATTGTCAAGATCATGGTCTCTAGAGTTTCAAAATGGTTCTTTTCCTAGCCTATGGTTTCGGTTCCTCTTCCTTTTCTTTCTCCAAGATTTTCGGCCATGTTGGCCAATGAGGCACATGATAGCTTGATGATGAGAGCTTCTAGATGATGAATATGTGTTCATCACAATGAGGCCTCTAGAGCTTGAATTTTAATAAAAATGTTATCTATGACTTCGTTTCAAGAAAAGATACTTTGTTCTCTAAGAACCTTGAAGTTCACTCTAGCTTGTTGTAATAAGTTTGGGTTGAGGTTTAAGTCCCTCCAAAGTCTTGAATGAGCTCTAATAAGAAGTAAAATGAACTTGCATTCATATTTATATTCAAGCTTATGCATTGCATATTTACTTTGAGCTTTGCATTCTTATTTATTTTCCAAGCTATCACTTAAAGCTAAGAGATAAGAAATGGAGTACATCTCATATTTAAGTTCTTATCTAGCATATTTGCTTTTCATCACTAAAGAACTTAAAGATTTAAAATGAGAGCTTGCATATCACCTAATTAATCTCAAAGCCTTTCTATTTCAGCCTTAAAGTCGATTGTTGCTGGGCCTAGAGCACTAAAATAAAGAATTGAACTTGCATATTTACTTTCAAGCTTTGCATATTTACTTTGAGCCTTGCATATTTAATTTCAAGTTCTTGCATTTCATATTTACTTTGAAGCTCTCACTTTATTTTATAACAAAGAATAAAATGGAATGCATGGCACGTTTATATTTTGTCATCACTTAAGAAACCTAGAGCTCAAAGACTTGCCCTCATTATCTCAAGTTAGAGTTTGGTTATGGAGACATCCCCAAGGATGTAAATTTGGCCATGTGATGTTGATGAACTCAAAATGAGTTTCATCTATTTGCAAGGGCCAACAATCTATGTTCAAAGGTTGTCTTATGTTTTAAGGAATTCTATAAGGTCATTACCTACAAGATTTGTAAATTAAACCTCTTCTAAGAGTGTTTTAAATTTGTTCCTGCCCTATGATTGTTCTTAGCCTCTTTTACAAGATAAAATGTTTGCAAAATAGTTTTTGAAGTCCTAAAATGATTCAAGGGGAAGCTAGCAAGCTATGCTTGTTGAAAATGAGATTTTACGCATGATATGTATGATTATGAATTTGGTTCTGCCATGATATGTCTGCTGTTGTATGATGATGTTTTGACATGTTAGAGTGTGTAAAATTTACATGTGTTGAGGTAGGAACTTTTTTATGCATGTTGGGAAAGAAACTAGCTTTATAGAAAAATCATAAAGTTGAGTTTTAGCATAGTTTTGACCCATTAATTCTTAGCTATTGCCAAAACTATTTAGTATGATAATAATCATATTAGGATTGTTTAGTTATGAAAAACTTGGTAACATTTGGCGTAGGATTGAATTTTAGCACCCATAGAGAAACTAGTAACTAGAAAACCATAAAAATGCAATTCTAGAACTCTTAGAACATTTAATTTACTGATTCTGTACAGCACCCTTAAAATGTAGTAAACATGACCTATAATTAGTTCAAAGACTTAGGAATACCTCATAATTGGTTTAGATTTAATTTATAGCGCCTTAGGCGAACACGGAACCGAGAAATGGTCTAAAACGTAAGTTCTAGAACCCCATAATCATGAAAAGGTAATTCTGCCCTTAGAGTATGATGCTGCCCAGAATTGTTAATGAACATAAATGCTAGTGAAAATTATTATTTGTGAATCCTTAGGCACATAAGAGGTTGATAGAGAACAATAGAATGATTATACCTCGAGTTTAAGACCCGCAAGGGTCAAAGGATAAGACACCATAGGTGTAAGAGCATAATGAACTATAGTATTTCATGAGAATACGTAATGTTGATGTGTTAATGCTCATGTTATGATGCGTATGATGTTTTACAATGCTTACAATGCATATGATGATGATGCCTATGACACGCATGATTATAAATTCGGTGTGGAAATTCGGTATGCTGCTGTTATGCTGCCGAATTTCTAACAAACTTGAGGACCTTGAAAGTTTTGAAAGTATATGAGTTTTTAATGTGACATAGTACTGTGAAAACACGTTCTGGGGGACGGTGATACGTAACGCGCTAGAAACAAATCCTTGAGGGGGACGGCAATATGTAACGCCCCAAAGAGGACAATATTCGCTGTGTACTTGATACCGGTGCGACGCGTTTTGTTTATGATTATTACTATTATGATTTCGCGTATCAGAGGATAAGTAAGAACTAGTGACGACTAGTTAAGGTATGAGCTCATAACCTAGAGATGTGACACGTTCTGGGTGACACCGGTTCGGCCGAGCACCCCCAGATCGATTGTCTTTTTAGGGTGATCCCTATAACACTCTAAAAATTAGTTAAAAATTAATTTAAGCTTTACTAGTTGTAATTTTAAAAATCTGACAGTTTTAGTAATGATGAGGACGGTCCAAGGGATTTGTAAAAAAAAAAGTGAATAGTAACTTGCGGGCCCCACCGGTCCGTCGGAACAGCCGATACTCTAGAATTGGGCCTCGGAGATGCCTGAAACTAAGAAATTATAATATTAAGATTATAAATGAGTAGGAATAAAGATTTCATACCTAGAATTAATTTTTCAAGCAATGTTTGATTACCTGGGTACACTATTTTACCCGATCAGTAGAATTTTGGTGTGCGGTTTCTAACACCGTAAAAGCTACTTAGTGGCTAAGCTTTATCAACCACTTTATTCCAAGTGGATGATAAGGATTGAAAATTGAAAAGCAAGTTTTAATCATGGTCTTTCATTTATTAATATTTTACTCGGGTGCTCATATCTCACCAGTTCGGTGGGATTTTGATGTGCGATTTTGACACTGTAAAACCTATTTATTCTACAAGTTAAAGAGAGCCACTTATCTTGAGCCAAATGGCTAACCAAGATTCATTCTTTGACCAAAAAATCAAATCTTAGCCATCCATTTTTCTTACTTTGGTCAAAGATCATTTAATTATACAATATAATACTCATTTTTTTATATATATCAAGATAACCACAAGCCAAGCTTCTTCAAGAAGCTCAAAATTTTGTGCATCATGCTGTAAGGAGAAGGAAACCAGGTTCCTCCTTGTCCAAGAGCTCAAACTTCACTTCAAATGCCAAAAACACTAGCCTAGAGTTGATAAAACACTAAACTTCCTTCACTAAACTTGTTCTACACATCAATACTTACAAATCTAACCGATTGGGATTTCAATTCCTCATCAATCCTAACCTTGGTATCTCATACACCACTGATTAAGGAAGGGCTTGGTGCTGATTTGGTGGCCTTGAGTTGAGTAAAATCAATCTTGGAGCATCCTTTGGAGCCAAGATCCCTACAACCATCAAAGTAGGGTTTTCTTTGGTCTTTTCTTTCCAATTTTATGCTGGACTTTTCTGATTGTGTTTGGTCCGAAATTTCTAGATATATTGGTTGATAATATGTTGATATTGATGTGTTAATTTTGGTGGAGTTTTTGGAGGATGTTAAAAATCATTTTTGCTCAAGAGAAATTGAAATATGCATGCTGGATTTTAGGTTCTGTTCTAGGCAGCAGATAATCATGAATTTTCTGGGTGAATTGTGGGTGTTTTCATGAGCTATAAAACTTATATGTTGAAGGTAACATCCTAGGATAGTTCCATGAGTTTTCTTGAGCTCTGGTTTTGATTCCTAATGCCTTGAAAAATTCAAGAACCGAAGTTGTAACTATGCTGCCTGAAATGTTGAATCTGAAGCTGTGAACTTGTGACATTTTATTAACCTAGTAAATGATTGAATTATGAGCTGAAAGTTTTACAGGATATTAAGGACATATTGAAGTCTAACCCTGAATTTTTATATGATTTGATATGATCATTTGGTAGGGTAATAAAATTGGACACTATGGCTGTTAGCTGTAAATAGGGGGTTTCTAACCTCCGAATTTGTCTAATTTTGTTGACATATTTAGAGAATTCTTTTTGTTATGTAATTTTTATGTAACCTTGTGAACACATTGAGGTGTCATTGAGAATTTTTATAGCATTTGAATTGATCATTTGGTATGAGAAATAAATTGTGCTAATTGTGTGAAAAATCTGCCAATGTGCTGAAGTTGTGATGATGCCTTGAATTAGTGACCTAATGGCATTTGGTTCAAGTTAATGTGTATGAATGCATGCCATGGACTTCCAAGATTATGTTATGAGGAATGAATGAATAATATATATAGGTTTGAAGTATTATGAGATCAGAGAATTATGTTCATGCATATAGAAATCTGATGCGTGTATATGTGAGCTTGAGGATGGTGTATGTGGTAAGTGAAAAATGAAGTCCCTTTTAATGTAAAAAGAGCACGGTAAAGGTCCTAATTAGGGCACGGAAAAGTCCCATTTAATGTAAAAAGGGCACAACAAAGTTCCTTTTAATATAAAAAGGGCACAAAGAAGTCCCCTTTAATATGTAAAGGGCACGAAAAAAGTCCCCTTTTGTTTATCAAGGGCACAAAAGAGGTCCCCTTTTGTTTATCAAGGGCACGGGAAAGGTCCCTTTTGTTTATAAAAGGCACGGGAAAGGTCCCTATTAGGGCACGAAAAAGTCCCCTTTATTATGTCAAGGGCACGAAAAAATCATTGTAATTGCCATATGTATATGTATATCTTGTTAAATTATTAGTCTTGAAGGAATTCCTATGATGTTGAATGTTATGAAATACATGTTTTAAGTGATTGAATAATAAAAGAGACCCACTTCGGAAAGGTGATTTTGTAACTTTAAAATGAATATTTGATATGTACATATTGCATGCTCACGCTTTCTTAATAAATCAAAGTGGCTAGGGTGATGATGATGATATTATGAATGTGTAATTGGGGAGTTACCCTACTGAGAATTTTAGAATTCTCACCCCTATATTTTTGTGTTCCCGTGTCATTTCCAGGTTGATGCAGAGAACCGAGGGACTGCTATGCAAAAGAACTTGGAAGTGCAATAGTGTAGTAGTTAATGCTTTTATTATGTTGTATTTAGTGGAATGGATATGTGTGTAAATAGGTTAGAGAACAAAGGTGTGTTAAAGCTCATAGAAGAGCTTCCCTTATGTACTTAACTCTGTATTAAATAAATAGTTTGGTTTCATTGCTATTTATTTTAGTATAATTATGACCTAGTTATCTCGCGAACCAACCAAACTGGCTATAGATATTTAAGAAAGGTCCGTAAACTTATAAGTAACAACTCTCGAGTACGACACCATAACTTAAGAATGAGGTTGTACTTAGGAGGATGTTACAATCCCTATGTTACAGTACGATGCCTTGAATGTCACATAATTATAGAAAGAGAAATGTTTTACATGAGAAGTATACGCCGCTTTATGCCACTTACATGATGTTGATTTCTCTATGATGTATAATTGATTTCTGCTTGATGCATCTTCATGCATTCATGCTTTATTATGCTGCATCCATAACATCAAGACTCATTCTAAAATAGGCGGACCTTGGCTAAACTATGTTTTGAAACTTAAAAATGAACTTGATGCGTGCTCACGTATTTTATACACTAAACCCATGGTTCCTGAGGACGTAGATGATGACACCTAGATTAGAGGTTACCCTACTGAGATTCTTTAGTAAGATTCTCACTCCCTCTATCTCTTCTTCCCGTCTCGTCTTCAAATGGTGACGTCCATGGTTTTTGTAGATTCCTCGACGTGGGAAGCACGCCATGATCCGGAGCACGGGTCATACCTTTTTGAGGGTCGATGTACTGTTCGTGTCTTCATGTTTGACGGATGACCCGACATCACCTTATGGCAACGACGATTGAGTTTTTGAGCGTGCCCACTCTGGATGGGCTTCATCCTTGGATTTGATGCGTCCTACCCTTTCCGGGATCCTAGCAGTAGAGGCTCGCGGGTAGAGATAGTGCACACACCACGTAGAAGAGGATAAACCTTCTCTTGTTTAGAGGTTATCCATTTTAGATGCACTTGGGTAGGGAAGTTTCCTTTTTCACTTTCTGCAGTATTTTCTTTTCTGTTGTACATTCATTTCAGTTGTATCTGTTCCATGTGGTACCTAACTAAGTCTCGCTTTTTATAAGTGGGTATATCAGATTATATATATATATATATATACAATTTAGTTTCTTTATGATGTGTCATTATCCTCTTTATGTTGTGATGTTTATGAGATGCTTGTTTTATCGCCTTACATGCTTCATTGCTTGTCACATCGCGTGGCTCTCACTTTGCTTTTGTAATTCAAAAAAAAATTTACCTGTATTTTCTGCTAAGTAACTTAAAGTAAAAAAGAAACTATAAAGTAATAGACTAATGATTAACCTAAATATGTTCTAGAGTATTGGGTTAAAAATTAGGATGTTACACAATGCCTAAGAAAAATAATGAATTCCCATCAACAAAGAGGGAATCGGCAACTAGGAATATGGTATTCACAATAAGCGAACATCCGAGCAAATCATGTACAATGCGATAAACCATTCCCCAATCCATGCCACCATCTTACTCCAGTTGCCAAACCTTTCAAGCATCATCAACTTTAACACTTTCAATTTTCAAATGCATTTACCCTTCATACCCTAAATCAGTTACTTATTCCCCACCTTCATTAACTAAGGAACCCTCGTTGGCCAATAGAATCCACCAAAAACAAAAAAAAATGCTTCTGTCATCCATCCTTATGCATGATTTGACCCTAAGTTTTGTTTGATGATTCCTTTTGTCTCAAGAAGACTAAAAAGCCTAGTGAAACCACCAATCGTAATGGTGAGTAATCCCAATAATCCAACCGATTTTTATCCAATGGAAAAGTGCGCAATTTTGAATATGTGGACTCCAGTCATTAGAGCATGTAGAGCATCAGCTTTCAACTATGTGGAATCCCTAAGAAACATTAGATTGGTTCTCTTATCAAGTGGATACCATGAATTGGTACCTCAAGCTGGTCAAAATTATGAGCTTTTGTTCACTTTCTTGAAGCATTAGAATAATGGATGGCATGGATTTTAGTGTATTAGATTTTTCCCATAATTTTGTTCACATTGTTGCTGCATAATTCTATGTCCTACTCTTTCTGTGTCTTAGTTGTCTTGTTATTGCATCACTTTGTTCCTATCAATGTTTTGCATATTTATCCAAAGTGTCTTCCAAAAGTTTTCATTTCATACATTCATTCATGCTGATCATCACATATTTTCAATTTTGCCAATCATTATCATGTCCATTCATAGTGTCTTAGTCCTACAGACCCCTGTCGTCCTCATGTTTATTGCATATTGTCATCTCATTTTTGCCATAGTCTGCATTATCCATTAAAAGTGTTTTTTCTATGGCCTGTGAACCAAATAATTGAAAACTCATTGGTTGATCATAGTAGTCCATAGGACAAAAATAATCATGAAATTTGTCTGGGTACTGGGCATTGAATGTGGATGGAAAGAAAGTCCTTTTTCTGCAAAGAAACATGGAATGAGAAGAATAAGCAGGAATTTGAAAAGCTGACTAGGGAGTCGTGCATATGCCAATGACAATCTTGTCTCAAAGCTAAACTTTTTGAAAATAAACAATCACGATTTGAAATGATGTGTAGCAATCTTTCTCTATCCCATGTTGTTCAAATAATCCATTGTCATCCTTCTTGAGCCTGAAATTTTTTTCCTTCAAATAAAACCTAGACAAGGATCACTCCACAATAGGGCAAATGCAATATCTTAAACTCAGTGCATTGTCAAAGGGCAAAAGGAAAATGGAGAACAAAAATAAAGAGAAATGTTTACCTCAAAAAATCAAAAGTGAAATGATTTAGTAGAATTTACAAAAAAAAAAAGAGAGAGAGAGTCAAAGATCCTTGATCTTTCAAAATCTTAAACACTTATTTGAGCCTTTTATATCCTTTGTTTCATAACCCTAAACTTTGGCCAAGTTATAAACCTTAAAAAGTCCATTTTGATCAATGAGTAACTGTTGTGTTTTCTGTAGTTTCAATTTTAAGACAAAACATGAATAATCTTTCATGACTTTGCACAAATCCTTTGGGAATTGAAAAAATAAAATGAAAAAAGAGAGAAAACATGAAAGTTCCAAAAAAAAGAGAGAGAGAAAAGGAGAAAAAAATAACCTATTAGATTGAAAACCCGAAAGAGTGACCTAAGTAAAATTGATCAAAAGAATAAGCACTATTCCAAGCAACCCAAATTGGGGCAATGTTTTATGATCATCAAGGCCTCCTACTTAAGGGAATTGAAATTGTGGCAATGTTTTATGATCAAGGCCTCCTATTCAAAAGAATCGACATTGGGGCAATTTTTGTGATGATTAGATTTATGGGCATTGCAAATTGAAACTGGGGTAATTTTCCTGTGATGTTTGAATTAAACAAGTATTGCATCAAGAATGAATGAATGCTTACGATGTCCAATGGATGAAAATTGATCAATTGCTTGAGAACCAAACAAGAATCTATACTGGAGCAATAGTTGTTTGATTTCTTTCTCCTCTTTTGCATTCTTTTGTTTGATCAGCCTTTGGAATGCCATTTCCATGATAATATATAAGTTTCTAGGTCATTCGCTTGTATCCATGTGCATTTATTGAATTATGTCTCAAGTGTAGTGAACATGAGTGAAATAATATGAATTAACTAATTGATCAAATGAGACCTTTTCAAGGGGTCATCATGAGAAGAGAAAAAACAGAAAAGAATTTGAAAAAAAGCGCAATAAAACCATGTTGCAAGGCAGTAAACTCAATGACAAACTTGAAAATGGATTCAAGTGGTAAAATCCTCTCTAAGGAAGCTGATGGTTCAAATGTTTTTTTATGCTAAGATGGTATTTTGTGATATATTCATCATTACAAGATTTCTTTCTTTGATTTTCAATTCACTTAGGTCCTTGGCCTATTCTTTCTAATCCATTTCATGCTGTCATGATCCTTGATTTATTCACATGTTGTACATACACGTTCTTAGCATCCCATTTTAGCTTGATGTGTTTGGTTCACTTTTGTTTTTGAAAAAAAATGAAGAAAAAACTTGATTCTGCATCTAGTTATCTTGAAGAATGCATTTGCTCTTTTAAAGAAAAAATAAAAATAAAAACTAAAACTAAAACAGAGATTATAAATAAAAAAAAAAGAGCATGCAAATCATTGGTTTTCATGACATTTGTGCCTTGTATGCAATTTACATTTCTAGTCGGCCTCAGATGTCAATTTACATTTCAGTCGGCCTCAGTTGCCAATTTACCTTACAGTCGGCCTCAGTTGCCAATTTACCTTCCAGTCGGCCTTAGTTTCCAATTTAATTTCCAGCTGGCCTCAGTTGCCAATTTACATTTCAGTCGGTCTCAGTTGCTAATTTACATTTATGTCGGCCTCAGTTGCCAATTTACATTTCCAGTCGGCCTCCTTGCCAATTTACATTTCCAGTCAGTATCCTTGCCGATTTACATTTCTATCCGGTATCATTGCCGCCAATTTACTTTTCTAGCCAGTATCCTTGCCGCCAATTTGCATTTCCAGTCAGTATCCTTCCTCCAATTTACTTTTCCAGTCGGCCTCCTTCCCAATTTAATTTCCGATCGTCCTTGCTAATTTACATTTCCAGTCGGTATCCTTGCTAATTTAAATTCAATCAGCCCCCATCGACTTTTAAATTTCAATCACTCCTCATCACTTTTTACTATTCTAGTCAGTTCAGGTGGCTTTACATTTATTGTTTTTTGTGAATCCATATTGGGTTGTTTGCAAGTTTTACCGCCCTGTGTCATTCATGATTTAATTTCAAATTAGTTAGTTTTTTTCTTCTTATTTTCTCTGACTTATGTACTATTGTTTTTCTGAGTTGCGTTATTGCATATGACTTTATTGAATGTTTATATTCTTTTGCTGTTCAGACTTAGATTTTTTCTGCATTCCATGCATTGCCGAACAAAATCTATGTTCATGTCTTTACTTATTCCTTACAAAGACAATATTTAACAACTTAGGTTTTTGATATTCTCTTGTAAGAAATGAGTAAAGAGGGACAACTGTAAACATCCAATTTTGTCCAGCTCATAAAACAAAAACAAAAATCTTTTGGCATATTTTTCGAGCTTAGCCCATATTGATAACCATTTCAAATTTTGTCGATAGTTCTTCATTGTGTTTTTAAGACCTTTTTAATTTGGGTTCATTTATTATTGTGTGCATAACGAAAAGAATGGCCTAATCATAGTAGCCCATATTTGTCTTAAAAAAAAGGGTGCAAATCACATTTCAGCCCATTTCCATTCTACAAAAAATTATTCAACCCATTTTCAGTTGAAAAAATAAATAAATAAGAATAAAAAAAGGAAAACAGGTTAGCTCACGGGCTCCTATCCTACACTCCCTGCCAAAGACATGTGAAGCTAGGGATGATGGAAATCAAAAGAGTGGCAAACATGATGATGAGGTTCCGATGTTTTTTCTCTCTTTACAGATTGTTGCTTGAGCTGGAAAAGGGGGAGATGATTCTAGCATGGAAGGATGAGATATACATTCATCACCAGCAACAAAGGGGAGGCATCGATTTTTCATCCCCATTTTTAATAACAAACATCCCTCATTTCCTAGCCAAACACAAACTAGAACCCCAAAAACTCAAATTCATCATCAGATACACAATTCACACATTTTCAGTTGAAAAAAATAAATAAATAAGAATAAAAAAGGGAAAACAGATTGGCTCACGGGCTCTTATCCTACACTCCCTGCCAAAGACATGTGAAGCTAAGGATGATGGAAATCAAAAGAGTGGCAAACATGATGATAAGGTTCTGATGTTTTTTTCTCTTTACAGATTGCTTGACCTGGAAAAGGGGGAGATGATTCTAGCATGGAAGAAGGAGATATACATTCATCACTAGCAACAAAGGGGAGGCATTGATTTTTCATCCCCATTTTTAACAACAAACATGCCTTATTTCGTAGCCAAACACAAACTAGAACCCCATAAACTCAAATTCATCATCAGATACACAATTCACACAAGTCACAAGTTCATCAAAAGTCTATCAACAGTCCATTTCAAAAAATTCTAGTCTCAGTTCAGAATAAATATATATATATAATAAAAAAGAAAAAAAACAGAGAGGGGCCGCAGCCACCTTCCCTGTCGCGACCTCCCCCTTCAACCTCTCTCTCCCTATCCACGTAGCCTCCGCCATTATCTTCATCATCTGAAACCACCGTGTGCTCCCCTCCACCGCTGCATCATCATCACAACATCCTCACCTCAAAAACAAAAAAGGAGCAAACAAATAAACCACAACCCTTAACCAGAAAGCTCAAGCCAAAAAATATATATTCAAGAACAAGGGATGAAGAAGCCATAAACTGAAAAGGGAGAGGAAGATTGGGAACTGCAACGCCCTCCACCACCGGCTCCTCCTCCCTTCCACATCACACCTGGCTTCGCCACCGCGCCACCCTTCTTCCCCACTGGAACAGCCGCCACCACCGCACACTTTCTCCACCACCGATCGGTCTTCCTCTGAGCCGCGTGAACACCGCCAATCCACCTTGCCGCCCCCTGCATCCGCGGCTGCCTGGAGTAGCGCCTAGCCGATTGAAGAGAAGCATCGCGCCTCCGCCTGGATCCACGTCCTCAACCATCGTAACCTCTCGATTTGCTCCGCCTTGGCCATTGCGGACTCCTTCCTCACCCACGAGTTCAGTCGCCAAACGCGACCTCCACAACTCCGGTCTCCTGCCGCTGTGCCATGATCCTCTCGCCTTTACCTTAGCCGCGACTTTCCCTCTCGAGCTCTCTTTCCACGCTCCTTCCCTTCCTTTTCGTTGTCTCTTAAATGCCTCTCTGTGTCTGTGTATGATTACAAGTGAAAGAGAGAATTATGTGTGTGTGTGTGTGTGTGTGGAGAGAGAGAGGAGAATGTGTAAATGTGTGAGAGTGTGTGTTTTAGTGTGTGTGTGTGTGTATGTGTGTGTGTGTGTGTGTGAGAGAGAGAGAGAAAAGGAGATCTGTGTGTGGGGGTGACAAAGTGAGAAAGTGTTGTAGTGTATAGGTGAGAGTGAGGATCCACGTATGAAAGAATGGAATTGTGAGTGTGTGTTGTGGAAGTGTAGAATTAGATTAAGAAATTAGGAAATTTTTATTTTGCTCTTTGGGTATAGGTTATTTCATTAGTTTTAGATCAAATTTTGCTTTGTTTGTTTGGGTTAGAATTTGCGCACTGGATTAATGTTTATTTTATTTTCGACTTTGTTTATTTGGGTTTAAATTAATTCAGGTCAAAAAAAGTTAAAAAATATATTTTATGCATTTTGGGTTCAAAATAAATATTTGAGTTTCTCGTCTTAAAAAAAAAGGAAAGGTTTAAGGAAATTAATTTAGTAAAATTAGGAATAAGATAATTAAAGAATTTTAGTTTCATTCATTTTTTATTTTAAGTTATTGTTATTATTATTTTTGTAGAATAAACTTTTGAAGTTAGTGTTTGGATTTGAATTTACTTGTTTGGTTAAATATTTATTTCTTTTTTAGTTTCTAGGATAGTTTGCTTGGTTTAGGTTGGGCTTATGTCTAAAAAAAAAAAGAGAGGAGTTTTATTCATTTTGGATTTGAAATAAATACTTGAGTATTTTGCTTTATTAAAATTTCTTTGGTTAATTAATTGATGAATATTTTTTAAAATAGAATTAATTTAGCCGTGACGACTTATTAACTCTATGTTTTAAAGATATTTTAGCTATGACAGTTTGATATTCTGAAATCTCTTTCAAAAATTAAAATTAATCAATGCTTTCTTATTCTCTTTTAATCAGTCAATATAGAATTATTTTCTACAAAACTACGTGATTTTGAGTTTCCTATTGCACTTGGAGATACGTAGGAGCAGGGGATTTTGATCCCTGTCAAATCAAAATTAATTTTTCATAATTCATTTAATTTGTAAATTTTTTTCTAATATATTTTCTTATTATTGTTTTTTTTATTTGTAAATATTTTTAATGCAATTTTTGTATTTTATTTTTTTATAAATAATTTTTCTAATAAAATTTTTTGTTGAAATATTTCATTTATTTGGGGAATTTTAGATAAAGACGTTAATTTAGCCATGACGGCTTGTTAACTCAATATTTCGGGCATTTGAGTTGTGAGGGCTTAATAATCCGAAAATTTTCCTAAAAATGTTTGTTTTCTTTTATATTTGTTTTTTGTATTTCTTTATAAAAATATAAAAAATAATTTTTATCTTATTTGTAAATATTTATAATTTATATTTTCATTTTTAAATTTAAATTTTGTTCATTTATTTATCAAATTTTTTATTTCAAATAAAGATGCTAACTTAGCCGTGACGGCTTGTTAACTTAGTAGTTTAGGATGCCTGAGCTGTGACAGTTTGGTATTCCCAAATTTTTTTTTTAAAGAATTTCCTTTTATTTATAATTTTCTTGCAAATAGAATAGAATAAATATTTTTGAAAGGGTTATTATTTAATTTGCACTATTAATTATAGGTATTGTCCTGGGCGACGGCCAGATTGGTTGCCAGAGGATTAAATTCCTACCCTTTCCTATGTATAATCGACTCCAGAACTCAAATCTGGTTCAAAAGACCATTTCTTAAAAATAATGAGTTTTTCCACGTTTTTCCAATTTAAATAAACTTGGTGGCAACTTCATATTTTTAAACAAAATTCTTTTTTCGCCATCACCACTGCAAACCCGATTGTGACACTCTTATATGCATGATGTGAAAAAAATGAGGCTCCTCTCTAGCTAGAAAAGATCTACCCAAGATATGCAAGAAGTGTTGAAGACAAATTTCACCCATGCGTGTCTCTGCTGCCATGATTGTGTGCGAGGCCATACCCTCGTTTGGTGAAAACAAATTCTGCCCACACAAGCCTCTACCGCTTTGTCGTGTGTGAGGCTATACCACCGTTTGTTGAAAACAAATTCAGCCTGTGCCGCCACGTTGTATATGAGGATATAACACCATTTGGTGAAAACAAATTCCGCCAGCACAAGTCTCTGCCGCCGCATTGTGTGCGAGGCTATACCACCTTCTAGTGAAACAAATTCTGCCCACGCGTGCCTTTACTGCTGTGTTGTCTTGTGTGCAAGACTATACATCCATTTGGCAAATACAAATTCCGTCCATTTAAGCGTCTGCCGCTGCATCGTGTGCAGGGGTATACCATCGTTTGGTAAAAATAAATCCCGCCCCTGCGTGCCTTTAGCACCTTATTGTGTGTGAGACTATACTACTGTGTAAGTCACCATCATCATGTGAAATGTAAATATTGTCGCGTTTGCTATCCAAAGAAGACGTAATAATAACAAAGCTTTATATATTTATGTGCCCGTCATCCTTCGCTTGGAATTCTTTAAAGAAGGTCATTCAAGACACACTGAAGTAGCTTGCGCGTTGTTACTTTAGCTTCAAAATCATAAAAGAAATGAGTATAAAGTACAAACCGGCAAAGTACACGTCACATCTGAGCATCACATGAATAATAAAGTTTACATGATAGGAAGTTGTTACCTGACAAAGCCAACAAAGACTTCACATACCCAAAAAAAAAAAAAGGGGTAGAAGGCCTAAAATTCAAAAAGAGGGACATTGACGGCAGGTAAGAGCCTGGCCTGCTCATTTGCCAGCGAAGCATGTTTTTCAGAGCATGAACGACGAGACTCTTCAGCACGTTCAATTTCCGTGGAATGACGTTTTATTTCAGCAGAGACGCTCTCCTTCTCCCTAGCAATTTGGAGGAAAGACCCAAGTGGTGAATCACCAGAGGGGTATAAAACTTTGCCTTCTATCCCACTTAACCAGGTTGGGTCAAAAGAATAATCTCGCAGAGCCGTAAGCATTTCTACGAATTCACTGCGTAATGAGGAAGCCAAGGAACAAATGGAGTTCTGCTTTACCAAAAGAAGAAAGTTCCCCAACAGAACATAAGCTGGGCCGCGATGAATGGGACTAGTAAAAAGACGCATGGAGGAATGCCTAGATAGAAAGGGCACCAGAACATCATGAAATGTGGCGAGATGCGGACCGCGGAGGTCAGCAAGATGAGCTTCAATCTCTGATATGGGTGAGCAGTTTTCTCCTCCTGAGAAAAAAAGGGTGAGAGGAATAAAGGAGATGATAAAATGACATGAAATAAAAAAGAGAATAAATGAAAAGAGAGAATGCAGACTTACCTTCAGAGTGAAGAGTAGCAGATGAGAAGATATCACGCCTTGAGGCTGAAGGAGAAAGAGGACCACTCATAAGAGGCCATTCAACTCGAGGTACAACCTGGGTAGAAGCACGCATACGGGATGAAATCGGCTCTGGTGGAGAAGGAGGAACGCAAGTAACTTCTTGAGTAGGGGTAGATGGCCTCGTCACACCAATGCACGTTAAACTCTGCTCAAGTGAAATGTAACACCCTAAAAATTAATTTAAATTTTATTAGTGAGAATTTGAAAAATCTGTAGTTTTAGCAACAATGAAGATGACCCAATAGACATTAAAAAAATATTTGGATCAAGCATAAATAGTAATTTTGTGGGCCCTTCACACTCATCGAAATAGTCAAAATCCTAAATTCGGGATCCGGAGATACCTAAAACTAAGAAAAGATTGGATTAAGATTAGAAATGGTTAGAATGGAAGATTTTATACCTAAAATTTAATTTCAGACAATGTTTGATTATCAGAGTATGGTGTCTCGCCCGTTCGGTAAAATTTCAATGTGCGATTTCTAATATCGAAAGATAGTTTAATCTTTAGAAAAGGACAATGGCTATCCTTTAGGACCAAGTGTAAGGTTAAGAATTAATTTTGATTTACAAGATCAAATCCTAGCCATCCATTTTATTTTCTTTTAGAAAGAATTTAACCTTTACACTAAATAAAAGCTTAACACCTAACAAGAAGAATACAAGATAAAACAACCTTATCACTCCACAACCAACATTTTGGCCAAGAAGGGAAGAAGGACCAGCCACCATTGTTGTCTTCTCAAGAGCCCTCATCTTGATTTCAAACCATAAAAACCCTTGTCCAAACTATTTAAAATCATAAACTCCTTTTACTAAACTTATTCCACTCATCAAGATATATCAATCTAACTGATTGAAATTTCAATTTTTCACCTTTTTCTCACTTTGGAATATCATCATCTACCTAAGGAAGGGTTTATGTTAGTTGGAAGGCCTTAAAGTGAGAAAGATCATTCTTAAATCATCTTTTACAGCTAAGATCCCTTAAACCACCAACATAGGGCTCTTTGCACCTCTTCTTGTCAAATTCTACTTTCTCATATTTTTACTTGATTGAAATTGATATTTTTTTTGTTCTGATGTATGATATCATATAGATATACATGTATTTACAATGGTAGAGTAGTTTGGTATTGTTGAAAAATCATTTTTGTCAAAAAGAATTTTGAACTAGATTGCTGGAAATTCAATTTTGTTCTAGACAGGGATTAGTCAAGAATTTTCTAGGGTAATTGTAGGTATTTTCATGAGTTAAAAAAATTATATGTTAAAGCTAACATCCTAAGGCAACTCTATGATTTTTCTTGGGTCATGTTGAAGACTTTTACTACTTTAGGAAAATTACGAACCAAAACTGTGCCTATGTTGCCTGAATTTTTTGACCTAAAGCTGTGAATTTTGCTAATCTTGTTACTACAGCAAACAATTGAAATTTCCTATGAAATTTTTACAGGCCATTAAGGACATCTTAAGGTTCCACCATGATTTTTATTTTGAATTTTCTAGGTCATTTACTAGGGCAGAAAAATCAAGAATCATAACTTTAAGTTGAGATTAGGTGACCTCTGATCACCGAATTTTTGTTAACATAGTTGGAGAATGATTCTTGCCTGAAATTTTTACAAGACTTTATCAACACAGTGAGGTTTCATGGAGAATTTTTATAGCCTTGGAATTAGTTATTTGATATACAAAATATATTTTGCTACTTATGTGTAAAATCTGTCCAATGTGTTGAAAATGAACCCAAGTCTTGAATTGGGAATGTAATGACTTTTAAGTATGATGAATATAAATATATGCTATATGCTTTAAAGATGAATTTATGAGAAATGAATAAGAATTTCATTGTAAATGAATATTTATATGTGATTGATGCATGCATTAGGAATGCATATATGTGACAATAGAGAATGTGTGAACTTCAATTGTGCATGTTCTGACATATAAGCAAAACAAAAATAAGACTTATGTTGGGTGAAAGGGAAGGCAAAAAGAGGAACTTTCCTGGAGATATTATGAGTCAGTAGATGTATTGACTAGGAATAGAACAATGTGAGATTCAGAAAAGGAAAATAATAAAGTCCGATGATCACGTATAGGAATGAGCTCATATCCTGATAAGCAGTCTATTACCCATTGTGGAGTTGCCCACTGCAAATACTATTAGATATAAATTTTCCATTGTGGACTCATCCACTGCAGATACCATTTGATATAGAACTAAGTCTTCTCTATATTGATGAAAAGAGAAAAATGCAGCAAATTGAGTTTTGTTACCATAAGTAGAAGTATTGCCCTTTAAGATAATTTCCCTGCATTTAGCACATACATATTCATATCATATTAAATAATTTTGTTTAGCATTATTTACTTCAATTATGAATTTTATGATATATGTGTACTAAGTGATTGGTTGTTAAAGCAACCCACTTCGAAAAGTATAATTTGAAACTTTAAAAACAAACCGTTATTAGGTAATGCAAGATCACCCTTTTTCCTAATAAACTAAAGTAACTAGAATGATAACGATGACATTTATTGTTGTGTATTTGGGGGAGAGCCTATTGTGTAGTTCTCACCCCTACGTATTTGTGTTTCTATGCTGTCTCGAGATTGATCCAGAGAACTATGAGACTACTACACAAAAGAAATCTGATTTTGCAGTAGTCTAGTAACTGAGATTTGTATTAATTGTACAGAGTTGTAGATATATGTGTGTAAGTATAATAGAGCACACATGTGTATTAAAGCTCATAGAAGAGCTTTCTCTTGTATATGACTTTTGTATTTAAATAGTGTTCTGTTTCTTTAATTTGTTACATATTTTAATAGATTTATGACGTAGCTATTACATGAATCTATTGAACTTGCTATAGATATTTAAAAAAAATCTGCTAATCTATAAGTAACAATTCTCGAGTTCAATGTCATAGCTTAATAATGATGTTATATTTGGGAGGGTGATACATGCAACACTCTAAACTTATTTACCTTTTCCCGTAGTAGTGAGGAGTAATAAGGATCCGATTTTAAAATAGAGAGGAAACGGCCAAAGGGAGGGCATTTCAGAGGTCGTTCTACGTCACGGAGGTCCTGCATCAAGGAAAACCAGTTGGCATACCACTCCTCCAAAGCACCTACTTTATTGCTTGAGTAGGGAGCCAGATTTAGATCGGGGTAGCGTCTTCAAGAGGATCATTTAAGCATGGACTCAAGTAGAGGAAGATCAATAGCCGTATGGGAAGTCATAAGGTCCCAGCCAAGTTGGCAAACAACGCGGTCAGGGCAGTATAACAAAGAGAAAGTATAACCCCTGGGTCACTAAATTGATCTCGCATAACATACCCCGATAGAGCCCCCACTTCGCAAGCCAAACACCAGAAATCATAGATACCTTCAGAAGGAGGGTCAGAGCGATTTCGCTCATTGGCGCAAGAGTGATTGTATACGCGAGACGGGAGCTCAAAACTGCTAAAGGAAGTCAAATAAGGCGAAAAATGAAACTCTTCTCGTCATCCAGCACATGACTCAGCGAGACTGCAGACCTACTGCCCTTCTAGTTGACCCTATGCCAGTCCCATAAACAGGGGGCTAAGAAGTTAGGATCATTACTTCGAAAGTCGCATGCGGGCATACTCCCTAAAGTGCTCAAAAACAAACAAAGAAAGGATCGTGGTATCCAGAAAGCTGTTCAGTGAGAAGCGGCAATGAAACACGTAGAAGGACCTGGAAACAAATATACCCCTGGACTTCCAAATTTGGTAGAGGGCCTTAGAAAGAGGTAGCGATCTAACCAAAACACTTTCAACGCTTCGAACTCTGTGATAGTGTCATAATGGAAACCTACTCGGTGCTCTACCATGTTCCCGTCACATACCCCAACTTGTTCAAAATAACCAAAATAGTAGCGGATATAACCTGCATTTGTCGACTTAGCTTGGGATTTAAGCCTCCGCAGAGTGAGATCCGCCGCATAACCGGCATTCTCAGCCACCTCATCCTTTAAATACTTCACCAAAAGAGCAATATCAGAAAGGATAGAATACCAAAAGAGCAATATCAGAAAGGATAGAATCTTTGAAAATATCGAAATTCCCAAAGCATGACAATTTCCATATAACGTGGGCATCCCCAAGAGTAGGGGTAAATTCGCCTTAGGCAGTGAAAACGTATGGGTGAGATGGCTCCACTATTGCACTAATTGATCATTGTCGCCCGAACGCTTTGACTACACCTAGACGGGAGGATTGATAGACGGCATCCTTTATGCCCACAGCCTCTAATCGCGCTACAAGATCCCTGCCATGAGAAAACATATCATCAACCCACTCAGTCCAATTCTCCGTTTGGCCGAAGCGACACACAAAATTGACCGGGCTCCAGGCAACTCACCTCTCTTTAGATGCGAGAGCTCCCCAAGTCAGCACTGGGGCTTCTGGCATCAAATACTTGTTACAAAGAATCACATCATCTTGGAGGGACGGTAGCTAAAAGGGTCTTCCCCTGCGTCTGGGATATCGAAGGCTAGGGGGTTGGACTCCTCTTCTAAAACTTTGTGTTTGCCACAAAGGTCGGAATACCGAGGGACAGGGGTGCCAGTGGCTAGTTCATAGTTAAGGCATAGTTAAGGCCTATAGGGAGGTTGCTACGGAGAGTTAAAGGGGGAGATTGGTCAACGGTGTCTGCGTTACTAGCTTCAAGGATGGTTACACCAACACGATCACTTGCCATGTGTTCAGGAGAAAGAGAGTACCCCCGCGATACGCTGCCAAAAGCCGTAGGGGACACCATTGAAGGAATAAAAAAAGGAGAAAGGAGAGAAGGGTGGCAAATGCGAGAGACAAGTGTTAGGAGTTTGTAGTAGGGGAATAGCACGGAAGAATAAGGGAAGAAAGTAATGAAAGGAGAGACAAGAGGTAGTCAAAGTGGTGGTTACGGTGGATATTTTGAAACTGAAATAGAAAAGTAAGATAGAGAGTGAAGGATAAGAAAGTAAAGAGGAAGGTGAAAGGGTGAATAAGGTGAATAAAGCGGGAAATGACATGTGGCCGAAATGAGATAGTCGAAGAGAAATGGCCCAAATTACAAGAAGGCATTTGAGCATTGGATAATAGCTGAAGGTGTGGCAGCAATGAAATGCTAAGCAGCTATGAAGTACAGAAACCCAACATGATGACCAAGGCGAGGCGTTGGTTTCCCCGCCTCGCATTGGGTAGGGGGCTTATGTTCTAGGGAGGACGCACAGGCACATGAAACCGTTTGTTTATTGTTTTGAGATAGAAATATAGGGATATTGAAAGATAAAAATAATAAATATGTATAGAAGTATTATTGAAATTTAAAAATATTAAATTTCTGTCTCCGTAATCTGTCCCACTATCCCCATATTTTAAAGGTACAGAAATTTTATATTTTTTTTATTCCAAGGACAAAATTTTTTTCATTTCCTATTCTGTCTCTGCCACCAAATAAATTTATATCTATAGTTTCTCTATATTTCTGTCTCAAATACTATCACATATAGTATCTCTATATTTATATCTTTGTCACATATGTGATGAGGAGTTAGGCGGACGGAATAACAATTGAGCGCTGCGAATTGAACAAATAATTATGCAAAAGGGAAAAGTGTAGTGAAATCGGAAAAAGTTGTCAAATGAAATAATGATGAATTAGTCTACTAGGCAGCTGCCAATAAAACCTATCGCCGCTCCCAATCCTCCAACATGATCCATGAATACGCGACATGTAGGAAATAGTCATGGGGTGAAAGGGCGCTGACTAGACTAAAAAGGGGCAAGTGGGCTCGTATGAGCTGATGTAAGGAAACCGCGGGAAAAGAGAGAAGGAGTCACATAAATACTTGTAAGAATTAGAAAAGAGGGGTTGGCAAAAAATAGGAGAGGAACACATAAGTGAGTGATACGCGATAGGAAGAGAGAGCAGCGGAGAGAAACTTGAATCTCCCTAAATCCTTGACCCTTGCGGCTCGTAGTGTAGAACCCATCCATACTTAAAACACTAACCTAAAGAGAAGACAGATGGAGGGTAATGGTTGAAGGGACTTGCTGTTCTTATTGAACTTCTTATTGAAAAGGCACTACATTTTATACAAAATCTCAGTTTGAACCCTTGGAAAAGAACTCAAATCGAAAGGGACAAGAAAAGGAAAATGGACTAACCTCAGTAACCTGGTTCTGTGACACAGTCTAGTCTGTGAACATAAGTATCATCAAATTCTTTCAGGTTTGGACTGACAAAAACGGAGTTGTGCTTTGCACATACTACAGAAGATTATGGGTAATACTTGGCATCCTGTACCCCAATCATCTTGGAGTGGCTTATAGAAAAATATTTATAGAGGTTTCACTTCAATAAATTTATCCTATATTGTTTTTTATGGATAACAAAACTCATGAGGAAAGATTCAATAACTACCATAAAAACGAAAACATTTGTGAAAGTTAAGAGGATATAGCTAATAATCATTTTTTTTTTCTCCCTAGTTTCCTCCCATAAATTCAGGATATAGAGAAGATCGAGTTTTATTTTGGGTTTATGGCATAAACAGATATCTTTCCATTCATTATTGTTGTATGTTGATGCTTTAATACCATGTATTGAATTCTAGCAAACAAATTCCATAAATATATAAGTTTCTACCAGTTGGATTCAAACTAAACCGTTATTCCATGGTTCAAGTGACAGGAAATACCTTCCCTCGCTACGGTACTGTAGGCTTGAACTTCATCTGTCACAGGGAACTGCATTACCAAGTCCGTAGACACCGCTGGTGATGGTGGTAGTTGTGGCGCTAGTTGCATCCAAGGGTGGCGATCCTGATCTGGAGAGAAGTTGATTCCCTTGAGGAGTTGGCTGGTTGTTGGACTATGGGAACTTGCGACATTTGGAGTTAATTGTCCTGCTTCTTCTTTTTCGGGAGATAAATTGGGGAAATTGAGTTAGAACTCATGAGGAAAGATTCAGTAACTACTATATAAAACGAAAACATCTGTGAAAGTTAAGAGGATAGAGCTAATAATCATGTCTTTTCATTTTTTTTCCATAATTTCCTCCCATAAATTTAGGATATAGAGAAGATCGAGTTTTATTTTGGGTTTATGGCATAAACAGATATCTTTCCATTCATTATTGTTGTATGTTGATGCTTTAATACCATGTATTGAATTCTACCAAACAAATTCCATAAACATATAAGTTTCTACCAGTTGGATTCAAACTAAACCGTTATTCCATGATTCAAGTGACAGGGAATACCTTCCCTCGCTACGGTAACGTAGGCTTGAACTTCATCTGTCACAGGGAACTGCATTACCAAGTCCGTAGACACCGCTGGTGATGGTGGTAGTTGTGGCTGTAGTGGCATCCCAGGGTGGGAATCCTGATTATTGT
Source organism: Dalbergia cochinchinensis (assembly GCA_031216125.1). Classification (NCBI taxonomy): domain Eukaryota; kingdom Viridiplantae; phylum Streptophyta; class Magnoliopsida; order Fabales; family Fabaceae; genus Dalbergia; species Dalbergia cochinchinensis. Next base: position 14,125,674 of record CM062375.1, on the reverse strand, counting down.
TAGCTTCTGGAGCGAACGCGGATCGGTTGAGGAGTTGGTTGGTTGTTTTACTACGGGAACTTGCGACATCAGACTTAGTTAATTGTCCTGCTGCTGCTTTTTCTTGAAATGAAATGGGGAAATTGAGTGTAGCACTATCTCCTTTCAACATAATGGCTGCAGAATGATATGCAATGGCAGCTTCTTCTGCCGTTGCAAATGTTCCGAGCCATTCTGTTTTCTTGTTGGGGTCGGTTCTCTGGATTGGGGGGATAGAGATTTCTGCAACATATTTACGCCCACGTCGTCTCACTCCTTTGAAGCGCTTTGGAGATTTCATGGGCTGTGCTGCATGATTAACCGATAGCCTCCGTTCTAGCACTGAGCATCTCATCATCGTCGCCCTTCCTCTTGGGCTGGAATTCTGTCCAAGGCTCCCGTTCTGATGAAGCTGCTGCACCTGTGGCATTTGCTGTTGCTCCTGCTGTTTCTCTGGGGCTGCCGAGAGTTGCGAACAGATTAGTGGATGGCCAATGTTCTGTTGCTGAAACTGGGAACTTGTGTATACCATCTTTTGGTGATTTGCTTTCGAATTTGAATGATTTTTTTGTTGGCTGAATTTTGGATGAAATCACAACTCTGTGGTTCCAAAACCCTGCTTTTCTGCTTTTGGCAGTTGAGCCAGTTGAACTTTTAACAAGACGGAAATAAGATGGGTAGGTGTTTAAGTGAAGGATTCAAACCAAAATGAATCAAACACAAAAGGGTAAGTCCAGGAGTAAGATTCAGACTTTATAGATGAAGGTTTAGAGGAGCCTGACCTCAATCAATAATAATATAATATGTTGCCGAAAAGGCTTGCTGGCCTGAATTACTTAAGATATGACAGCCAAACATGTTTCGGTCTTTCGTTGTTTGCGTTGGGGGTCACAGCAGTGCCCAAAGATATCAATCTCCCGCCCTAAAACTGCAACAACAGCGCTACTCAATTTGATTTAATAATTATAATTTATTTTAAAAATAAAATAAATTAATATAATGATACTATTTACTTGTTGCGTTGACCTGCCTCCTCATGTGCCAATTATTTCCGGCAGGGTAAAATCAGGAAAAGATTCTGCTCATTCGCACAGCTCTTTTTTTCTCCGTGTGTGTCAGTGATACTTTCTAATCCCGTTTTTCTCTTCTTTTTTTTTTTCTCTGGTCTTAAATGTTTTTATTTTCCATTTCGGCAGTCGGCAGAGCACAAGTTTTCGGCACCCGGCATTAATTCCCTCTCTCTCTCTCTCTGCCGATATTTTCTGAAGTGGTGTCAAGCTGTTTACATCGCTCATCGGTCAAATCAGTCAATCAGTGTCAGTGTTGCAGGCTACCATTCAAATGGATTAAAAGTCTCTGCTACGTACCGTTCGCTTCTGCCGCGTTGCAGGTTTTGTCAGTGTGCTGTGATAAAGTCGACTTTGGGACGGGGTAAGAGCAACTGATTTCAACCAACTTCATGTTTGTAGTCGACTTCTGTGCATATTGACTCTATAAATGCAGGACGATTCATCCGCATTTTTGTGTGAAGGCTGAGAGGTTTGAGCGTGGTGGTATTGTGAGAGAGGATGGAAATAGTGGCGGAAAGAGAAAGGAGAGAGAGCTATATTGATGGAGCAAATTCTATTATCTTAAATGTTGTTGATGATATTGTAGATAAACTGATAGTGCAGGCACTTTAATTTATTTTTTATTTATTATTGTATTTTATTTTATTTTTTAATTTATTGTAGTCAAATTTATTATGATTAATGTTTAATTTTATCAATGTTATTAAATTTGAAATTGTTTAGATGCGTTAGAAGTTAAAGGATGATGTTAATTTTTTTTGTTGTTCTGGTAATGTGTAATTTATTTTAGTTTGGAACCTACGCAGCATTTTTAGTTTTGTTTTCTTCTATTTTATTTCACTGTAATTTAGTAGAATACTTATCATAATACCATTTAAATTTATTATCAGTATCGTATTTTTATAATTAATTGTTATTAAATTTTAATTTAAATAAATGTTAATGTTAAATTTTTTTGTTTAATGTGTTATTTTATTTGTTATAATAAATTATTGGAAATTATTTAAGTTTTAGAAAAGTAGAAGGCATTTAATTTAATTTTAATTGACAAATTTTGATAATTTAATTTTAGGTTTTGTTAATTTTATTTTTGTGGCATAAAACAAAATTAACTTAGCTTGCATTTTTCAGTTTAATTTGTTTGTGAAATGTAATAAATTTAAGTTTCTTACAGTTTAATTTGTTATATTTTAGTTTATTATAATTTTGTAGAATATTGTAATATTATATAATACTAGTTAAAATTGAATATTATTTTATTATTAAGTGTTATTAAAATTTAATTTAAATGAATGCTATTTTTTGTGTAATATTTTTTATTTGTTATAATAAATAAAAATATAATTAGTATTAAGAGCGACCATTTAGATTCATGACAAACTTTAACAAAATTAATTTTAGTTTTTGTGAACTTTAATTTTGTGGTATTTAATTTAGGCCCATTTTGCATCTTAAGATGATGTTAAATTTTAGTGCTTGTTGTACTTTATTTATTTTAGGGCCATTTTGTATCATAAGATAATGTTAATTTAATGTGGTGTTTCGAATGGCTTTGATATTTTGTACATTTTTACTTTAATTTGCTGAATTTAACATCATGTCATGTCTTATACATATATGTACTTATATATATACTATGATATAAGATACATCGATTTCGAAAAACTAGGTGCTATAATTTGATGGTGGCAACAGATCCATGGATGGAACCTTTTCTTAGGCAGGCTGGTCTGTGGTATTTTGCACAGATGGTTGCAGAGTTTGATTATGATGGGGCATTTATAAGTGCATGTGTAGAGCATTGGAGGCCCGATTCACACACTTTTCATTTTCTGTACAAAGAGTGTACTATCACAGTAGAGGATGTGGTGTTCCAACTAGGTTTGTATGTGGATGGATGAAATACCTACGTGTCCTTAGACAAGTCTAGTACAGCCTTAGAGACTTTCGGAACCCACCTGTATTGCTAGGAATGCCCTAGATGCGTGAAAGGCCAAGAAATGGATGATTGGTATTGTTGTAATGGAATCATGTAGAACAAGCTCGCTGTAATGAGTTTTGATTGCCGCAAAGAGCAAGCCCAATGACAGTACAGTAGAAAATAACACAATTTTGGAAATTTGGCACCTTACCCTTTATTATAAACACCCCAATTTCGATCCCCCGGCCTACAAACACGAAAACTCTTCCCCCAAACTCCTTTTCTCCCTAATTCTCTCATCCAGCTCCTTTTCTTCTTCCCCAGAGATCAAAGGCAAGTATGGTTTGTTGATTTTGCCTCATTTCCTTTAATCTTTCATTGCTTTTGGGTGGCATTATGTTCTTTCATGTCTATCAATTATGATTGTTAGCTTTAGAACTCTTCAGAAAGCATTAATGCTAAATGTTTTGAATGATGATAACATAATCTATAATGCCCCAATTTTTCCCGTGTACAAATGACCAAATGCCCCTAAGGTCATTTTTATTGGGAGAATAAGGATAGTCGGTCCTCTAAGGGATGTTTTAATATTGAACAGGGACTACATGTGTGAATACCTGATTTTGTCTGGTCTTTTAACAATAAAATGCAAAAATTTGCATCTAGTTTACCTTATTACAATTTTGTTAATTATTTCTTTTGAAAAAATGGAAAAAGGTTTGCTGGTGGTTTTTGTATTTCCAAAATAAAAAAAGAAAAGCTCATTTCATTTATTTCAGTCCAGTTTTTATTAACTTGATACCTAATTTAATTTTAGTCCATTTGTGTTTTGTATATCTTTTTCAGCCCATTACCTCGTTTTACATTTATTGTTCAACCCCATTCAAAGAAAAAATAAAAAGGAGAGCCCAACTAGTCACAACCCTTTTCACTTAAAATAAAAAATGATAAAACAAAAAAAAATAGAGGAGTCAAGGGCTCCTCTCGAGTTCCTCTCTTCTTTTTTCCCCGAAATGCACATGTGAACCATCGGGATGAGGGAAACTTTTTGAGAAAAATTAAAAAGAATGGAGAACATCATCATGTTGTTGTTTTTTCTACTACTCGCAAGATGTTGAACTCCCTTTCGGTGATGAGTTGGTATCACACAGCTGTAAGAGTGGGATAAGTTTGGTCAACCAAGGAACAACTATAAAAAAAAACTCATCGGCAACAATGGAAAAAAATATCATCATCGGCCATAAAATTTCAAAAAAAAGAGAGCATTTATCAGAGAGAAACACTTAGATTACAAAAATTTTCATATACATCAAGTAGCTAGCAAACAAAAATTCAAACGAAACCAGGAAAAATCCCAGCAACTTAAGTCAACAGTCTAGTAATGACAAAAAGGAAAGATTCAGGTAAATACAATAGCCACAACATCGATTTTGTATCAAAATTTAACAAAAAAGGATTAAAAAGGGGAGGAGGCCATGACGGTTTCCTCCCCCAACTGGGGCTTTCCAACCTTCATCATCATCAACACCATACCACCACCATCATTCTTTCCCCTTCCAACCACACCACGACAGCAACACCAACAATCACCATCTCTGCCATGAATTCGCGGCCTTCGCCTCTATAAATCACCATCATCATCTTCTGCTCAACCTCTTCACCATTTCAACCAATAAACACCATCATCTTTCACATCTGAAATATCAACCTCAGAATATCATCAAATCAAGCTTTGAGGAAATTTGTTTTCTTTTTTCAAAAGAAAACAGAAAGCAAGAAAGAGATGTAACCTGCAAAAGAGAGATGAGGTCGCTGCCATGTCTTCTCCGTTGGTCACCATCGTCCATAGCCTCATGCGGTTTTCCTCTTTGATGCACGATCTTGGTCGCTTAGCCTCGATCCACCACTAGCTGCCACCCATCTCCTCTCTCTTTCTCCTTACTCAGCGGACTCCGACAAGCCATCAGCCACCGAGTTGGTTCCCCTTCCCCCTTCGTGAAAAACCCAGCCGAGAACCTCCTATTCGCACTGATAACCGGATCCCTCTCCCTTTGCCACCCACCGCACCACCAAACTCTGCCACACCTGGCCACGAATCCCTGAACCCAGCCGCGCCTTTTACCCGTATCCATCCCCTGGCCGCGATGGTGAGCCTGACCGCCATGCCGCGCTACGTCGGGAACTCTTCCCCTTCGTACTCTCTCCCTTTTTCTTGAGCTCTCTTTCTTGCTCTATCTCTTTCTCTAATATATGAAAGAGAGAGTTTTAGTGTGTTGGGGGTTCTTTCTTTGTTTTGTGGTTGTGTGTGAGTATGAGTGAAAGAGAGAGTTGTGTGTGGAGAGAGAGAGGTACGTGTAAATGGGTGAGAAAGTGTGAGTGAGAGAAAGTGAAAGAGTGTTGTAGTGTATGTGTCTATCAGAAAGAGGGTCCGTGTGTAAAAGAGTGGAATTGTGTTTATCCGTGTGTCGTGAAGTGTATAATTGGCTTAAGGAATTAGGAAATTTTTTTTTATTTTGCTTTTTGGGTTTAGTTTTTTTTTCCATTTATTTTAGATCAAATTTTAGTTTGTTTGTTTGGGTTAAAATTTGCATATTGGGTTAATGTTTATTTTATTTTTGATTTCATTTATTTGGGTTAGATTAATTCAGTCTAAAAAAAATAAAAAATATATCTTATACATTTTTAGGTTCAAAATAAATGTTTGAGTTTCTTGTCTTAAAAAAAAAGGAAAGGCTAAGGAAATTAATTTAGAAAAATTAGGGATAAGATAATTAAAAATTTTAGTTTCATTTCTTTTTCATTGTAAGTTTTTTTTAGAATAAACTTTTGAAGTTAGTGCTCGGATTTAAATTTACTTGTTTGGTTAAGTATTTATTTCTTTTTTAGTTTTTAGGATAGTTTGCTCGGTTTAGGTTGGGCTTATGACTAAAAAAGAGAGGAGTTTTATTCATTTTGGATTTAAAATAAATATTTGAGTATTTTACTTTATTAAAATTTATTTGGTTAATTAATTGATGAATTGTTCTTTTTAAAATAGAATTAATTTAGCCGTGACGGCTTATTAACTCTATGTTTTACGGATATTTTAGCTGTGATAGCTTGATATTCTGAAATCTCTTTCAAAAATTAAAATTAATCAATGCTTTCTTTATTCTCTTTCAATCAGTCAATATAGAATTATTTTCTAAAGAACTACGTAACTTTAAATTCCCCATTACACCAGGAGATACGTAGGAGTAGACGATTTTTATCCCTGTCAAGCAAAAACTTATTTTCATAATTTGTCTTATTTTGTATTTTTTTGTTAATAATCTTTTTTTGAGATATTTTATTTTTATTTATTCGGAGAATATTTTATTAAATATGTTAATTTAGCCGCGACGGCTTGTTAACTCAATATTTCAGGCATTTGAGTTGTGACAACTTAATGATCCAAAAATTTTCCTTTTTTTTCTCTCTTTTTTTTCTTTATAAATAATATCAAAATAAATTTCCCTTTTGCCTCATTTGTAAATATTCATAATTTATAAGAGTTTTTTTTATTTCAATTTAAATTTGTTCCTTTATTTATCAATTTTTTATTTCAAATAAAGATGTTAATTTAGTCGTAACGGCTTGTTAACTTGGTATTTTGGGATGCCTGAACTGTGACAATTTGATATTCTCAAATTTTATTTTTAAATTTTTTTAAATTTATTTATAATTTTCTTGAAATAAAATAAAATAAATATTTTAAGACGGTTATTAATTAATTTGCATAGTTAATTATAGGTATCGTCTAAGGATAGGTGTATTAGGAGTGCGTAAGATTAAATTCTTACCCTTCCCTATGCATAATTAACTTCCGAACTCAAATCGGGTTTCAAAGACCATTTTCTAAAATAAATGGGTTTTTCCATGTTTTTTCCAATTTAAATAAACTTGGTGGCGACTACATATTTTCAATCAATTCTTTTTTCGCCGTACCTGTCGCGATCCCGGTTGTGACAGATGGCGAGTCTACTGGGGATTTCCAAGGGAGCCAGGCCTGCTATAGTTAGTTGTGCAAATAAAAAATAGCCTTTTGAATTTTGATTTTATTTTTCTCATTTTATTTTGTGCATAATTTTCTTTTATTTCCTTTTGTAAAGTTGTGTTTTATTTTTATTTATATATATGCTCTATTTGCCAAAACCTTAGGGTAGATAACTGTTTCTGGGTTTTGTACATATTTGTTTGTGTTGTTTTTGCAGGTATTAGGATTTCAGGTTTGTATGTTCTCTTCACACACAACACTTACACGTTAATCACACACGAGTGGGGCCCTATACTCGAGTTTGAGTGTAACTTGAGATAGGTAAGAGATTGTGTAGTGGTAGCCATTTTGGATGTTCATCTTGTTTGGTTATTGCAAAAATCTAGTCTAGAGTGTGACTTTTTTGTGAATGTTCTACATCTAGCGGTTCACCCGCTGTTGTGGATAATATTCTGAAATGAGCCTTAACTCTAGAAGCCATAGAATCCTGAGAATATAGACCACCTGGTGAAAGTGTTCACAAAATAGAATAACCATAGGACCATAGAATGAACCTCTAGAATTTACCTCAAATAGGACACAAAGAGAGCTTGCATTTTCCTTAACTTTTTTCTTTGTGTATAAATTCCAATCATTGTTTTTTGTATATAATTTCTTTTCATTTAAATCAAGTTTTTTTTTTGTTATGGTAGGTTTGTTAGAAAGTTGAACTGAAATCTTATTGTGAGTATCTTTGGAAAATGAAAACAAATATGAGACCAGACAGTCAAGAAGATGAAAAATTGAAAAGAACTCTGTGTCTTAAAGCCAAGATATCTGACACAAAAAGCCTGAGATCTTTGAGTCAACTATTGAGGTTACCACAATGCCTTTCTTTCACCAAAAAATATGGAAAGATTTTGGATCTTTTAGAAGTGGAAGAGCAGGAAGAGGCAATCACGGCACTGGCACAATATTATGATCCTTCGCTCTGATGTTTTACTTTTCAAGACTTCCAGTTAGCACTGACCATTGAAGAATTTGAGAAAATCCTGGGATTGCCACTAGAAAGAAAAAAGCCTTATCACTACCAAGGTCATTATCCTTCTTTACATACCATATCAACTGTCCTAAGGGCAAGTGTAAAGAATTTGCATGAAGCACAAAAGTATAGATATGGGACCTATGGATTCTCAAAGGATTACCTGGAAAAGCATATGCACCATTTGACTCAAAATGAAGACTGAGATACTTTTATAGACGCACTGGCTCTCACTATTTATGGCATTGCCTTATTTCCGAATATTGAAGGCTTTGTAGACCTTGGAGCTATTGATGTATTCCTTGCTAGCAAATTCCATGGTCATAATCCTATTCCAGCCCTCTTGGCAGATGTCTATTGTCCCCTAAACTTTTATCATGAGAGGAATGACAAAAGAATTCTGTGCTGTTTACGAATGTTATATGTGTGGGCTACTTCACATATATTCCAAAGGAATTATAAGGCGCCCTGTCCCATTGAAGATCTACAAATGCATAATATCAAGAAAAAGAGTGGACAAGAATGGGCTCAAGACCTAGCTAAGTTAAATGAAAAGATGATACAATGGTACCCTTGGTGGGAGGAGAGCCAAACTTTGATTTATCAGTGCCGATGCTTCCCAAATGTACCCCTCATGGGTACCCGAGGATCCATAAATTACAATCCTGTATTGGTATTATGCCAACTTGGCTACCCCATGATGGAACCTCCTTCCAAAGCTGTAATTGCTCCATTTGTCGCATATTACCAAGACTCCAAAGACATTGGCCTACTACAGAAGATCCGATCTGCCTAGAACAAGGTTGTCAAGAAAGGAAAAGAACTGGGAGCTAGGAGTTGTGCTGTGAAAGAAAACTATCGTCAATGGGTGAAAAATAGGGCTCAAGAGATCAAGCTGCCATTCAAGGTCATAACTGTTACTCTTCTGGATGAGGCATCAACCTGGCACTTCCATGAAAATGAAGAAATCAAAGAAGTGAAAGAGAAATTAGACAAGGTTGAACAAGAAAAGATGCAAATAGAAACCGAGTTGAAAAGTGCCCACCATAACTACACAACCTTAAAATGAGAAAGCACTGAAAAGGATCAGGTTCTAGAAGAAACAAGCAAGAAGTTGAAAATGGGGCACGAACACATGATGAAAACCAAGGAATACCTCAAAGCTACTATTAAAGAGCTAGGACTTCGGAAGCAGGAGCGTGATAGGGCACTAGCTGAAAATCAACAATTGAAATGGCTACTCCGAAAAGCCAAAATTGCTAAAGAAACTGCATTAAAAGGTAAGGAACAAATGAAACAACAAATAGAAGAATTGAACAATGAATACCAAAGGAAGATTGAAGAACTAAGCCAACACATGAATGATGAGATCATGAAATATCAAGTTGCTCTGGGAGTAGAAAAGAAAAGAGTTGCAAGTTTAGATTTTGAAGTATAACATCAAAATCACATTATTCATGAGTTGAAGATTTGCTTCTCAAACTTGGTAAGGTTGGCTAACGTAGCTATAGAAGATGTTCCAAGATACTTAGGATTGGCCGAGCAAGGAATAATCCCTTTCAAGACCCTAATTGAGATCAGCAAATTTGTTGACTATTGTAAAGACTTGATTGGGATAATGAAGCAAATAATTGTTGAGAGATGCTGAGAAAGACATTTATGGCTTTATGATGTATTTTCCTTTTTCATTTTGGGAATGAATGTAAGAAAGATGACGGTTACAACACACCTTTATGAATAAAAGAATCTTTATTTCTCTGCATTGTGTTGGTCTCATAGCAATACCCATGACTTAGTACTTTTAAATGAGACGTTCTGGGGAACAATTATCATTAAAGATACTCACATCAAGACTCAGCTTGACCGAAGATTTCTAACAAATAGCTATGTTTTTGTCTTTTTCTTTTCACAAAAATTGTTTTTTTTAGGTAAAACTTCATCACAATTGGGCGCCCAAGGAAAACCGATACCGATCAGACTTGAATTTATAATACCAAAGCTCAGACCAAAATGGATGGAGGAAATGGTGACACAGAAAGAAGTATCCCAATCATAACTACTTCTGAAGCAGGAAGAAATCTGAGCAATGAAGTTGATGTAGTAAGAGGAAAATTGAATGAACTGTCAAATAACCAAGGTAGGCTGGAGGATGTGATAAGAGCCATACAAGAGTCACTTGGCCTATTGGGAGCTTATCAAAGTAGAGATATACCAGCAAGTATGTAACCAAGTGCCACGACGATAGCTATGCCTGTGGTATCAAGTGCAGTTTTAAATTTCGCCCTAAGGATGAATGATATGGGTGAAATCCTGAATAACCTCCATGGACAACCGCCATCCACGATGCCATTCGTACTCCCTATAGGAGAAGGCTATCGTTCCTTAGAAAACGTGCATACTGATGGGCATGGGCATGCTACCCCTGTTTGGGAGCAGCCTCGTGTGGTCATCCAGAAGCAGCCATTCTCCTCAGAGAATAGTCGTGCAAAGGCAGAAAAAGGGAAGTTCAAAAAGGAATGAATGGAGAAGATTCAAGAGCAGATTAGGGCTATTCAAGGATTTAGCCCCTATGGTTATGTGGAAGTTGAACAGCTCTGCCCTTCTACTAACGTAGTAATCCCTAGGGATTTTAAGGTTCCTGACTTCTCAAAGTATAACGAGACGGGTAATCCTCTTTTTCACTTGAAGAGTTATTGTACTAAGATAGCGATATGGTCAAAGGATGAAAAATTTCTCATCAACTTCTTCCATGAAAGCCTAACTGGACCTGCTTTGGAATGGTACATTCAACTAGACCATTCAAAGATTTCTAGCTGGAGAGATTTGCCAGATCTGTTCATAGGCCAATACAAGTTCAATCTTGATGTGGCACCTACACGGGAGCACTTAAGCTCTATGCAAAAGAAGAAGGATGAATCATTCAAGCAATATGCTCAACGGTGGAGAGCCTTGGTTGCCCAAGTTCAACCACCACTCATCCCAACTGAAATATGCTCTTACTTCTTGAGAACCTTGGGATCCCCTTATATCAGGGTAATAGCAGGAGCAGCATACAAGGATTTCTCTGAATAGATAACTGCTGGAGAAAGGAATGAGAGCTTGGCAAAGGCCGGCAAACTTCCCATGAATAGTGAAGATACAAGAAAAAGTTTCCAGCTTACGAAGAAGGAACCAAATGTAAACTATGTGCAAGGTCAGGAATTCTCTGTCCCAAGGTATGCACCAACACGTCCATGACCCCAGATGCCATCATACCAAACCCCTATCCCTCCTTACCCATCTTACCAAACTCCACCAACCACAAACACTATTTCATATCCCCAGCCTCAAGTTAACAACATCCACATAAGGCCATATCAACTAACTCGCCGTACATATACCCCAGCACCTCAACCAAATTTCCAAAACCAGAACCGTAATCGATTTCCCAACTTTCCACCTTTCCCAAAGCTATCCATTTCAAATGCTGACCTTTTTCAAAAGTTAGTTGATGCTCATTTGATCTCGGCATATCCTATGCACCTATTGGAACCACCATACCCAGCTTGGTACAACCCGAACCTGACCTGTAAATACCACATGGACATAGCAAGGCATTCCATTGAGGATTGTGAAGGTTTCAAAACAGCAGTAAGAAGGTTAATTGCTTGTGGGAGGCTAGACCTTCAAGAAGATTCAAAGCTGGATATTGTTAATAACCCAACCCCAAAACATGAAGGAGGAAGTCATGTGAATTCCTTGGAGAATGATGAAACATTGATTAAGAAGGTTATGAGTCTTGGAACTCCTATGGAAAAAGTGTTTAGTGGATTGAAGGAGGCTGGTTATAACATCACAGCACCTGCGTCTATGGTGAAAGAAGAAGAGAAATATGATATGGAATCAAGTTGTGCATACCATTATGGAAGTCTTGGACATAATATCAAGAATTGTTGGGATTTCAAAGTTTGTGTACAAGAACTACTCACTTTAGGTGTGATTCAAGCAAAAAAGAAGCAAAATTCCATTGAAAAAGTGAATGTGATTGATCGCTTTGTACTGCGTGTTCCTTCACTTAATTCAACTCCAAAACCAAAAAAGGTGGTGATCACTGTGAAGAAGCCAATACCCTTTGGTTATGAGAATACACATGCTATACCTTGGAACTATGTAACCAAAGTGGAAACAAATAGAGACATAGGGGAAACCTCGAAATCCCAAACGAGTGAAGTGGTAGCAGAGGTAAAAGGAATAACAAGAAGTGGAAGGGTTTATAGACCCGAAGACCTGGAAAAAGGAAAGCTTGTTGAGGAAGAGAATATTAGAAAAGGTTCTGGTGTGGAAAGAAAAGGAAAAGAAGAAGATGAAGAAGAGGAGTTCCTGAAGATCATGAAGCAAAGTGATTATGACATACTAGAGCAATTGAAGAAGACTCCTGCTAGAATCTCCTTGTTATCACTAATCTTGTCATCCGAATCTCACCAAAAAGTAGTACTAAAGGTCTTGAAAGATGCTTATGTGAAATCGGATGTCTTATTGGAGAGTATGGTGAATATGGTGGATCCGGTAAAACGTGTCAATATGATCACTTTCTCAGATGAAGAAATTATATCACAGGCCAAGCCACGAGAACTATATAACCCTCAAATGCAGAGGCTATATAGTGCCCAAAGTTCTCATCGATGGGAGGTCGGGACTAAACATGTAACGCCCCGATTTTTCTATTTGAAAGGAAAGAAATAATAAAGAAGGAGGGGGATTAATACCAGTCCTACATTTCGTGATGAACCTATTGGTGTTCCAAAAGTTCCCTTTCAAAGTCCTGGAGAGGAAGATGCATCTTGGGTTGACATATAGTGCGACTTGTCAGATATATTGGGTTATATGGGATTTCCCCGTTTTCTCCCCTGATCGAGGTATCCTCTCTTTCACCCCGAAAAATTTTGATTGAATCATAAAAAATCTGGAGCGTTAAGTGTAATGAAGTGCAATTAGATCAATTTTTGAAGGGATATCCAGATTACTATTATCAATTTTGAAGTTTTTATGGTTGGCTTGGCTGGACCAATAAAATAAAGTATCCAGGCTCTGTTTAGAAAAAAAAAAATGGTAATATATCTACGATTACTACTTCTAGCATGTCATATATGTGCTAGAAAACATAAAATAATAAATTCAGAAAAAAGGAAGTCGTAGCAAAAAGATATGGTATTGGAGTATTTGTCCTACATGTGCAAATCAAAATCGGGCAGATCTTTACTCAGAGTAGAATAGAAACCTAAAAGAAAAGAATTGAAGAAGCCCATTCAGAAACAAGAAAATTACATTGCGATTTTGATTCGATCTCGATGAAAACAATACATCAATGAGGAGTTAGTTCAATAAGTTTAATACATTCAATATATTTCTTCTATTATATATGTAAAAAAATTTTATATGGATAAAGGTATATGGATAAAGGAAGGGATCAAAAGTTGTTTTTCTTAAAATAATGTAATAATGTAAGAAAAAGACCTTTCCCTTCGTTAGAAGTTCATTAGGAAAATGAAAAGTGAAGAAGGTTGAAATCTACACATTGATTTATTTTTGTGATCTTTTGTGAACCGTATGCATCAAAAGATGCATGTACGGCTCTTAAGGGATAAAATCTTATCCTAATCAACCGACTTTATCGAGAAAGACTCCTTTTTTTAGGCCAAGAGGTTGATAGTGAAATATCGAATCAACTTATTGGCCTTATGGTATATCTCAGTATGGAGGACGATAACAAAGATTTGTATCTGTTTATAAATTCTCCGAGCGGATGGGTAATACCCGGAATAGCTATTTATGATACTATGCAATTTGTACAACCCGATGTACAGACAATATGCATGGGATTAGCCGCTTCAATGGGATCTTTTCTTTTGGCAGGAGGAGAAATTACCAAACGTTTAGCATTCCCTCACGCTTGGCGCCAATGAGTCTTTTATTTGAGAAAAAAAAAGAAGACTATGCCTTCGCCAATATTCAGTAATAATAGCATGGCACTTCAAGTTCGATATGATTTTTTTTTCAAAATTTCCAAAACCATTCAATTATGTATCGAAAGAGTAGTATGAAAAAAAGACTATTTACCATTTTATATGATCTATCAGGAGCCTATTTTAGTGTCACAAACTTTTTTGTTTTCAATTTTTACACCGGAAAGGTTTTAACAAAATTTATGTTTTTAACAATATATATGCTATGAAAGAATATATATATTAACTGTTTGAAAAAAAAAGACACTTTGGGATTGCTGAAGAACAGACGAAATAATAAAGCAACAGAACCATCATAGTATTTTAGAAATACTACAAAAAAGGAAGGATGGTTATTGGATCATTTATTGATACTAATCTAGGTCTGATAGACCCAGTATTTTTTCTATTTCTTCGATGGAAGGTAGAAAAAAATTCCATAGTAGAGCCGTATGCAATACGCAAAAGATGCCTGTACGGTTGTTCAATTCTGTCTTTTTTTTCCTATCTTTCTCACGATAAGGCGAGAGATAGGAAACCATTATTATTTTATATCATCAGGGTAATGATCCATCAACCCGCTAGTTCTTTTTATGAGGCACAAACGGGAGAGTTTATCCTGGAAGCAGAAGAACTACTGAAGCTTCGCGAAACTATCACAAGGGTTTATGTACAAAGAACAGGCAAACCTTTATGGCTTGTATCTGAAGACATGGAAAGGGATGTTTTTATGTCAGCAGCAGAAGCCCAAGCCCAAGGAATAGTTGATCTTGTAGCGGTTGAATAAAAAATTAGCAGCAAGGATTCCGCGCAAATACACGATTTTCTTTTTTTTTTCTCTTATTAATTTAGTCTTCTTATCTGATTTATTATCATATTTCTATTAATAGAAATATGATAATAAATCAAAATTAATAAATCTATTAATAGAATAGAACTGATTCATAATCATCGGGTTATGATTGATCTAAACCAACTCATTATGTATACGACTCACCATGCCAACTATGAAACAACTTATTAGAAACACAAGACAGTCAATCCGAAATGTCACGAAATCCCCCGCTCTTCGGGGATGTCCTCAGCACCGAGGAACCTGTACTAGGGTGTATGTGCGACTCGTTCAGATCATAGACTAAAAAAAAAGGAAAAAATTCCAAAGATCGGGGGATCGGTTAAGATAGTGAATGGAAGAGCTCCATTCACTATCTTAACTAATCTTAACTAATATATATAATATAAAATTAATATATATAATATAAAATAAAAAATTAATAATAAATAATATATATATAGAGAGTCTTCTATTGCGTATCAAATTTATGGTTTCGATTGGTGCAAACCCAATCACCTTAATTTGCAATTTAAGATGAGAAAGATTTCACCATTAGTAGTAAATGCTTATCCATTAAGCGGGGGAAATCCTATAGTTCAATTAAAAAGCAGAATAATTATGGCCTTATTTTTGCAAGAACGGACTAAGAGGGTCAGTTACCTAGCTAATCTTCATACTTAAATACCGTTATTGTATAGCTAGATTTCGTTGTGAAAGACCTATTACTTGATATTTCATGGGTAGAGCCAAAGAGTGTGAACTGTACAAGTTAACAAAAATATTGATTAAACAGAGGAAGGGGCTCCGGTGTATAGAGAGAATCTCACTATTTTAAAAGTAATCATAGAAACGATGGAACCCACCATTTCTTTTTTATTTACTTTACTATGTTTTTTCTCAATACACTCTCTTATTTCGAAGTTAAATGCTTCAAAATCAAAAGAAAAAAATCGTGGTTGGGAAGGTTATAGTAGCAAAAGCCATTGAAATTCTTACTTTATACATTGGAAGAATCCATTTTTGTTATTAATAGACTAGGAAAGGAAAAAGAATAACTGAAAGAAAATGAATCTAATAGTTATTCATCAAAGTCTCATTTCATTTACTCAATGACCAGAATTAAATGAGGATATATAGCTCGGAAACGTAGAACAAGAATTCGTTTATTTACATCAAGCTTTCATGGGGCTCATTCAAGACTTACTCGAACTATTACTCAACCGAAAATAAAAGCTTTGGTTTCGGCTCATCGGGATAGAGATAGGAAAAAAAGAGATTTTCGCGGTTTGTGGATCAATCGAATAAATGCAGTAATTGGTAAGAGTAAAAAAAAAATGTACAATAGTTATCGTAATTTATTGTATAATCTGTACAAGAAGCAATTGCTTCTTAATCGTAAAATAGTTGCACAAATAGCTATATTAAAGGGGAATTGCCTTTTTATGATTGCCAACAAGATCATAAAATAAAAATTCCTCGAAGAATGAACTCCGGGAAGGTAGTAGAGTAGGGATTTGTATGAAAAAATAGGATTCAATAAAGTCATCAAAATGAACAACCACGTTCAATATAAAAAGATTTATTCTTCTTCACCGATTTTATTTTTTCTTATAACACAACAACCCAAATTTGATTGGCGTTGTTTTCCAACAAAACATCAATTCAAATTGGATTTGAGTTTCAATTTGAATTTGAATTCAATTGAAGAATAACTCTAGTTTTTTTTTGTTTTAAGACCGGTAGGAGTAGTTCTAGCGGCCGACTCGCCTTTTTCAATTTTTTTTTTCATTATTAAGAAAAGGTAACGAAGATAAAATACGAGCTTGTTTTATAGCAATCGTAATTAATCGTTGTTGTTTTAAGGTCAATCTATTCACCCGTCTAGATAATATTTTTTCTTGTTCACTAATAAATCGACTAATTAAACTCATGTTTTTATAATCAATTCTATCCCCCGATTGGATCGGGGGCAAATGCCTACGAAAAGATCGCTTGGGTTTAAGAAAAAGTCGCTTAGATTTATCCATGGTTTGTTTATTCCTATCCCGAGAATCCTATTTCTTACCAAAAAAAGGATTTTTGTTTTATTTATTGCTTTTCTTTTTTTTTTGTTTTATATAATATAAAAAAATAGATGTTATATTATGTTATATATATCTAATCTAATTTATATATTTATAATATATAAATTAGAGAATATATATGAGAAATAGATCATTTTTCATATTCCTTTTGGACGGGTGACACGCAAGCAATCTGTTTTTCTATTTCTTTATCTCTGCATGAATCGTATGTTTGCAATAACAAGGACAGAATTTTCTTAGTTCTAATCGACTAGGCGTATTGTGTCAATTCGTTTGAGTAATATATCTGGAAATACCCATTGATTCCTTATTAAGACTCTTTTGAGCACAACAGGTACATTGCAAAATAACCCTTACTCGGATATCTTTAGCCTTGGCCATGAACCTTGTAACGCCCCAATTTTTACTATAATTTTTACTGTCATTAGAAATTACCGAATTACCGTAGGTAATTATTACAAAAGATTTGAGGCTGAACAATCCTCAATAAAGGAATATAACATTAGAAGAGAGGTTAGGAGCGATTCATGCGAGAGTCGCAAATCCCGAATTTCTGTACGTATAAATTGACTAAAATGCCCCTGAAGTTATTTTACTCAGAAAATGAGGATCGTGGGCCCCACATATTCTCAAGGGGATGTTTTGAGGATAATAAGGGATTGTTTGTGTTATGTGTGTTAATAGAGCAGAAGGATCTCAATTTTCGCCCGACACAAATGACCAAACGCAGGTGGTCGCTTTTAACTCTGATGTGCGTGCCGACTGAGCTCGAACTTCAGTAAAATGTTTTAAAATGTGTTTTTAAGCCATGATTAACCATTGGTTAAGTTCCGGTGGCCTTGGACAGTTTTTAAGTGAAAGTACGATTTTGCCCCTGTTTTTGGGCAGTTTTGCGAATTTCGGGATTTTTGATTCGTATACCGAAACCTAAGCAATATTAGGCTCAAATTAAAGCTTATTAAATTCTAAATATTAATCTAGAGTCAAAAATATGTATTTAGATTGATTAGAATCCAAAATTGCTCAAAAACACCCAAATTGCTTACTAATTCACTTAAGCCCTTAGCCGTAAATTCTCTAAATTACATGAATACCTTGCCTACACCTAAATAATGCATGGAACACACAAATTTCACTTCTTTGGGCTGTAATGCATGAAATTATTGGTGCCATTATGCAGCTGAATTATTTCCAAAAGTTGCACTAAAACAAAATGCCAAAATGTCACCATAAGAGACATAATTCCTTAATTTCATACAACTTTGTCTAAAATGATTTTTCCTCCATTATTTCTCCTGAAAAATTCTGCCAACTACCTTCTCATTTTGGCCAATTAGAAGCCTCAAAATCTTCTATAAATAGGCTTGCTTGAGTGGTCTTGGAATGCTTTGTTCATAACTAGTTTTTAGGAGCACCAAAAACTTTCTTTCTTCCTCCTCTTTGGCTGAATTCTTTCTTCAATTTTTCAAAGAGATTTTGTGTCATTTCACTTCAAGAAATCAAGTCCTCTTCCTCTTCTTCAACTCAGATTAGGTAGGGAGTAGTTTCTAAATTTATTTCTATGCTTTGAGGAGTTGTGTTTTTAGCTCAAAATGATGAAATTATGAATTTACCTTAGCTTTTCATTTTGGTTTTCCTCTTCATTTTTCTTTAACCAATTCAGGCCATATGGCCTAGGTGGAACTAAGATGATGGCTTGATGATGAGGACCTTGAGGGTGGGCTGTAAATCCATCACAAGTTAGGCCTCTAAATCTTGAAAATTCCACTTGATGCAAAACTTTAAAGAATAATGCTTTATGATGCTAAAACAATGATTTTTAGTTTAGAACTTGAAAGATATATTTCCTTTTATGTTTTCTTTCCTGGGAATCTCCCATATGCATGATTACAGTTGATATATATTATTCTAGTTTAAGACTATAAATGAGAAAATGTTATGATGTTTATGAATTCTATTGTGATATAACATGCAAAGATTTAATGGTGACTTAAACTTATAAGAAAATGATCCTTTGGAACCATCAGACTATAGGTGGTGAAAAGGTGATTTTGCCCCCTAACCCGTTCTCTCAAAAGGGTAGAGTCGGGACTTTAGCTTATCAAAAGGGATAAGTATATGCTAGTGACGACTAGTAAAGTATGAGCTCATAACCTAAATTACTCCCAAAAGGGTGGAGTATAGGGTGGCCTAAGGAAAATAATGATGATGATAAGATTTTAAGTCACCTAAGGCACTAAAGAAATGAAATATGTGCATTATGTCTACGTGTAGCTAATATTATATGAAGTTCTTTTATGCATGTTATTTGATAATGATGATGAGGAATATGATGTAATGATAAAGGAAAAGTTCATTGTAAATATGACATGTTAAGATTATGATGCATTATAAGACGCATGATTAAAAATTGACGAACCTCGGTTAAGTATTTGTCCGAACTTAAAATGAATCTTTGCATGCTCACTATTTTAGAATAATCCCGAGGTTCCTGGGGACTTTGATGATGACACTGTAGAAGGAGGTACCCTACTGAGAATTCTTTAGCAAAATTCTCACTCCCTTTTCTTTATTTCTGTCATTGTCTCCAGATTCAGATGGTGACATTCGTCCTGTTCGTTGATACCCCTACTTGGGAATTTCACTATGATCCGGTGCATCGCTCGTATCATTTTGAAGGGAGGTCTTGTGATTCGTGTTTTTGTTTACATAGGTCGTCCATTTGCACATCCTGTCCCTAGTTATCGATTTTCTCCTACTTCTCCCTATGGCGATGAAATGGTTTTCGAACATGCACGTCCACTTGATGAAAGGATGTTACGTTCTTATCCCGCTTCATCTGCTGTCCACGGATTTCCAGAGTATGTTCCCGAGACGAGATATTCTGAAACTGATCCTTCAGAGGACACTCCTACTCATGTATATTCTGAGAGCTCTGCTCCTACTCCCACACGTAAGAGAGGGTAGTGAGGAAACAGTTGTTCAGCCGAGGTTAGCAAGAAGGCCGTCCATGCGACCCCAGCCTGGTGCATCTCGTGTGTCCCCTCCCGAGGGAGCTCATCAGTGGATCGGATTTATTCCCCCATTTCCAGGACAGTGGCCATAGAGGGTTCTTAGTAGACTTATGTGTGATCATGCACCCTAGTTTTAGGATAACCTTCCCGGCTTATAGAGTTATCTAGTTTAGGGGCATGTATTTCCTTATGTATATTTTCTTTTATGGGTTTGCATAAGACAATGATGTATGAACATAACCCACCCTTTGAGTGAGGTTATTGTATGTAAATATATGCTATAATGTGTTTATGGATGTTATATGATGGAGCCAAAGTGATATGATGTGATATATTCTTAAACGTCTTATTATACTCCCCTTACTCGTTCACGTTGTACTCGGCTCACGTTTTCAATTATGTTTTTTTTTTAAAAAAAATGGCTCGTAATTTCACTAAGTATTTTCAAATTATGAAGAAAGAACCAAAGCAAGGAGTAAAGTCTAGTCATTAATCAGATTCAACCTAGGTGTATTTGGTTAATAACTAGGGTGTTATATTTTGGTATCAGAGCAGTTCGATTCTCATGGAGCCTGAGGATTGGACTAGCTATGCTTCTAAAGCATAATACGTTAGTGACGTCATGTGTAGATGTTTATCATTCAGATGAGCTTGAGGATTAGAAATACATGACTACTGTATGTTGAAAGTGCCATGGTAACTTGCTCACTTTGCATGGAATATTGGGCCTGATCACCTCGTTGTTCTTTGTTTTGTGTGTATAGGGACCAATGGCACGTCGACAATGCATCAGGAGGAGCAAAGCAGAATAATCAAGACAACGAGACAGTACCAAGCACTCCGCGACGTAGCAAGGACCATGAGAATGATGATGGAACGAATGGATCAGGATCGTCAAGCCAATATGAATCAAGGACATGAGATTCCTGAACATGCCCATTTCGGGAAGTTTCGTAAGGCGAACCCACCAGTTTTCAAGGGGACCCTGAATCCAAATATTGCAGATGAATGGATTCGGAATATTGAGAAGTTCTTTGTTGTAGTCCCATGCTCGGAGGAGCAAAAGGTCACCTTCGCTACTCATATGCTTGAGGGTGATGCCAGTTTCTGGTGGAGAGGTGTTCGAAGACTCCTGGAGATGACCGACATGGACATTGATTGGGAACTATTCAAGGTCCATTTTTATGAAAAGTACTTTCAGTCGCTAGAAATGCCAAGGACATTGAATTCATGCAACTTGTCCAGGGGAATATGAATGTGGCCTAATACACTGCCAGATTTGAAGAACTCATTAAGTTCTCAAGAATGTACCAAGGAAATCCTGATGAGTACTGGAAATGCATTAAATACGAGTCAGGGTTGAAGGCGGAACTTAATGTGGCAGTTGCACATTTGGAGATTAGGGATTTCTCTACCCTAGTTAACAAATGTCGGATTATTGAAGAAGGTCAGAGAAAACTAAACACCCCAAAGTCAGATAATATTACCAAAAAGTTGACACCTCAAGGTCAACAGTTCAAAAGGCAGAATTGACCTCCATTTCCCCCTCAATCAAGACCACAAGGGACACAAAGAAATTTTCAACAAGGAAGGCCAAACAACAACAACCGTTATAATAACAATCGCTACAACAATAACCCCAGTAACAATCGCAACAACAACAATAACAACAATAAAGGGAAAGCACCACAAAGAGGTCCAACAGTACCTCCACAGCCTGTGCCATCCATGGAATGTCCCAAGTGTGGCAAGAATCATGGGAGCATGCCATGTCGAGCCGGAACAAACATGTGCTATCGGTGTGGAAAACCAGGTCATTACTCCCGAGAATGCACGGAAAGGAACCCGCCAACCCCCAATCCCAAGCCGCAATACCAGGGAAGGGTATTTATCATTATCGTCAAGAAACAACGAAGTCATGAAATCTCGTGGAAGGTAAGGGTAATATGCATGGTAAAGACTTAATTGTACTATATGATTCTGGCGCTTCTCATTCTTTTATCTCCCATTCATGTGTTAAAAGCCTTAATTTACCTATGACTGAGCTTCCTTTTGGCCTTATTGTTTCTACCTGACCGAAAACCCGTTAGGACTTGTAAATGTTGTTTAGATTGTAGTTTTATTATAGATAATAGATCCTTTGTTTTAGATCTTATTTGCTTACCCATGCGAGGTTTAGATGTGATTCTTGGCATGGATTGGCTTGAGGCCAACCGTGTACTGTTAAATTGTTATGAGAAAACCATCACTTTTCTTCCTGTTCCTATTGAACCTAAGAAACCCATAAGTCTTTACATAACTGCTGTGGAAATAGAATGTGGTAAGGGTGAGAGTAAAGGTTACATTTTCTTAGCCGCTAGTGATGTAGACTTTGAGCAAAGTATCGATGAGATACCAATAGTAAGAAATTATCCCGAAGTATTTCCAAATGAGATACCAGAGTTTCCCCCTAAGAGAGAGATAGAGTTTTCCATAGAGTTACTTCTGGGTGCGGGACCTATATCCATAGCCCCATACAGGATGTCCCCATTAGAATTGATCGAGTTAAAAACTCAATTGGAAGATTTATTGGAGAAAAAGTTTGTTAGGCCTAGTGCATCACCTTGGGGAGCCCCTGTGTTGTTTGTAAAGAAAAAGGATGGGAGTATGAGGATGTGTGTAGATTATAGGCAGTTGAATAAAGTAACGGTGAAAAACAAGTATCCTTTGCCTAGGATCGATGATTTGATGGACCAACTGAAAGGTGCAGTAGTGTTTTCTAAGATAGATTTGAGGTCAGGTGTAACATCCCCTGCTGCTTTATGGATTGACGACTGTCCCCACAAACCAACACGGGTCTTTCCAGCGTGCTTTGTCCTCACTCACACGCTTCTGGAAAACTTCCCAGAGGTCACCCATCCCAAAATTCCTCCAAGTGAAGCACGCTTAACTGTAGAGTTCTTCCAGTTTGGGCTACCCAAAAGAAGATGGCTCTTGATGGTATAGGTAGTACAAATCAATTCATATAAGCCCTCCTTAATCGTATAGTCCCATACCTATACAGCCCTAGGATCCTCTCATTCGGTGTGTAATCGGTTCATTCATGTACCCTCCGCTTTCGAAGTCCGCCAGAGCGCTCCTTGTCCGTGCCTCCTTGCACCGCGATCACTCCCCGACTTCGCAATCCGGGCGTTACATGCCCACTACTTCCGCCTGGTTCGCCTGAACCACACCGCATCGGGAGAGTGCAGCTCGATACCATTTGTAACATCTGCCGCTTTATGGATTGACGTCTCACAAACCAACACGGGTCTTTCGGCGTGCTTTGTCTCACTCACACGCTTCGAAAACTTCCCAGGAGGTCACCCATCCCAAAATTGCCCAAGTCAAGCACGCTTAATCAGAGTTCTTTCAGCTTGGGTTACCGAAAAGAAGATGCATCTTGTTGGTATAGGTAGTACAAATCAATTCATATAAGCCTCCTTAACGTATAGTCCCATACCTATACACCCTAGGATCCCTCTCATTCGGTGTGTAATCGCTCATTCATGTACCCTCCGCTCAAGTCCGCCAGAGCCGCTCTGTCCGTGCCTCCTTGCACCGATCACTCCCCGACTTCGCAATCCCCGGGCGTTACATGCCCACCAGCTTCCGCCTGGTTCGTCCCCGAACCACACCGTAGGGTTTTATTTATCTTCTTTTGTTTCCATGTAACGCCCGGGGATTGCGAAGTCGGGGAGTGATCGCCGGTGCAAGGAGGCACGGACAAGGAGCGGCTCCTGGCAGACTTCGAAAGCGGAGGGGTACATGAATGAACCGATTACACACCCGAATGAGAGGGATCCTAGGACTGTATAGGTATGGGACTATACAGTTAAGGAGGGCTTATATGAATTGATTTGTACTACCTATACCAACAAGATGCATCTTCTTTTCGGTAGCCCAAACTGAAAGAACTCTACAGTTAAGCGTGCTTGACTTGGAGCAATTTTGGGATGGGTGACCTCCTGGGAAGTTTTCCCAGGAAGCGTGTGAGTGAGGACAAAGCACGCTGGAAAGACCCGTGTTGGTTTGTGGGGACAGTCGTCAATCCATAAAGCAGCAGGGGATGTTACATCAGGCTACTATCAAATTAGAGTGAGAGATGAAGACATACCTAAAACGGCCTTTCGCACTCGATACGGCCATTTTGATTTTGCAGTAATGTCCTTTGGGTTAACCAATGCTCCAACTATTTTTATGGATTACATGAATAGGATCTTTCGACCCTATTTAGATCAGTTTGTAGTTGTCTTTATAGATGACATTCTCATATATTCTAAGACCCATGAAGAGCATGAATGCCACCTAACCATAGTACTGGAGATCTTGAAGGAAAAGAAACTATATGCCAAGTTTTCCAAGTGTGAGTTTTGGTTGGATAAGGTGAAATTTTTAGGGCATGTAGTATCAAAGAAAGGAATTGCTGTAGATCCTAGTAAGGTAGAAGCGGTAGTAAACTGGGAAAGACCAACCACGGTAATTGAAGTAAGGAGCTTTTTGGGTTTAGCCGGTTATTACCGTCGATTTATCAAGGGATTTTCCCAGATTTCCCTACCTTTGACCAAGCTGACTAGGAAGAACACTCCTTTTTCATGGACCCTAGAGTGTGAAAAGTGCTTTCAAGAGTTAAAACACAAGCTAACCTCGACCCCTATTTTAGTGTTACCCGACCCCAATGTGCCTTTCGAGGTGTATTGTGATGCTTCGAAAAAGGGTTTAGGTTGTGTATTGATGCAAGATAGGCAAGTGGTGGCCTATGAATCAAGACAACTCAAGCCACATGAGACAAACTACCCTACCCATGACCTTGAGTTAGCTGCCGTCGTGTTTGCTCTAAAGATTTGGAGACACCATTTATATAGAGTTAAGTTTGAGGTGTTTTCTGATCACAAGAGTTTGAAATATCTCTTTGATCAAAAAGAGCTAAACATGAGGCAAAGGCGATGGATGGAGTTCTTGAAAGATTATGATTTTGGATTGAACTACCATCCTGGTAAAGCTAATGTAGTAGCTGATGCTTTGAGTAGGAAGTCCTTACAAGTGTCTCATTTGATGGTGAAGGAGGTTGAATTGATTGAGCAATTTAGGGACTTAAACCTAGGAATGACTTTAACCACTAAGGGCATCAGAGCTTGTCATCTTAGAGTGACAAGTGAGTTCAAAGAACGGATTGTTCAAGCTCAAGGGGACGATGCTGAGTTTCAAAAGACTTTAGGAAGGCGTGAAAGGCAGGAAAGTTGATAGGTTTTACCCAAGGAATGGACGATTTATGGAGGTTTAAAGGTCGAATATGTGTACCTGCTAGTGGTGACCTCCGAAAAGATATTTTGGAGGAAGCCCATAAGAGCCATTTTACCCTTCATCCTGGTGCCACCAAGATGTATCAAGATTTGAAGAAGATGTTCTGGTGGCCTGGAATGAAGAAAGATGTGTGCACATGGGTGAGTAAGTGTTTGGTGTGTCAAAAGGTGAAGATTGAACACCAAAAACCCTCTGGAATACTACAACCTCTGTTGATCCCTGAGTGGAAGTGGGATAGTATCTCCATGGATTTTGTGACTGGATTATCGAGGACCCAAATGAATCATGATACCATATGGGTAATTGTGGATCGATTAACGAAGTCAGCCCACTTTTTACCTATTAAGGTGACTTATTCCTTGGATAGGTTAGCACAATTATATATTCAGGAGATAGTGAGGTTACATGGGGTGCCGTCGACGATAATCTCGGACCGGGATCCGAGGTTTACGTCACGATTTTGGGGAGCCTTTCAAAAGGCATTTGGTTCAAAGCTGTGTCTAAGCACGGCCTATCACCCCCAAACAGACGGTCAATCTGAAAGAACTATCCAAACCTTGGAGGATATGTTAAGGGCATGCGTTTTAGATCAAAGGGGAAGTTGGGATAAGTACCTGCCATTGATTGAATTTGCATATAACAACAGTTATCATGCAAGTATCGGTATGGCACCGTATGAGGCCCTCTATGGACGGAAATGTCAATCTCCCTTATATTGGTATGAACCCGGAGAGCAAAGTTTACTCGGACCTGATATTGTGAGGGAAACAACGGAACAAATCAAGAAGATTAGGGATAAGATTCTTACTGCTCAAAGTTGACAGAAAAACTATGCGGACAAGCGGCTAAACCGCTAGATTTTCAAGAAGGGGACCACGTGTTCCTAAGGATCACCCCCACCACAGGCATAGGCCGAGCAATAAAAGTAAAGAAATTGAGCCCCAGATTTCTTGGTCCGTTTGAAATCCTTACCAAAGTAGGACCTGTAGCCTACCGTATAGCCCTACCCCCGAGTCTATCCAACCTTCATGATGTTTTCCATGTCTCTCAGTTAAGAAAGTATCAATCTGACTCGAGTCATGTACTAGAGCCAGAACATGTACAATTAAGAGATAACCTGACATTTAACTTACTACCCACGAGAATCGTCGACCGAGGAGTTAAGCGATTAAGGAACAAGGTGTACTCTCTGGTCAAAGTAGCATGGGGACAGGGTGAAACCGAAGAACTTACATGGGAGCTGGAATCGAACATTAAAGCACATTACCCCGAGTTATTCTCAGGTAACGAATTTTCGGGGCGAAATTCTTTTTAAGGAGGGGAGTAATGTAACGCCCCAATTTTTACTATAATTTTTACTGTCATTAGAAATTACCGAATTACCGTAGGTAATTATTACAAAAGATTTGAGGCCGAACAATCCTCAATAAAGGAATATAACATTAGAAGAGAGGTTAGGAGCGATTCATGCGAGAGTCGCAAATCCCGAATTTCTGTACGTATAAATTGACTAAAATGCCCCTGAAGTTATTTTACTCAGAAAATGAGGATCGTGGGCCCCACATATTCTCAAGGGGATGTTTTGAGGATAATAAGGGATTGTTTGTGTTATGTGTGTTAATAGAGCAGAAGGATCTCAATTTTGAGTTCCAACGCGCGAAATGACCAACACGCCCCTGCGGCTGTTTTAACTCCGATGTGCGTGCCGACTGAGCCCGAACTTCACTAAAATGTTTTAAAATGTGTTTTTAAGCCATGATTAACCATTGGTTAAGTTCCGGTGGCCTTGGACAGTTTTTAAGTGAAAGTACGATTTTGCCCCTGTTTTTGGGCAATTTTGCGAATTTCGGGATTTTTGATTCAGATATCAAACCTAAGCAATATTAGGCTCAAATTAAAGCTTATTAAATTCTAAATATTAATCTAGAGTCAAAATTATGTATTTAGATTGATTAGAACCCAAAATTGCTCAAAAACACCCAAATTGCTTACTAATTCACTTAAGCCCTTAACCGTAAATTCTCTAAATTACATGAATACCTTGCCTACACCTAAATAATGTATGGAACACACAAATTTCACTTCTTTGGACTGTAATGCACGAAATTATTGGTGCCATTATGCAGCTGAATTATTTCCAAAAGTTGCACTAAAACAAAATGCCAAAATGTCACCATAAGAGACATAATTCCTTAATTTCATACAACTTTGTCTAAAATGATTTTTCCTCCATTATTTCTCCTGAAAAATTCTGCCAACTACCTCCTCATTTTGGCCAATTAGAAGCCTCAAAATCTTCTATAAATAGGCTTGCTTGAGTGGTCTTGGAATGCTTTGTTCATAACTAGTTTTTAGGAGCACCAAAAACTTTCTTTCTTCCTCCTCTTTGGCTGAATTCTTTCTTCAATTTTTCAAAGAGATTTTGTGTCATTTCACTTCAAGAAATCAAGTCCTCTTCCTCTTCTTCAACTCAGATTAGGTAGGGAGTAGTTTCTAAATTTATTTCTATGCTTTGAGGAGTTGTGTTTTTAGCTCAAAATGATGAAATTATGAATTTACCTTAGCTTTTCATTTTGGTTTTCCTCTTCATTTTTCTTTAACCAATTCAGGCCATATGGCCTAGGTGGAACTAAGATGATGGCTTGATGATGAGGACCTTGAGGGTGGGTTGTAAATCCATCACAAGTTAGGCCTCTAAAGCTTGAAAATTCCACTTGATGCAAAACTTTAAAGAATAATGCTTTATAATGCTAAAACAATGATTTTTAGTTTAGAACTTGAAAGATATATTTCCTTTTATGTTTTATTTCTTGTTAAGATATGTATTGGATTGAATTTATAATTCTTTTAAAGTCTTGAAGGAGCTCTAGTAAAGAAACAAAATGAATTTGCATCCATGATTAAGTTTATGCTTTGCATAACCATGTTTACCTTCTATGTCATCACTAAATTTTCAAGAATGAATAAATGAACTTGCATTTCTCATGTTTAAATTCCAAGCTTGAATTTCATGTTTATGTTTCAAGTTATCACTTAATCTTTCAAGATAATAAAGAGGTTGCATCTCATATTTAATTTATGCTCTCACTTTATTTTATAATGGCTAAAAGAATCAACGCATGACATATTTATTTTATGCCATCACCTAAAGATCCTAGAGCTCAAAGACTTGCCCATGTATCACAAGCAAAGAAATATGATTATTGGAGTTAAAGAATTTATTCTTTAAAAAGTCTTGAGATTGGAGTTTAAAAAGATGTAATAATAATTCTCTTCTCCTCTCATCGGGTCCTGTATGGACTACCGCCGCCGGTTTCTTAATATTCTCTTCTCCTCTATCGTCCTGTGCGGACTACCGCCGCTGCGGTTTCTTAATATTCTATTCTCCCTCTACTGGTCCTGTGCGGATTACCGCCGCTCCAGTTTCTTGTATCATGTTTATATTTCAAGTTCTTGCATCATGTTTAATTTTCAAGTCATCACCTTAAATCTTAAAGATAAAGAAATGGAATTGCATATCATGTGTATAATTCCAAGCTATCACCTTATAAAGATAAGATTAAAATAAGGTTGCATAGCATGTTTATAACTCTAAGATGTCACCTAAATCTCTAAAGCTCAAGACTTACTCCTTTTATCTTAAGTGAGAATTTTAATTGTGAAGATCCTCCCAAATTTGACAAAAGAACTAGTTTCTAAATGAGTTTTAAGGCTTTGCAAGGATTTTACGGGGAACTAGTATTTTATATGCACTTAAAATATGATTCTATGTAATTGCATGAGGTTCATGATATCATTGATAATTCTATGTAAGGATTGGATGCTTATTAAGTACTTGATATCATTGAATGATTTCCTGGCTTGCATGTTATTGTTGCTGTTGCAAATAATGAGAATGCTTATATATGAAATATTCTTTATTATGTAAAATTTACCTTTGTTGCTAGAAGAAAGTGTATCATTGTAAAAGTGTAATTTGGAAAGGTTCTGGCTAAGGAAAGACTTGGTATTTAAGCGTGTCCATTGTGACCCACCTCTCTTTCCTAGGAATCTCCCATATGCATGATTACAGTTGATATATATTATTCTAGTTTAAGACTATAAATGAGAAAATGTTATGATGTTTATGAATTCTATTGTGATATAACATGCAAAGATTTAATGGTGACTTAAACTTATAAGAAAATGATCCTTTGGAACCATCAGACTATAGGTGGTGAAAAGGTGATTTTAGCCCCTTAACCCGTTCTCTCAAAAGGGTAGAGTCGGGACTTTAGCTTATCAAAAGGGATAAGTATATGCTAGTGACGACTAGTAAAGTATGAGCTCATAACCTAAATTACTCCCAAAAGGGTGGAGTATAGGGTGGCCTAAGGAAAATAATGATGATGATAAGATTTTAAGTCACCTAAGGCACTAAAGAAATGAAATATGTGCATTATGTCCACGTGTAGCTAATATTATATGAAGTTCTTTTATGCATGTTATTTGATAATGATGATGAGGAATATGATGTAATGATAAAGGAAAAGTTCATTGTAAATATGACATGTTAAGATTATGATGCATTATAAGACGCATGATTAAAAATTGACGAACCTCGGTTAAGTATTTGTCCGAATTTAAAATGAATCTTTGCATGCTCACTATTTTAGAATAATCCCAAGGTTCCTGGGGACTTTGATGATGACACTGTAGAAGGAGGTACCCTACTGAGAATTCTTTAGCAAGATTCTCACTCCCTTTTCTTTATTTCTGTCATTGTCTCCAGATTCAGATGGCGACATTCGTCTTGTTCGTTGATACCCCTACTTGGGAATTTCACTATGATCCGGTGCATCGCTCGTATCATTTTGAAGGAGGTCTTGTGATTCGTGTTTTTATTTACATAGGTCGTCCCTTTGGACATCGTGTCCCTAGTTATCGATTTTCTCCTACTTCTCCCTATGGCGATGAAATGGTTTTCGAACATGCACGTCCACTTGATGAAAGGATGCTACGTTCTTATCCCGCTTCATCTGCTGTCCACGGATTTCCAGAGTATGTTCCCGAGACGAGATATTCTGAAATTGATCCTTCAGAGGACACTCCTACTCATGTATATTCTGAGAGCTCTGCTCCTACTCCCACACGTGTAAGAGAGGGTAGTGAGAAAACAGCTTGTTCAAATGAGGTTAGCAAGAAGGCCGTCCATGCGACCCCATCATGGTGCATCACGTGTGTCCCCACCCGAGGGAGCTCACCAGTGGATCGGATTTATTCCCCCATTTCCAGGACAGTGGCCATAGAGGGTTCTTAGTAGACTTATGTGTGATCATGCACCCTAGTTTTAGGATAACCTTCCTGGCTTATAGAGTTATCTAGTTTAGGGGCATGTATTTCTTTATGTATATTTTCTTTTATGGGTTTGCATAAGACAATGATGTATGAACATAACCCACCCTTTGAGTGAGGTTATTGTATGTAAATATATGCTATAATGTGTTTATGGATGTTATATGATGGAGCCAAAGTGATATAATGTGATATATTCTTAAACGTCTTATTATACTCCACTTACTCGTTCACATTGTACTCGGCTCACGTTTTCAATTATGTTTTTTTTTTAAAAAAAAAATGGCCCGTAATTTCACTAAGTATTTTCAAATTATGAAGAAGGAACCAAAGTAAGGAGTAAAGTCTAGTCATTAATCAGATTCAACCTAGGTGTATTTGGTTAATAACTAGGGTGTTACATTACCTAGTCTTGAGTTATCTTACACACCTAGTTTTACCTTTTACACAAAATTACTAATTTCTAAATCTACCACCTAATTAAATAACCTATCCTTGTGTCCTACCATGAATAATAAATGAATTTTTGTCCCCCAAATTCCTTGAATCAGTCGTGACATTCCATGCTTCATGTGATGCTTATATTTTAAAATTTCATCCAAGGAATAATGCACTACATTATGCACTACAAAGACATGTCCTACCATGAATGAAAAAAATAAAACTTGTCTCCCTATGATGGCCTTGCAAACTCACGGATTCTTCCTCCTTTAACACCTTGATATTTTAATTTTCTTTAACAAATAAAATATACACAACACTCATTGCATTACCACTTACTTTATTAGAGTTGTCTTGCACTTTGTTTGATCAAAAAAATTCTGATCACATTACACATGAGAAGCCACGGTTTTCAACTCCTTTCCACCATCATATTTTAATTTTTATAAATCCTAAGCCACCCTAAAACATATCATATCTATAGTATGTGTTCTTTGACTTGTCTTGCAACCTTTTTGAGCAAAAATTATGATTGTATTACCGCCTATATGCATCAGCCTCCACACCTCCATGATGCCACCATTTTATTTTATTTCAAAAGAATTAAGCACTCAAACAACCTCATGGCAATGCCATGTGATCTTTGAGTTGTTTTGCATTGTTTTTGAGCAAAAATTCTGACCATCTAACAAGCTATATGTAGCAGCCATAATGTTCCAATTCCACCATATTTTAATTCTTTCTTCCAACAAAAATGCACATGATACATCATTATACCACTTGCTTTCTTTTCCTTTCTTTTACATTGTTTTTAGTAAAAGAATTCCAGCCTTGCAATCAGCCAAAGAACCGTGAGAATGGAGCTTCCATTTCATCATATTTTAGTGTATTCCATCCATAATGCATGACCAACATCATGACTACACCATATGCATTCTTTTTCTAGGTTTTCTTTAATTAAAAAGATGAACAAACTCCTTCGTTTCCAGCCCTATACCTCATGGTCAAACCTCTTCAAGATGGCTATAAATAGATGTTCTTCCATTGCCAAAATGCACACACAAACATTCCTAGCTTTAGCATTTTCTTAGTTGATAGTTTTCTTACTCAAAGTTTGCTCAAAGTTCTCTAATTCTCTCAATACTTTAAGCTTTCTTCTTCTTCCTTATTCCCACTCAAGAGACTCCATTCCCAACCTCTAATCAAGTCCTAAACCTCAAAGCATACACATTCCAATTATAAATCAACTCTTAAACACATAACCTTTCCTTTATCAAACACAAAAACACAAGAAAAATCCTCCCTCCATTTGCTCTAATCTTGGCCGAAAATTCAAGGACATATTTTCTTCTTCTAACTTCTCTAAAGATCAAGCATTATCTTTTGATAACAAGAAATAACTTGGTAGGGATTTTATTTCATGTTCTTTCTTTTGTTCTTCCTTTATATTTTGGTTTTTATGATTTGATAATGACCATGGCTTGATGATGAGGAATCATGGTGGTAGTTGTAAATCCATCATTTAAATGACCTCTAAAGGCCAAGGTTTAATTCTTGATGTTAAAAGATTAATAGAGGAATTACTAAGTTTTGAGTTTTAAGCTTAACAAGATATAAAAATGAACTAGCATCCATATGTATGTTATAAGTTCTTGCACATCATATTTATATTTCAAGCCTTGCATTTCATATTTATATTTCCAAGTTATCACCTTATAATGATAATAATAAGGTTACAAGACAAGTTTATGATTCTAGTTATCATTTAAATCCTAAAGTTCAAGATTTATTTGTTTTATCTTAAATAACAACTTTGATCATGGACACTTCTCATCTATTTGTTTTTGGCACTTATATAATTCTGATTTAAAGCTTGATATACTTTATTTTTAAGTATGAACTTGTCTTTAAATTTGTACAAAGAAATTTTGAAAGACCTAGAAATTATAAAGGATTAAGAATATGGTTTTTCTCAAGATTTTAAATGCTAAAATTTTAGTATTTTGATCTAATCTTTCAGAACTAGAAAAGTTACTGATTTAGGATGTTTAGATGAATTTAAATCACTAATAGTTATTGTAAAAATTATTTTTAGTGTTTTAGGAAAAACTAGTAACTAAAAAGGATCAAAATTGTGTTTTTATGAAGTTTTTAGAATACTAATTTTTATGATTACTATTCGGCCCTGTTCACCCCTGTTCACTACTGTTTATAGCTGTTCACACACTTGAGGATCACTAATAATTGTTATAAAAATTGTTCTTAGCATTTTAGGAAAGTCTAGTAACTAGAAAGGATTAAAATTGTGTTTTTGTAAAGCTTTAAGGAGATTAATTTTCTGATTCTGTTCAAGGTTTGTTCAAGGTTGTTCACATTGTTCACACACTTTATAATTACTTATATTTGTTGTAAAAATTATTTTTGGTACCATAGATGCATAAAAGGGTAATTACAAGTGTTAGTTTGGGTCGTTTTGCAAAATACAAAAAGTTATGTTTTGAACTATCAACTATGTTATTTCAGCCAAATATTTTTAATTAGTAATGATGTTGAATGTGTCCATGTATTCACAATACCATTTATAAAGTTTAGAAAAAGTTTTAGAATTTTCAATTTTGGGTAATTGCGTTTTGACCCATAATCTTTGAGATATTATAATTTGACCCTTTGGGGCTTAAACATAAATATTGATAATATGATGAGATGAATGTGAATAATGTCTTGTGAAGGGTATGTTCATGTGCTGAAATTTATATGGCCTATGGATATATGCAATGAAATATGATACATGTTTATGTGATTCAAATTATGGCATGTTATGGTTATATTTGATTCGTTGAGATGCATAAGTTCATGAAGTTTATGAGCATGAAATATTGAAATGATGAGTTATTCATGTTTGCATCTCATATATCATTCCAAGATTAAAGGTGACATAAGACACATGGAAATGATCCTCTAGACTCCCCAAATTAAAGGTTATGAGAGGTGATACAAATAGGAAATGATCCTTTAGACTCCCCGAATTAAAGGTTATGAAAGGTAATCCTAATACCCCCTATCCCATACCTTAAGAGTCAGGAATTTAACTTATCAAAAGGGATAAGATTACGCTAGTGACGACTAGTGAGGTATGAGCTCATAACCTAGAACTCTCGAGAAAAGAGAGAATTATAGGGCAACCCCCAAGGAAAAGAGAATAAAGAAGTTTAAGTCACCTATAAGAATGATGATCATGATGTTCTTTATATCATATGCATTGTTTTATGAATTTTATGATATTATGTATATGATATTGACATGCATCCATGACTAATATGTTGCATTCATGACATTAAGATTCATGCTAAAAGATACGGGCCTCGACTAATGGTATTTAGAACTTAATAAATGAACCTTATGTATATGTTCACCATTTTCATAATTAAACCCGAGGTTCCTGGGAACGATGATGATGACACTTGTGTTAGAGTCGGGAAGCCCTACTGAGATTCTTGTATAAGTTTCTCATCCTTTTTCTTTTTCCGTGTCGTCTCCAGACATGAATGATGGTGTAGTTCGTGATTTACTTTGAGATTGGACGCGAAGCTACGGAGATAGTTTCCCTTTGGATAAAGTGATCGTATCTCATTTATCAGTTTGTATTTTATTGATGGATATATATTAATGTCCTTATGTTTAGAGGACATCACTATTATGATACTGTTATTGATGTGTTATTTGAGTTATGTTGTGATTGTATTATGTATTTAACTGTTATTTATCTCTAACATCTCTTACACAGGCAAGATAAATGACGTTAGATACTTAGCATGCGCGGCTCACGTTTTGGTATTTAAGTTAAAAAAAAAATTTACCCATATTTTTACTAAATTATTTTCAAGAAGTTTGAATTAAAAACTGGAACAAGAGAGTAACTACTAATAATTAACTTAAATGCGTCCTAGGCGTATTGAGTTAAATATTAGGGTGTTACATAAAACACATAACTAGATTAAGAACTTTAAATAAAAGAAACACTTGAAAGAAAATCCCTACCAAGTGATTAGAAGTTTGAGATGAGTGAAGAAGTTGAAGAACTTGGACACTTGAACTTTGAGAGAAAAGAAAACTTTGAAGTGCTCTTTGAAAACTTACACTTAGAAATGAAACAAATGAGGGGCGTTTGGGGAGGGAATGGCTTCGGCAATTTGCAGCCACAAGGAGGAGAAAAATATCTTCTCCAAGGCATGGTTCAAGGCATGGTGGAAAGCATGGCTAGGTATGGGTTCAAGTATGGGTGCAAGCATGGTTCTTTGAGTGAGAAATAAATCAACATGTGGTGTAAATGGGGGAGAGGTGGCCGAAAAATGCATCAGCCATGAGGAGGATTTCTTGCATTTTAATTATGGTTTAGAGTTGTGTTTAGGTATATCTTTGATTAGGATTAAGATTAGGAATTTGTAAGAAAGTGTTTAGATGAGAAAATGGGTAATCAAGGTTGTCAAGACATGTTTAAGGAGTGGTCTTGCATCATTAGTGAGTTATAAATTCATTTTAGTTCATAAACAACTCTAGGCACAATTCCATGATTTAAGGAATTGGAAAGAGAAAATACTATTCAAGATTCCAAGATTGAAATCTTGAGTTTTTAAAAAGAGATTTAGGTTTAATCTAAGCAATTTTAGGTTTTAATTAATTTTATTAACTTATTTTGACTCTAGATTAATTATAGAAGTTAATTAATCTTCGATTAGAGCCTAATATTGCGTAGGTTTGCTTAATTATGTCATTAAGCTCAAACGGCACTATTCCGGGGGCAAAATCATAATTTTGCACAAAACTGCCCGGGACCACCGGGACTTGAACAAAGACCTTTAAACACATAAAAACATTGTTTTAAACCTTCGGGGAAAGTTTCGGGCTCAAACGACACCTTTACCCGCGTAAAAACGCTATAAGGGTATTTTGGTCATTTTGACCCGAAATTGCAGGGAACGAGATTTTGTTTCTAAAATCACTCAAGGATCATCCAATCCCCTTCAAACATTGAGTCTGACCTTCGAGGACTGTCGGGCTGGCCATCCTCGAATTCCGGGCGGAAAATGACCTTGGGGCATTTTGGTCATTTTCCTCTCAAATGTAAAAATCTAGCATAAAGATGCGGTCAAAGCATAAGACACCATAGGTCCCAAGACATAATGAGCTTTATGACTTCAAGTAGATGTATGTTTAATTATGAGAATGACTTGAGCATAGCATATGCATTAGCTGAGCCC
Organism: Dalbergia cochinchinensis; assembly: GCA_031216125.1. Lineage (NCBI taxonomy): Eukaryota > Viridiplantae > Streptophyta > Magnoliopsida > Fabales > Fabaceae > Dalbergia > Dalbergia cochinchinensis. The sequence goes on along the minus strand of CM062375.1, from coordinate 14,089,360 downwards.
GGTCTTTGATTCTGGCAAACTGGTTAGGAGCATGCTATCTTTTAAGAATGTTAAAGTAATGATGTGATGTTGTATATGCTATGATGAGTTTGACTATATGACTTGATATCTTATGTTGATGTTGAATGGCTATGTATGCTCTATATGTTTCGTGCAAAAAGAAAATTTGAGGAAATTCGGTTCACAGCCGTTATGCTGCCGAATTTTCGTTAAATTTGAGAACTTAGAAAAGTTCTTGAAAATCATGAGAACTTAAATGTGACATAGTATTGAGACGCGTTCTTGGGTGACACCGATTTAGCCGAATACCCCTAAGAGAACAAAACCGTGAGGGTTGTAACACCCCGATTTTTTGTTTGAGGGAAATGACCAAAATGCCCCTGAGGTCATTTCTTGACCCGAATTCGAGGGTAACCAACTCGGTCGTCCTCGGAGGGTCAAATCAATGTTTGAAAGGGATTGAATAGCCTTTGTGTAACATCCTAATTTTTAACCCAATACTCTAGAACATATTTAGGTTAATCATTAGTCTGTTACTTCATAGTTCTCATTTAACTTTGAATTACTTAGCGGAAAATACGGGTAATTTTTTTTTGAAATAAAAGTGAGAGCGTGATCACGATAAGTCGTAAACCATGCAAAGTAAAACAATCGTCTCACAATCATCATAACGTAAGGCACATCATGAACATCACTGAATATAATCTCATATATATATAACTTGCCCACTTATAAGTGTGGGACTTAATTCAGTACAAGGGAAATACATGAAAAGAAATACAACATAAAACGTAAACATAATCTACTCCCCTACCCGAGTGCATCTAATAGGATAAACTCTAAACAAAAGAAAGTTTATCCGTATCTATGTGGTGTGTGCTCTAACTTTCGGGCCATCCTCGACCTCCCATGGCGACCATCTCGTGATCGAAAGCGGAATGTCAGGAAGCGGCGAGCTCCCGGGCGTGAAAAGCGGAGTGGGGATCGGTCATGACTCCCAGAGTATGGCCGCATCTCTGTGCGTCGTACGCCGGCTGAGTCACGATGGGCTCGCTATCCTCTCCAAAGTCCATAGGTATGGAGGAAGACCCCTCGGAGGGTATCGGAGAGTGGCGAATCTTCGGAAGGATCCATCTCGAGAAGGGCGATGGGCAGCAGGCAATACTCGGGGTAGTCTCGAGCGGATGCACGGAAGGTGGAGATGCTGGCGTAGCCTCTCCTCTCTGGGGGACGTGCGGCTCCGAACACTAGGTCGTCACCAAAAGGTGAGGCGGGGAGAAACGATGGGAATGTGCAGGGGAGTGAAGGTCGACCCATGAACATGAATACTCTAGCGTACATCGACCCACAAAATGGAATGACCCGTGGTGGGTCACGATGCACTCCCATGTCGGCGTGTCCACGAACACCACGAACGCGTCGCCATCCCGAAGACGTGACGGAAAGAAAGAGGTAGGAGTGAGAATCTTGCTAAAGAATCTCGGTAGGGCCTCCTACTACCTAGGTGTCATCATCTACGTCCTCAGGAACCTTGGGTTTAATTATATGAAATAGTGAACATGCATTTAGTTCATTTTAAACTTCAAAAATATACTTTAGCCAAAGGTCAGTTCATTTTAGGATGATCTTAATGTCATGAATGCAACATAATGGAAAATGTATGCATGGCACTACCTAATGCACATACATAAAACATAACATCAAGCATCATCATCATTGGTGGCATAAAGTGGCAATAGTAACATTCATGTGGGACAAAACTTAGTGACATAATCATAATCATGAACTTTTCTTCTCATGGGCCACCCTAAAGACAATCGGCCGGGGTGCTCGGAGCCGGTGTCACCGAGCGTGTCATACATCTAGGTTATGAGCTCATACCTTAACTAGTCGTCACTAGTTCTTACTTACCCACTTAACGATAGCGTATCATAAATCCCGACTATCTGAGATGCGGGTTGGGGGCAAATCTCTTAGGGGTGCTCGTGAACGGGTGTCACCTAAGAGTATAAAATGGTACCGATGTCACATGAGTTCTATGGAGGTGCTCGGCGAACGGTGTCATCCTAGAACCCATCTTAGTACCTTAATTTTCAAAATCTCTTTAAGTCCCCAAATTTGCAGAAATTCGCCAAAAGCGCAGTCATTACAGGTTTCCTTCAAATTTGTCGGAAGTCGGCTACCAAGCGGTCATTACACGAATTTCCTTCCAAATTTGCTTTATGCCACATAAACATATAACCTCATAAATTCCTCATATGAATAACATCATCATCATTAGCATACTTCATGCATCATCATACATCATTCAAGCGCTTACCCTCACGGTAGCTTATGCTTTGACCACTACGGGTCTTAATCTTGAGATATAGCTCTCTAATATCCAAGCTCATATTTTATGCCCCTAAGGCTCATATTAAACATCATTCTTCATTCTCATGTTCATACTTAAATCTGAATAGCATAGACGGAATCTCTAACCGTTTCTGGGGTTCTAGAACTTACGTTTAGACCCTTTCTCGGTTCCGAATCTTACTTTGAAATATACATTAAATCTAAATCAATTATGAGACATTCCTATGCTTAGGACTAATTATTAATCATGTTTATCATGTTGTAAGGGTGCTGGACAGATTCCAGAAAATTAAATGTTCTAAGAGTTCTACATTTGCATTTTTCACGGTTTTCCTAGCTACTAGTTTCCCCATAGGTCCTAGAATTCGATTCTAACTCAAATGATACCAAGTTTTTCATGTCTAAACAATATAAATCTGATTATGTTCCCATTAAAACAGTTTGGATTGGTTCCATAAACAAATGGGTCAAAACTATGTTAAATTCTAGCTTTACGGTATTTCTAGTTAGCTAGTTTCTTACCTATCATGCATAGGTTCGCTTCTACATCATCACATGATATTTTCACACATTCCAACACATTAAAACATCATCATACAGCATCACATTCATCACATCAGAACCGAAAACATTTTGCCTCAATAAGAGAATTAAATTGACATTTCTAGGTACATAAGTTAACTAGTTTCTCTTGGAATCAATTTAGAATTTCTAAAACTCTATGCAAAACATTTTAATTCATCAAGAGGCTAAGTGAAGCCTTAGGTCACTGACCAAAACATATTCCATCCCCTAAAAGAGATTGGAATCACAACTTATAACGACATATCCTTATAAAGAATTGTCAAACTTTAAGGAAAACTCAAAACATAGGCTATTGGTCCTAGTAGCTAGATGAAAACTCATTGCAAGTCCATCTTCACTACTTGGCCGAAAAACATACATTCAAAGTGTGGTTTGCATTAAACTTTAACTTGGAATGAGATGGGCAAGTCTTTGAGCTCTAGGTTCTTAAGTTACGACATAAACTAAACGTGCTCATGCTCTTCATTTTTAATCTTGCTTTCAAGGTAAAGTGATGACTTGAAATTAAATATGCAAGGCATAATTTAAACGTGTAAACTTGAAAGTAAATATGGCATAATCTTAAACGTGCAAGCTTGAAAGTAAAGATGCAAGATTCAATTCTTTATTTTAGTGCTCTTGGCCCAACAACAATCGACTTTAAGGCCGAAATAGATAGGCATTCGAGAAATTAATTAGGTGATAATGCAAGCTCAATTCTTTATTTTAGTGCTCTAGGCCCAACAACAATCGACTTTAAGGCCGAAATAGAAAGGCTTTGAGAATTAAGTTAAGTGATGATACAAGTTCCATTTTAATCTTTATGTTCTTAGGTGATGGCTTGAAAGTAAAGATGCATAGCAAGAATGTAAATATGAATGCAAGCATAAAATAAATTATGCAAGTTCATTTTATCTTTCTAGAGCTCTTAACAAGACTTTAAAGGAACTTAAACCTCAACCCAAACTCATCAAACCAAGACAAGGTAAAAGTCTAGAGTTCTTAGAACTCAACATAACATATTTGGAAAATCAAACATCTAGCATGAAAAGGAAAAGGTAATGGCGCAAACTTCAAGGAAAGAAAAGAAATGTTTGAAACTCTAGAATCCATGATCTTGGTGATATACAAACTCCAACATCATGAGACCTCATCATTGAGTCATTAGAACCATTTTGAAACAACATCAAAGTTAAGGTTCTCAAAAGTTCAAGAAAGGAAAATCTAGAAACACTTTTGCTCAAGAACAAAAATCAAGCTCTAGAGTTTGTTTCAAGTGATGAACATCATCATGAAACTCTCATCATCAAGCTCTCATTCCTTTGTTCTCCAAGGCCCATGGCCGAAAATGATAAGCTAAAGGAAAGAAAAACAAGTTCTAAAAAGAATCAAGAGAAACTATGAATTTTAAGCTTAGAACAAGAACTTTAAAGAAAAGAACACATGAAAGAAAATCCCTACTTGGTGTGATGAACTTGAAGATGGAAGAAGAAGATGAAGATGATGAAGAACTTGAAGAACTCCAAGAACTTGAAGAACACAAAGACTTTGAGAGAAAAAGAAAAGCTTTGAGTGTTTCCCTAAACTTAGCAAATGGTCTAAAAGTGGTGCAAGCTCCTCAAGGCATTCTATTTATAGAGAAATGAAACAAATGGAGGATGCTCATGGGTGAGGGTGGCTTCGGCCATGAGGTGCAGAATGGAGGCTCTCCATGAGTTCCATGAGGTGAGATAATGTGTTCTTGAGGTATGGTGAGGTATGGTTCAAAGCATGGTGAGGTATGGCTCAAGGTATGGCTCAAGCATGGTTCTTTGAGTGAGAAAAAATAATTAAACATGTGGTCAATGGGGAGCATGTGGCGAAAATGCATCAGCCCATGGGAGGATTAGTTTGCATTTTAATTGTGGTTTAGAGTTGTGTTTAGGTGTATCTTTGATTATGCTTAAGATTAGGAATTTGTAAGAAAGTGTTTAGGTAAGGTAAATGGGTAATTAAGGTGGTCTAGACAAAATTAAGGAGTGGTCTTGCACCATTAGAGAGTTAAATCCTCAATTTAGAGTTTAAACAACTCTAGACACATTTCCTTGATTTAAGGAAATGGAGAGAAAAAAACACTATTCAAGATTCCAAGACTAGGAATCTTGAGTTCTAAAGGATTTAAGTTTAATCTAAGCAATTTTAGAGTTCTAATTAACTTTAATAAATTATTTTGACTCTAGATTAATTAGGAAATAAATTAATCTTAGTTTTAGAGCCTAATATTGCTAGGTTTGCTTAATTACGTCATTAAGCTTAAAAACACTATTCCAGGGCAAAATCGTAATTTTGCACTAAAACTACCGGGACCAATGGGGACTTGAGCAGATACCTCTAGACACATGAAATCATGTGTTTTTAAACCTCAAGAGGGAAAGTTAGGGCTCAAGCGGCACCTTTACGCGTAAAAACGCTATAGGGGTATTTGGTCATTTGACCAGCGAGCAAATTTTCGCTTGAAAGCATTCCAGAGCCATTCAATCCCCTTCAAACATTGAGTTGACCCTTCGAGGATGACCGAGTTGGTTACCCTCGAGTTCGGGTCAGGAAATGACCTCAGGGGCATTTTGGTCATTTCCCTCGGACAGAAAAATCGGGGTGTTACACTTTGAATGCTTCCGGAAGTGAAAATCTCATTTTCCGCAGTTTCGGGTCAAAATGACCAAAATACCCCTATAGCATTTTTACGCAGGTAGAAGTGCCGTTTGAGCCCGAAACTTTCCTCGAAGGTTTAAAACCATATTTTCATGTGTCTCGAGGTCTCTGTTCAAGTCCCGGTGATCCCGGGCAGTTTTGTGTAAAATTACGATTTTGCCCTTGGAATAGTGTTTTTACGCCTCATGACGTAATTAAGCTAACCTAAGCAATATTAGGCTCTAATCGAAGGTTAATTAATTTTCCTAATTAATCTAGAGTCAAAATAATTTATTAAAGTTAATTAGAACCTAAAATTGCTTAGATTAAACTTAAATCCCTTTTTAGAATTCAAGATTCCTAGTCTTGGAATCTTGAATAATGTTTTCTCTCTCCAATTCCCTAAGTTAAAGAATTGTGTCTAGAGTTGTTTAGACTCTAATTTGAGGATCTAACTCCCTAATGGTGCAAGACCACTCCTTAATCATGTCTAGACCACCTTAATTACCTATTTTCCTTGCCTAAACACTTTCTTACAAATTCCTAATCTTAAGCATAATCAAAGATACACCTAAACACAACTCTAAACCACAATTAAAATGCAAACACATCCTCCCCATGGCTGATTCAATTTCGGCCAGACCTCACCCCACCCACATGTTGAATTGTTTTCTCACTCCAAGAGCCATACTTGAACCCATGCTTGCACCATACTTGAGCCCATGCTTGACCATGCTTTCAACCATGCCTTCAACCATGCTTTGTAAGAGATATTTTCCTCCCATTTTGCACCTCAAGTGGCTGAAACTTCATCAGCCCTTCACTCCCTCCATTTGCTTCATTTCTCTATAAATAGGATGCCTTGAGGAGCTTGCACCACTTTTAGATCATTTGCAAAGTTTAGTTCTCTCCAAAGCTTTTCTTTTTCTCTCAAAGTTCTAGTGTTCTTCAAGCTCTCCATCTTCTTCATCTTCTCCTTCCATCTTCAAGATCATCACACCAAGTAGGGATTTTCTTTCAAGTATTTCTTTCTTTAAAGTTCTTGTTCTAGCTTTATGTTCATAGTTTCTCTTGATTCTTTTTAGAACTTCTTTTCTTCTTCTTTTTCTTTCTTATTTTCGGCCATGGGCCTTGAAGTTCAAAGAAATGAGAGCTTGATGATAAGAGTTTCATGATGATGTTCATCACTTGAAACAAACTCTAGAGCTTGATCTTTGTTCTTGAGCAAAAATGTTTCTAGTCCTTCCTTTCTTGAACTCTTGAGAACTTTAGCTTTGATGATGTTTTATGAACTCAATGATGAGGACTCATGGTGTTGGTGTTAATATATCACCAAGATCATGGACTCTAGAGTTTCCAAATATTCCTTTTCTTGCCTAGATGTTTCGGCTATTTCCTTTTCTTTTACATGCTAAATGTTTTAATTTTCTAAAGATGTTGTTTTGAGTTCTAAGAACTCTAAGCTTTACTTTACCTTAGTTGGATGAGTTTGGGTTAAAGTTTAAGTTCCTTTAAAGTCTTGTTAAGAGCTCTAGAAAGATAAAATGAACTTGCATAATTTATTTTATGCTTGCACTCATATTTACATTCTTGCTATGCACCTTTACGTTCAAGCTACCACCTAAGAACATAAAGATTAAAATGGAACTTGCATCATCACTTAATCTAATTCTCAAAGCCTTTCTATTTCGGCCTTAAAGTCGATTGTTGCTGGGCCTAGAGCACTAAAATAAAGAATTGGACCTTGCATATTTATTTTCAAGATTGCACGTTTAAGTTTATGTCTTGCATATTTATTTTCAAGCTTGCACGTTTAAGTTTATGTCTTGCATATTTATATTCAAGCTTGTACGTTTAAGTTTATGCCTTGCATATTTACTTTTCAAGTCTTGCATATTTATTTTAAGTCATCACTTTATTTTGTAAGCAAGATTAAAAATGAAAAGCATAGCACGTTTACTTTATGTCATAACTTAAGGACCTAGAGCTCAAAGACTTGCCCATTTCATTTCAAGTTAAAGTTTAATGTGGAAGCATTCTTTGAATGCATGATTCTCGGCCAAGTGCTGATGATGGACTTGTAATAAGTTTCATCTAGCTACAAGGACTAATAGTCTATGTTCTAAGTTTTTCTCAAAGCTTTACAAATCTTTATAAGGTTATGTTATCATGAGTTATGATTTTATTCCCTTTTAGGAGATGAAATATATTTTTGTCACTGACCTAAGGCTTCTCTTAGCTTCTTGATGAATTAAAATGATTTGCAAAGAGTTTTAGAAGTTCTAAATTGATTCCAAGAGAAACTAGTTAACTTATGTACCTAGAAATGTCAATTTAATTCTCTTACTGAAGCTCCATGATTTTGGTTCTGTCATGATGAGTGTGATGCTGTATGGTGATGTTTTGATGTGTTAGAATGTGTGGAAATATCATATGATGATGTAGGAACGATTCTATGCATGTTAAGTAAGAAACTAGCTAACTAGAAATACCGTAAAGTTAGAATTTAACATAGTTTTAACCCATTTGTTTATGGATTCTGTCCAAACTATTTTAATGGGAACATAATCCGATTAGGATTGCTTAGACATGAAACACTTGGTAACATTTGGATTAGAATTGAATTCTAGCACCTATAGGGAAACTAGTGACTAGAAAACCATAAAAATGCAAATGTAGAACTCTTAGAACATTTAATTTTCTGGATTCTGTCCAACACCCTTACAACATGATAAACATGATTAATAATTAGTCCTTGAGCATAAGAATGTCTCATAATTGATTTAGATTTAATTTATAGAGCCTTAAGCGAAGACGGAACCAAGAAAGGGTCTAAAACGTAAGTTCTAGAACCCCATAATCACAAGTTAGGAATTCTGCCTTATGCTTTTCAGAATTAAGTATGAACATGAGGATTAGGAATGATGATTCATTATGAGCCCTTAGGTGCATAAAATATGAATGATGGATGTTAGAGATCTATATCTCAAGATTAAGACCCGTAAGGATCAAGGCATAAGTTACCATAAGGGTAAACGTTTGAATGTTCTATGATGATGCATGTGTTATGTGAAGGATGATAATGTTATTCATATGAGGAATTCATGAGCATATATGTTCATGTGGCATAAAGCAAATTTGGAAGAAATTCGGCATGATGCCATCATGCCGTCGAATTTCCGACAAATTTAGGGACTTAAAGAGATTTTGAAAATTAAGGTACTAAGATGGGTTCTAGGATGACACCGGTTCGGCCGAGCACCTCTATAGAACTCATGTGACATCGGTACCAATTTATACTCTTAGGTGACACCGGTTCGGCCGAGCACCCCTAAGAGATTTGCCTTCTAACCCATACTCAGATAGTCGGGATTTATGATTTATGATACACTTATCGTTAAGTGGTAAGTAAGAACTAGTGATGACTACTTAAGGTATGAGCTCATAATCTAGATGTGTGACACGTTCTGGGTGACACCGGTTCGGCCGAGCACCCCCAGTTCGATTGTCTTTTAGGGTGGCCCATGTGGAAGAGAAGTTTCATGATTATGATTATGTCACTAAGCTTGTCCCATATGAATGTTTCTATTGCCATTTTATGCCACTAAGTATGATGATGCTTGATGTTATGATTGATGTATATGCTTTAGGTAGCGCCATGCATATATTCTTTACTATGTTGCATCCATGACATTAAGATCATTCTAAAATGAATGGACCTTGGCTAAGTTATACTTTAAAGATTAAAATAAACTTGATGCATGTTCACTTGCTTTTATAAAAGTAAACCCAAGGTTCTTGAGGACGTAGATGATGACACCTAGGTAGTAGGAGGCTCTACTGAGATTCTTTAGTAAGATTCTTACTCCCTCTATCTCTTCTTTCCGTCACGTCTTCAGATGGCGATGTTCGTGGTGTTCGTGGACACGCCGACATGGGAGGTGCACCATGACCCGGACCACGGGTCATTCCATTTTGAGGGTCGCTGCACGGTTAGAGTATTCATGTTCATGGGTCGACCCTTCACTCCCCCTGTACATTCCCATCGTTTCTCCCCCGAGAGGAGAGGCTTCACCGTACTCCACCATCCACGTCTGTCGTTCGAGACTACCCACAGTATGTGCCCCGTTGCCCGTCATCTTTTTCGGAGATGGATCCTTTCGAGGATTCAGCTTCCAGGTACCCTCCGAGGGATCTTCCCCTACCATACCCATGGACCTTGGGGAGGGTAGCGAGGCCACCGTGACTCAGCTGAGGGTTGCACGATGACCGGAGATGAGGCCACGCCGTGGAGGTCACTCTCGAGCCCTGTTCCGCCTATTCTCGCCGGAGGAGCTCGCTCAGTTTCCCGGTTATGTGCCATGCTCAAGGGATAGTCGCCAGTAGGAGGCTGTAGATGGCTCGGGATAGTGCACACACCACATAGGCGAGGATAAACCTTCTTTTGTTTAGAGGTTATCCCATTAGTTACACTCGGGTAGGGGAGTAGTTTATGTTTCTATTGTATTTTCCTTTTCATGTGTTTCCTTTCCTTTGTACTAAATTAAGCCCCACAGTTATAAGTGGGTAAATATTATATATATGATGATATTCAGTGTTACCCATGATGTGCCTTTATGTGTCTTATGATGGTGTGCGATATTTGTTTTTATTTTCTCACATGATTTACCGCTTATCGCATCACGCGGCTCTCACTTTGTATTTCAAAAAAAAATTTATCCATATTTTCTGCTAAGTATTTCAAAGTAAAAATGAGAACTATGAAGTAACAAACTAATGATTAACCTAAGTATATTCCAGAGTATTGGGTTAAAACTTAGGATGTTACAAGGGTATTGACATCGAGCTTGCCAGAGCGAACAATATTACTGTGTACTAGTTACCAGTAGAGCGTTTCAAAGAAGGAAATAACCTTGTAAAAGGTTATCCTTTGAAATAATGAATTACCCCCTCTATTACCCCATATTAAATCTACTGACGACTAGTTAGGATTGAGCTCATTCCTAGGTGATAGGTGAAATGTAGTTTAGTGACCAGATTATCACTAGGGCTAGTGAGTCGGTTGGATTTTTGGTGAATATGATAAGAGGGTGGTCTTTAAGAAAAATAACTTAAATGTTTGATTTATAAGAAAGATGTCACATGAAAAGTACTGTACCTTTTTATACCACGTATATGATTTATGTTTCTTTATGTTGTGCTCAAGTACTATGATTTTCATGTTAATGTGCATATGGTATTGTCATGCATTCATCCAATATTTATTGCATTCATGTCATTAAGACTCATACTAAAAGACACCCAGTTCGGATAAATAGATTTGAAAAGTTTAAAACCCAACCTTATGCATGTACACCTTTTTCATAATTAAAAACCGAAGTGACCAGGGAGACGATGACACTTGTGTTAGAGTTAGAAATCCCTACTGAGAATCTTGAATGAGTTTCTCATCCCTCTCTTTTCTTCCGTGTCGTCTCCAGACAAGGATAACAACGAGGTTTGTGACTTCTTCTAAGGCTCGTGTTTAAAGGTCACTCTAACAAATGGAGCAGAGGGTCACTGCGGAAGCATAAATAGTTTAGCTTTTAGGATGATACTTAGACAACCTCATAGGTGGATAAGGAACACCTCATATATATGTGCATGTTTTTATTGTGAATGATGGTACAATGATGCTAGTAATTTATGTATCTATGAAGATGTGATGATATTATGTTGTTATGTATAATACTATATCCCATGATTATGAATGGTGTGATTACTTTTTCTTGTACGTTATGGTTATGACAAACGTTAGGTTAGCGCGCAGCTCGGGTTTTGTTTTCAAGGTTCAAAAAGAAAAATTTATTCATATTTTTCGCTAAATATTTTAATAAATTAAGGTTTAAAGAATGAAACTAAAAAGTAATAACCAATAGTTAATATGTTTTAGGAGTATTGAGTTAAAAATTTGGATGTTACAGGAGACATGCCATTCTGAGGTTTTTATTTACCTTTCCTTTTTATTTTTTGTATTTTATTTTTTGTCATTTTTAGTTATAATTGTTGCATCATGTTTATTTTCATTTCCATTTTACACGATCCCTTTTGACACCTTAGAGGTTACATGCGTAGACTTATACCATATGTACCTTATTGACTTGCTTGGCATTGATTATTTTTTATTACGTGCTTAGTGGATTCATTGTGTTGTTTGAATTGAGTACATGCACTTTTACCTATGAGATTTTGAGCGTTTTGATTGAACTACCATGTGCCATGCTTATTTGTTCATATGTGTTTCCCTCTTTGGATTTGTATTCTAGAACTTACTTAGGGTCTTATTTGAGAATAAGTTTCCATGTGCATGCTTGAATATAATTGAGAGATTTTTCTTGTCTTTAGCCACTTGCTTATGTAGCTACCCTTTTCAAGTTACTATTGTTTAGCCCTTTGGAGCCTTATTACCCATTTTTTTGGTATTAGCACAACCTTAGCCAAAGGTGAAAAACCATGAAAATTTCCCACCTTTTAAGCTTATGAGAGCATTTATGTATTTGTTATATATGTTTGAGAATAAGTATGGGGGAGAGCATGTGGACATACCCCAATATAAGTGTAGAGGAAGAATAATATGTAAAAAAATAAATTCAACAAGTAACATATCAAGAAGAAAAAATAAAGAAATTAGGATGAAAAGGTTGATTGAAAAAAAAAAGAAAAAAATTTTTGGAAAAAAAGTTTGAGTTGAAGGTGTACCACATTGCACAAGAAAGGCCTGTGATTGTGTTAATTTGGACAAACTGTACCCTTAGACATTTATGCTCTTAGTGTATGCATTTGCTATCCTTTGATTAGAGTTTTAGCTCACTGGCCTATATAATTACTCATCTTCACTTAATCCCCATTTCAACCAAAGGTAAGACCACTTGATTCTGTAACACCCTGATTTTTCTGTCTGAGCAAAAATGACCAAAATGCTCTTGAGGTCATTTTTCACCCGAAATTTGAGAATAGCCGACCCGGCAGTCCTTGAAGGGTCAACTCAATGTTCGAAGGGGATTGTATGTGAATGAATGTTAATAAAGCAGAAAAATCTCTTTTTCTGAGTTTTCAAGTCAAAATGACCAAAATACCTCTATGGAGCTTTTACGCGGGTATTAGTGCCATTTTAGCCCGGGAATTTTCCCGAAAGGTTTAAAATGATGTTTTTATGAGTCTAGGCATGTCTGTTTAAGTCTCGGTGGTCCCGGGCAGTTTTTGTGTAAAATTATGATTTTACCCCTGGAATAGTGATTTTGAGCTTAATGACATAATTAAGCAAATCTAAGCAATATTAGGATATAATCGAAGATTAATTAATTTCTATAATTAATCTAGAATCAAAATAATTAATTGAGGTTGATTAGAGCTTAAAATTACTTAGAGAAAGTTTAAATCCTATCTAGAATCAAAATGGTCTTCAAGTCAAAAAGTGAATAGTATTCTTTCCATGATTTGAGGAATCATGTTAGTTTTTGAAATTTAAATTAATTGAGTTTGACTCAAATTAAATGAACTTGACTTCTCTAAACATTTATGACAACTCACTAATCATGCTCTTGAAATTCCTAAATGCATGATTATCAACTTAACACCTAATTACCCATTCCTAACCATTCTTCTAACTAAATCTACCTCTAACACACATCCTAACCCACAATTAAGAAGAAACTTATTCCCTAAGTTCTTCTAAAAAGACATGGCCACCCATACCTTCCTCATGGCTACCCATACCTCCCTCATGGCCACCCATACTTCACCATGCCATGATATGATGCCTTTGAATGAGATATTTTCCTTCCTCTCTTCCTCTAAAATGGCGCCATCTCCTCCTCCCCTCATGTTGAAAATCCTCTATAAAAAGGAGAAGCCTCCAAAGAACCCCTTTGCTCATTCTCTTACACCTCCAAAAGCTTTCTTTCTCTCAACTTCAAGGAGCTCTTCTCCTTCCTCTCCATTCTTCCAAGAGGAAACTCCTTCTCTCAATCAAGAAACACATCCTAAGTAGGGATTTTATGTTGAGTTTTTCTTCTTCTCCTTGTTCTTTCCCTTTTTCAATTTTGAGCTTCTTCTACTTGTTCTTGTTTTGTCAAATGGTTTAAAAACCATGGCCTATTGATGAGGATATTTGATGTTGGTTGTAAAACCATCATTTGCTTGACCTTTAAAGCTCAAGGCTTCACTTCTAAGAGTTTTTAACAAATACATTCATATTTATATTTCAAGTCCTTGCATTGCATATTTATATTTGAGCCTTGTATTCATATTTATATTTCTTTACTATCATCTAATAATTAATCTCGAACCTTGCCTATTTTGGCCTTAAAGTTAATTGTTGTGGAGCCTTGAGCACTAAAATAAAGAATTGGACTTAAATTACATATTTATATTCAAACTTTACATATCATATTTACTTTTCCATTGCCATCACTTCGTAATAACAAGATTAAAATAAAGTTTGCATATGCACGTTTAATTTACGCCATCACCTAAATAATCTCAGAGCTCAAGACTTACTCCTCTTAACTCACAAATGAATTTTGGTTCCATGTGCATTTACCTTTATAAATGGGTGTTTCTGTCTAAGGAGTTGGAGATTTTGAAAAAGGCCTTGTTGATGATGAATCTTGATTTCGTGATATGAAAAAGGTTTTGAAAGATTGTAGGTTCTAAAGGGATTAAATGTGTGTTTGATTTTAAGAAAAATGATGGAATGATGTTAAAAGGCTTTTAGAATGAACGGACAATTTTCAGAATGTCAAAACTTGAGTTTTTCCATTTTGGGTTACTGGTAATCCATTACAGGGCTTACACAATCGATTACTAGAGTGCCTTGCACACTCGGATATAAGTTTTTGGCCAGTGTAATCGCTTACAAGATGATGTAATCTATTACACGATGTTCTGGGAAACCCAGAACATGTTTCTGGACTTTAGTAATCGATTACCACTCCATGTAATTGATTACTTAGGTGTTCTTGAGACCTATAATGCATTTTCAACCCTGGTAATCGATTATAAGGCTCATGTAATCGATTACCAGGACCTCAAATTTCCCTGTTTTAGAAAATTGAGCCAAGTAATCAATTCCAAGGCTCATGTAATCGATTACCAGTATCTAAAATGTGTAGATAAGTGTTCTTTCCTTTATGTAAATATGAATTGATGATCTTTCATGCTTATTCTCGGATTATGAATATGATGATTTATAGTTTGGTGAATATATATATGAAATGAATGTGAAAGCATGCTTGCATGATAAATTGCATGAATGATTACCATTGATCGAGATGCATGATTTATAAGTTTATGAGTATGATAAGTTAAATAATGATTTATGATTGTATTGCATCTCTGAAAAGAATATGTGTTTATGTTGCATTCATGCATAGCATGTCGAGACGCATTTCTCCTACTACGGTGAGGAGAAAGCAAAACCGTGGAGGGTATGGACATCAAGCCTGCTGAAGCGAAAAATATTACTATGCACCGGATGCCAGTAAATGCGTTTCGAAGAAGAAGTGATCCAATAAGGAAGTAATGTGTTACCCCCTCTATTACCCCATATTAAATCTAGCGATGGCTAGTTAGGTTGAGCTCATCCTAGATGATCGGTTAAGTAGGTTAGTTCTGGTGGTAATTATAAAAATTGCCAGGCCTGGCATGTTGGTTGGTTTTGGTGATAACGTAAGAGGTGGAAGTGAGAATTCATTCATGAAGAGTGAGATTACCATGGGTTTTCCTGCTTGCCCATGCATGTTATATTATATTTTACTCATTACATTGCCCTATCATGCATTCATCTATTTGCCACTATTTTAGTTTTATAGATTATCCCCTACTCTTATGCTTAGCCCTGCCTTGTGTTTTGAATTTACACGTTGTTGATTTATATCACATGCACTGAGGTATTGCCATGCATACATGATATACTTGTTATATTCATGCATTAAGATTCATGCTAAAAGATATGGGTCTTGGCTAATGGTATTTGAAAACTTAATGTAACGCCTCGATTTTCTGTCTGAGAGGAAAAAGACCAAAAATGCCCCTGAGGTCATTTTCTGCCCAGAATTCAAGGATAGCCAGCTCGGCAGTCCTCGAAGGGTCAACTCAATGTGTAAAGGGAATTGGATGATCCTTGAATGTTTTTGGAAACGAAAAACTTGTTTTCTGCAGTTTCTGGTCAAAATGACCAAAATACACCTACAGCATTTTTACGCGAGTAAAAGTGCCGTTCGAGCCTGAAACTTTCCTCAAAGGTTTAGAATGATGTTTTCAAGTATTTAAAAGTGTTTGTTTAAGTCCTGGTGGTCCCAGGGAGTTTTTGTGCAAAATTATGATTTTGTCCCTGGGATAGTGTTGTTTGAGCTTAATGACGTAATTAAGCAAACCTAAGCAATATTAAGCTCTAATCAAAGATTAATTAATTTCCATAATTAATTTAAAGTCAAAATAATTAATTGAGGTTAATTAGAACATAAGATTGCTTAGAGAAACTCAAAGCTCTTTTCTAGTTTTAAATTCTTTGAGAAAGGAATCTAAAAATAGTATTTTCTTTCTCCAATTCCCTAAATCAAGGAAACATGTTGGCATTGGATTCCAAGTCAATGAAGTTTGACTTCATTAATTTAGAGAAATCACCTTCTAATCTAGTCTTATATGGCCCTAATTACCTACTTACCTACCTAAACACTTAGTCACAAAACTCTAATCTTTGGCCTAATCAAATACTACCCCTAAGCTTACTCCTAATATACATTAAATTGCGATTTTCCTCCCCTAATTAAGAAGAAAAACTGCCACTCCTCCTCTTCCTCCATTTAAAAGAATTAATTTATCTTAATTCCAAATCAAAGGCCATACTTGGCCATACTTGAAGTCATACTTGAGACCATACCTCACCATACCTAGCCATTCCTACACCATACCTTACAAAGAGATATTTTCCTCCTTTTCCCTCCATGAGATTTCGGCCACTCCCTCTATTCTTATACCCTTGATGTTGTTTCTCTATAAATACCACGTCTAGATGGACTTGGTTCCACTTTGGTTCATTTGCTAGGTTTAGCTTCAAAAGTAGTTCTAAGTTCTTTCATTCTCTGCTAAGAGTTCAGGAGCTCTTTCATCTTCTTCTTCTTTTTCTTACTCACCAAGAACCACTACCTCTCACCCATACATAACCTTCTAAACACCTAGCCTTGCCTTTCTAAGGACCAAGTTCAAGAACCACAACTTTCCTCCTTTCTTTTTCCTTCTTGGCCAAAAATATCATCAAGCTCCAAGGAAGATTTGCCTTTCATCCTCCTCTCAAGATCAAGTCCTTTTCATCTCCAAGGAAACATACCTTGGTAGGGATTTTATTTCAAGTGTTTCTTTTATTAAAAGTTCTTATTTAGTTTTGTGCTTTATGGTTTCTCTTGAATCTTTTTAGAACTTCTTTATTCTCTTCTCATTTTCGGCCAAGTGCCTTTGAGAGCTTGGAGATGAAAGCTTGATGATGAGGACCTCATGATGATATTTATCACTTGAGCAACCTCTAAAGATTGATCTTGGTTCTTGAGTAAAAGATATTTTTGGTTTCTTTCTTTCTTGATCTTGGGAACTTAGTTTTGATAAATGCTCTAAAATTGATGTATGAACTCAATGATGAGGACTCATGATGTTAGTGTTAATACATCATCAATATCATGGTCTTTAGAGTTTCAAAATGGTTTCTTTTCTTGCTCATGGTTTTGGTTCTTTTCCTTTTCTTCCCTTTAAGTTCGGTCATTTATGTTAAATGGCTCAACATGATAGTTTGATGATGAGAGTTTTAGATGATGACGTCTTGTTCATCACAATGAAATTTCTAAAGCTTGAGTTTTCATAAAAATGTTATATAGCTCTCTTAAGGTTTTATTTTTAAGAAATATTGTCTTGTGTTCTAGGAATTCTAAAGTTCACTTTATCTTGTCATGATGAGTTTGGGTTAAGGTGTAGCATCCCCTGCTACTTTTATGGATAGACGACTGTCCCCACAAACCAACACGGGTCTTTTCAGCATGCTTTGTCCTCACTCGCACGCTTCCTATGAAAACTTCCCAGGAGGTCACCCATCCCAAAATTGCTCCAAGTCAAGCACGCTTAACTGTGGAGTTCTTTTCAGTTTGGGCTACCGAAAAGAAGATGCATCTTGTTGGCATAGGTAGTACAAATCAATTCATATAAGCCCTCCTTAACTGTACAGTCCCATACCTATACAATCTTAAGATCCCTCTCATTCGGGTGTGTAATCGGTTCATTCATGTACCCCTCCGCTTTCATAGTCTGCCAGGAGCTGCTCCTTGTCTGTGCCTCTTTGCATCGGCGATCACTCTCCCGACTTCGCAATCCCCAAGCGTTTATGTAATACCCTAAAAATTAATTAAAAATTAATTTGAGCTTTATTAGTCATAATTTTAAAAATCTGACAGTTTTAATAATGATGAGGACGGTCCAAGGGATTTGTAAAAAAAAAAAAACATAAATAGTGTTTTACGGGCCCGCAGGCCCGTCGGGACAGCTGAAACCCTTGATTCGGGACCTGAAGGTGCCCAAAATTGGGAAAACATGGAAATAAGGTTAGAAATAGTTAGAAATAAAGATTTTATACCTAGAATTAATTTTTGAGCAATGTTTGATTACCCGGGTACGGTGTTTTACCCGTTCGGTGAAATTTCGGTGTGCGGTTTCTAACACCGAAAGATAATTTAATCTTTGTAAAAGGATAATGTTTATCCTTTGGAGCCAAGTGTAAGGCTAGGATTTAATCTTGAATTACAAGATGAAATCCTAGCCATTAATCTTATTTTCTTGGTCAAAGAATATATACTTTATATTAAACAATTGTTACTACCTAATTTAATATCATTAAAAGCTATGAAAACTAACCTTTGAAGACAATCTTTCTCGGCCAGCAAAGGGAGAGCAGCAGCAACCTCCATTTTCCATTTCTCAAGAGCTCTAACTTGCCTTCCAATCCCAAAAACCTTAGCCTATAGTTGATAAAACCATAAACTTCCTTTACTAAACTTATTCTACACATCAATACCTACAAATCTAATCGATTGGAATTTCAATTCCTCATCAATTCTCACTTTGATATTTCATTCTCCACTGCCTAAGGGAGTCTTTGGGCTTGAATTGGTGGCCTTGAAGTGAAGGGAAATCAAGTGGAACAACCTTTGAAGTTACAAAGCTTTGAAGCTTTCAAAGTAGGGTTTTTGAACCTCTTCTTCTTCAAATCCGTTTTTCTATGTTAATCACTGATTTAAATTGATATTTTTGATTTTATTGGCTGATGATGTATTGATATTGATGTGTTAATTTTGGTGGAGTGTTTGGATGATGTTAGAAAACCCATTTTGGCAAATCAAGTTTTGAATCATGTGCTGGAATTCTCGGATTTGCACTGGCAGGTTATGAGTCACGAATTTTATGATGTCTTTACAGATGTTTTTATGAGCTATAAAAATTATATGTTGAAGCTAACATCTCAAAATAATTCCATGAATTTTCTTGAGCTTTAATTTCGACTTATACTGCCTTAAAAAAATCTGGGACTGAACTGGTACCTATGCTGCCTGAACTCTTGGAACTGAAGCTGTGAAATTTTATAATTTTGTTACCATAGAAAATGATTGAATCATCCATTGAAATTTTCACAGGATATTAGAGACACCTTGAGGTTTTATCAGGATTTTATTTCAAATTTTCTGGGTTCATTTACTATGGTTAAAAATTATGTATTTCTGGTTCTAAGTTCAGTATAAGTGGCCTCTGACCACTAAAATTGTTGAATTTTGTTATCATATCTAGAGAACTTTGTTTACTCCGAAACTTTTAGAGGACCTTGGGGACACGTTGAAGTGTCTTGGAAAATTTTTATAGCCCTTGAAATGGATGTTTGATGGAAAGAATAAATTGTACTCCTTTGGCATGAATTCTGTTGACCTGCTGTATTTGTGCTAAAATGAATTTAAGCATTGAGTTGATGATATAATGACTCTTGATTTAAGTATGATGAGTATGAATGCATGCTAGACAATTTAAAGATTGGTTTATGATCCAAAAATGAGAATTTCTTGTGATTGAAAGCCTACATGTGGCTTATGCATGCATTTGAGAAAAGAAAGTAAATGATGCAGTTATATGAGAAAAGAGAATGTATAAATTTCACTTGTGCATATTCTAACATATGGAGAAAATAGAAACAAGATTTATGAGCAATGAGGGGAGGGCAAAAAGAGGAACTTCCCTAGAGATAAAGGGGGAGGCAAAAAGAGGAACTCCCTCAGAGATAAAGGGGAAGGCAAAAAGATGAACTTCCCTAGAGATAATATGAGTCGGTAGACGTATCGGCTAGGAATAGATCTGTGTGAGAATTGGAGAAAGTAAATCCAATGATCATGTATAGGAATGAGCTCAGTCCTGATAAGCAGTCTATTTCCCTTGTGTGGTGTGATCCACTATAAATACCATTTGTTATAAACTATCTATTGTGGAGTTGTCCACGGCAGATACCCGTTGGGTATACACTAAGTCTTTCCTATGTCGATGAAAAAAAGAAAAATGCACTGAGTTGAGTTCTATGGCCACAAGTGAAACCAGGTCACTTTGAGATAAGTTCACTATATTTAGCATATGCACACTCATATCATATTTAATTTCTTAGTTAATATTATTTACTATATGTTTGAGCTTTATGATATGTGTGCATTAAGTGATTGATTATTAAAAACAACCCACTTCGGAAATATGATTTGGAACTTTAAAAATGAATCATTATTGTGTAATGCTTGATCACTTTTTTTTAATAAACCGAGGTGGCTGGGGCGATGACGATGACATTATGGTTGAGTTTTGGGGATGCCTTACTGAGAATTTTAGAATTCTCACTCCTGTGTTTTTTGTGTTCCTGTGTCGTCTCCAG
This sequence comes from Dalbergia cochinchinensis, assembly GCA_031216125.1. NCBI lineage: Eukaryota > Viridiplantae > Streptophyta > Magnoliopsida > Fabales > Fabaceae > Dalbergia > Dalbergia cochinchinensis. The sequence goes on along the minus strand of CM062375.1, from coordinate 14,068,797 downwards.
GTTGATCCAGTGGACTATGAAGTTGTTACATGGAAGAACTCGGGATTGCAATAGCTTAGTAGTTGATGTTTTTTCTTTATTGTACTCCGTTGGAATTGTGTGTATGTACATGAAATAGAGATTGTATATGTATTCAAGCTCATAGTAGAGCTTCCTTATGTAATTAACTTGTATCCTTATTATATATTTTAATCGAATTACGCTAGTTATTACACGATCTTACCGCATTTGCTATAGTTATTTAAGAAAGGTCCAATAATTTATAAGTAACAACTCTTAAGTCTAATGTCATGACTTAAGGATGACGTTGTACTTAGGAGGATGTTACATAAGGCTTATGTCCCTTTAAAGTCTCGTAAGAGCTCTAGTAAAGATATAAAAATGAACATTGCATATTTATATTTCTAGCACCTCATATTTATATTCCAAGTTCTTGCATCTCATATTTATTTTTCTATGTCATCACTAAACTCTAAAGATTAAAGAAAGGAACTTGCATTATCAAGTTTAAGTTTCAAGCTTTGCATCTCACGTTTATATTTCAAGTCATCACCTAAATCCTAAAAGATAAAATGGACTTGCATATTTACTTTCAAGTCTTACATATTTACTTTTGAGCTTTGCATATTTGCTTTCAAGTTTTGCATATTTACTTTTGAGCCTTGCATATTTACTTCCGAGCCTTGCATATTTACTTTCAAGTCTTGCATATTTACTTTAAAGCTCTCACTTTACTTTATAATGAAGAATAAAATGGAATGTGTAACACCCCGATTTTTCTGTCCGAGGGAAATGACCAAAGTTCCCCTGAGGTCATTTCCTGGCCCAAATTCGAGGGTAACCAACTCGGTCATCCTTGAAGGGTCAACTCAATGTTTGAAGGGGATTGAATGGCCTTTGAATGCTTCCGGAAGCGAAAATCTCATTTTCCGCAGTTTCGGGTCAAAATGACCAAAATACCCCTATAGCGTTTTTACGTGGGTAGAAGTGCCGTTTGAGTCTGAAACTTTTCCCAGAGGTTTAGAATCATGTTTTCATGTGTCTAGAGGTCTCTATTCAAGTCCCGGTGGTCCCGGGCAGTTTTGTGTAAAATTACAATTTTGCCCTTAGAATAGTATTTTTACGCCTAATGACGTAATTAAGCTAACCTAAGCAATATTAGGCTCTAATCGAAGGTTAATTAATTTCCCTAATTAATCTAGAGTCAAAATAATTTATTAAGGTTAATTATAACCTAAAATTGCTTAGATTAAACTTAAATTCCTTTTTAGAATTCAAGATTCCTAGCCTTGGAATCTTAAATAGTATTTTCTCTCACCAATTCCCTAAATCAAGGAATTGTGTTTAGAGTTGATTGAACTCTAATTTGAGGATTTGACTCACTAATGGTGCAAGACCACTCCCTAATTATGTCTAGACAACCTTAATTACCCATTTTCCTTACCTAAACACTTTCTTACAAATTCCTAATCTTAAGCATAATCAAAGATACACCTAAACACAATTCTAAACCACAATTAAAATGCAAACACATCCTCCCCATGGGCTGATGCATTTCGGCCAGCACACCTCCCCTTTGACCACATGATTAAATTAATTTCTCATTCAAAGAACCATGCTTGAGCCATACCTTGAACCATACCTCACCATACTTGAACCCATAACTCACCAAGCCTTGAACCATGCCTTTGTAAGAGATATTTTTCTCTCCCATTCTGCACCTCATATGGCCGAAGCCTCCTCAACCACACACTCCCTCCATTTGTTTCATTTCTCTATAAATAGATGGCCTTGGGAAGCTTGCACCACTTTTAGATCATTTGCTAAGTTTAGGAACACTCAAAGCTTTTCTTTTTCTCTCAAAGTTCTTATGTTCTTCAAGTTCTTCAAGCTCTCCATCTTCTTCATCTTTTTCTTCCATCCTCAAGTTCATCACACTAAGTAGGGATTTCCTTTCATATATTCTTTTCTTTAAAGTTTTTGTTTCAAGTTTGATGTTTATGGTTTCTCTTGTTTTCTCTTTTAGAACTTCTTCTCTATTCCTTTTTCTTTCTCATTTTCGGCCATGGGCCTTGAAGATCAAAGAAATGAGAGCTTGATGATGAGAGTTTCATGATGATGTTCATCACTTGAAACAAACTCTAGAGCTTGATCTTTGTTCTTGAGCAAAAATGTTTTAGTTCTTCCTTTCTTGAACTCTTAAGAACTCCAACTTTGATGATGTTTAAAATGGTTCCATGAACTCAATAATGAGGACTCATGATATTGGTGTTAAAATATTACCAAGATCATGGACTCTAGAGTTTCAAATATTTCTTTTTCTTGCCTAGATGTTTCGGCCATTTCCTTTTTCTTTTATGTGCCTTATGGTTTGATTTTTCTAAAGATGTTGTTTTGAGTTCTAAGAAACTGTAAGCTTTGCTTTACCTTGTTTGGATGAGTTTGGGTTAAGGTTTAAGTTCCTTTAAAGTCTTGTTAAGAGCTCTAGAAAGATAAAATGAACTTGCATAATTTATTTTATGCTTGAACTCATATTTACATTCTTGTTATGCGTCTTTACTTTCAAGCTATCATCTAAGAACATAAAGATTAAAATGGAACTTGCATCATTACTTAATTTAATTCTCAAAGCCTTTCTATTTCGGCCTTAAAGTCGATTGTTGCTGGGCCTAGAGCACTAAAATAAAGAATTGAACTTGCATCATCACCTAATTAATCTCTCGAATGCCTTTCTATTTCGGCCTTAAAGTCGATTGTTGCTGGGCCAAGAGCACTAAAATAAAGAATTGAACTTTGCATATTTACTTTCGAGCTTGCACGTTTAAGTTTATGCCTTGCATATTTACTTTCAAGTTTGCATGTTTAAGTTTATGTCTTGCATATTTATTTGAAGTCATCACTTTATTTTATAAGCAAGATTAAAAATGAAAAGCATAGCACGTTTACTTTATGTCGTAACTTAAGAACCTAGAGCTCAAAGACTTGCCCATTTCATTTCAAGTTAAAGTTTAACGTGAGAGCACTCCTTGAGTGTATACTTTCGGCCAAGTAGTGATGATGGACTTGCAATGAGTTTTCATCTAACTACAAGGACCAAATAAACTATGTTTCAAGTTCTTCTTAAAGCTTTACAAATCTTTATAAGGCTATGTTATCAAGAGTTATGATTTTAATCTCTCTTTGAAGATGAACTATATTTTGGTCACTGACCTAAGGCTTCTCTTAGTCTCTTGATGAATTAAAATGTTTGCAAAGAGTTTTAGAAGTTCTAGATTGATTCCAAGAGAAACTAGTTAACTTATGTACCTAGAAATGTCAATTTAAATCTTTTACTGAAGTTAAATGTTTCGGTTATAATATGATGAGTGTGATGCTGTATGATGATGTGTTTATGTGTTAGAATGTGTGAAAATATCATATGATGATGAAGAAGCGATTCTATGCATGATAGGTAAGAAACTAGCTAACTAGAAATACCGTAAAGTTAGAATTTGACATAGTTTTACCCCATTTGTGTTTGGAAATTTTCCAAACTGTTTTAATGGGAACATAATCAGTTTAGGATTGTTTAGACATGAAAAACTTGGTATCATTTGGATTAGAATTGAATTTTAACACCTATTGGGAAACTAGTAACTAGAAAACCGTAAAAATGCAATGTAGAACTCTTAGAACATTTGATTTTCTGGAATCTGTCCAGCACCCTTACAACATGATAAATGAGATTTATAATTAGTCCTTAAGTATAGGAATGTCTCATAATTGATTTAGATTTAATTTGTAGCGCCCTAGGCGAAGACGGAACCAAGAAATGGTCTAAAACGTAAGTTCTAGAACCCCGAAATCACAAGTTAGGAATTTTGCCCTATGCTTTTCAGATTTAAGTATGAACATGAGGATTAAGAATGATATTTAATTATGAGCCCTTAGGTGCATAAAATATGAATGACGGATGTTAGAGAACCATATCTCATGATTAAGACCCGTAAGGGTCAAAGCATAAGCTACTGTAAGGATAAACGGTTGAATGTTCAATGATAATGCATGAGTTATGTGAAGGATGATGATGTTATTCATATGAGGAATTTATGAGGATATATGTTTGTGTGACATAAAGTAAATTTGGAAGAAATTCGGCGTGATGCCATCGTGCCGCCGAATTTCCGACAAATTTGGGGACTTAAAGAGATTTTGAAAATTAAGGTACTAAGATGGGTTCTAGGATGACACCGGTTCGGCCGAGCACCTCCATAGAACTCATGTGACATCGGTACCATTTTATACTCTTAGGTGACATCGGTTCGGCCGAGCACCCCTAAGAGATTTGCCCCCTAACCCGTACTCAGATAGTCGGGATTTATGATTTATGATACGCTTATCCTTAAGTGGTAAGTAAGAACTAGTGACGACTAGTTAAGGTATGAGCTCATAACCTAGATGTATGACACGTTCTGGGTGACACCGGTTCGGCCGAGCACCCGATTCGTTTGTCTTTTAGGGTGGCCCATGAGGAAGAGAAGTTTCATGATTATGATTATGTCACTAAGCTTGTCCCATATGAATGTTTCTATTGCCACTTTATGCCAATAAGGATGATGATGCTTGATGTTATGATTGATATATGTGCATTAGATAGCGCCATGCATACATTTGCTATTATGTTGCATTCATGACTCTAAGATCATTCTAAAATGAATGGACCTTGGCTAAGTTACATTTTAAAGATTAAAATGAACTTGATGCATGCTTACTTGCTTTTATAAAAGTAAACCCAAGGTTCCTGAGGACGTAGATGATGACACCAAGGTAGTAGGAGGCCCTACTGAGATTCTTTAGTAAGATTCTCACACCCTCTATCTCTTCTTTCCATCACGTCTTCAGATGGCGACGTTCGTGGTATTCATCGACACTCCGACATGGGAGGTGCACCATGACCCGGACCACGGGTCATTCCATTTTGAGGGTCAGTGCACTGTTCGAGTTTTCATGTTTATAGGACGACCCTTCGCTTACCCCGTACACACGCATCGCTTCTCCCCGACGAGCGAGTTTTTGAGCGCGCGGGTACGCACAACTAGAGGGTACTTCGTATGCATACTGCCGCTTCAACCATGCGCAACTACCCCGACTATGTACCACACATGTACTTCTCGGAGACTGACCCATCGGAGGATCCGCCTACTTACTTGTATAGCGAGAGCTCTGCCCCCACTCCATCACTGATGAGAGAGGGCAGTGAGGACACCGTGACCTAGCCGAGGCTTGCACAACGCCCGGAGATGAGGTCGCACTGTGTAGGTCATTCTCGAACCCCATTCCGCCTCTTCTCGCCAGGGGAGCTTGCTCTGTGTCCCGGTTATATGCCGCGTTCGAGGGACAGTCGCCAGTAGGAGGCTGTGGATGGTTCGGGATAGTGCACGCACCACATAGACGAGGACAAACCTTCTTTTGTTTAGAGGTTATCCCATTAGATGCACTTGGGTAGGGGAGTGGTTTATGTTTCTGTTGTACTTTCCTTTTTATGTGTTTCCTTTGTACTAAATTAAGTCCCACACTTATAAGTGGGCAAATTATATATATATATGAGATGTTATTCAGTGTTATTCATGTTGTGCCTTTATGCTATGATTTTATGAGATATATGATTTATTCGTTACATGTTGTATCGCTTCATGCGGTTCTCACTTTGTATTTCAAAAGAAAAAATTACCCGTATTTTCCGCTAAGTATTTCAAGGTAAAAGTTAGAACTATGAAGTAACAGACTAATGATTAACCTAAGTATGTTCTAGAGTATTAGGTTAAAATTTAGGATGTTACATTATGGTATCAGAGAAGTTCGATTCTCATGGAGCCTGAGGATTGGACTGACTATGCTTTCCAAGTATAGTATGATAGCTATGTCATGCGTAGTGCTTAGTTAGATATAAGCCATAGGATAGAGATGCATGACCCTGTCAACTTGAGTATGCCATGGTAACTAGCTCATCTTGCATAAGATATTGAGCCTGATCACCTCAGTGTTTATTGTCGCGTGTGTTTAGGGACCAATGGCATCAAGGAGACAGCATAGGACTCCGGCCGAGGATAATCAAAACGATGCTACTGCGGCTGCTGTTCGTGACATGGCTAAGGCCATGGAACGAATGTTTGAAAGGATGGATCAACAAGGGGATGCGAAACATGCTCCCCCTACTGCTGAGATGGTGGAACAAGCAAGGTTCGGTGAGTTTCGCAAGGCGAACCTACCAACCTTCCGAGGAGCCATGGACCCCGACAAAGCTGACGAGTGGATCAAGAACATGGAGAAAATCTACTCCGTGGTGGCTTGCTCGGAGGAGCAAAAGGTTACTTTTGCCGCCTACATGATGGAGTCCGACGCCGAGTTCTGGTGGGTCGGCACCCGAAGACTGCTTGAGGCTTCGGGCACTGCAATTGATTGGGAGCTGTTCAAGACTTACTTCTATGAGAAGTACTTCCCAGAATAGGTGAGGAACGCAAAGGACATTGAGTTCATGCAACTGACCCAAGGAGGGTCTACTGTCTCCCAGTACACGACAAAGTTCGAGGAGCTGATTAAGTTCTCTTGGGTGTTTCAAGGAAACCCCGATGAAATATGGAAGTGCGTCAAGTACGAGGCCGGTTTAACAGCGAAGTTGAACTATGTTGTGGCGCACATGGAGATTAGGGACTTCCCAACCCTAGTCAACAAATGCCGGATCATGGAAGAAGGACAAAAAAAAAATCAATGCTGCAAGGGCAGCATGGAACAAGGGACTAGCACCTCAAGCCCCAAAGTTTAAACCCCAACACCACTCCCGCAACAACTATAATCCTTACCACACCAACTAGTTCAAACCACAACAACAACAACGGACCCCCTTCCACCAACAACCCAAGCAACCACACTGACCACAGTTCAACAACAACAACAATCGCAACAACAACGGCAACAACAACAACAATAACCGACAAGGAGGGTCAAGTGGGGCCAAAAACAAGGCACATCAAGGAGCCCCCGTCACCTTTGCCCGATCCACCCCAGCCGTACTGTGCCCCCAGTGCGGAAAGGATCATGGCAACCGTCCCTGCCTGGCTGGGCAGAATGTTTGCTTCAAGTGTGGAAAGCCCGGTCACTATGCCAATAGATGCACCAGTGGAGGGCCGACAAACCAAAACCCCAGGCCACAACACCAAGGGAGAGTCTTCACTCTCAATGCGGATGAAGCAGAGAGATCCAACGATCTCATAGGAGGTAAGTGCAAAATAAATAGTAAAACCTTAACTGTATTGTATGACTCTGGCGCAACTCATTCTTTTATTTCATATGCTAGTGTCGAGGCTCTAGATTTGAAAACTTCCAAACTTCCTTTTGATCTTATTATTTCTACCCCCACAAATCGTCCTATAAATACTTGTTTTTGTTGTTTAAATTGCCATCTCACTGCTGAAAATAGATCCTTTGTCATAGATTTAATTTGTTTACCCATGAAAGGCATAGGAGTAGTTCTTAGCATGGATTGGCTTCACGCCAACCGTGTATTGCTAGACTGTGACACCAAAACAGTTGTTTTCCTTCTCCCCCTAGTGAGATGAGCCAACCTTTGAGACTTTACCTTAATGCCGTAGAGGTCCACTGTAGTGGGAAAAAGACTAAGGGATATATTCTCCTAGCCGCTAGTGAGGTAGACTTTGAGAAAAACCTAGAGAATATCCCGGTAGTAAGAGACTATCCCGAGGTATTTCCGGAAGAGATACCCGAGTTCCCTCCCGAAAGAGAAGTAGAGTTCTCCATAGAGTTGGTTCCAGGAGCAGGACCAATCTCTATTGCCCCCTATAGAATGTCACCCCTAGAACTAGCCGAGCTTAAGATCCAACTTGAAGAGCTTTTGGAGAAGAATTTCATAAGACCTAGTGCTTCACCGTGGGGAGCCCCAGTTTTGTTTGTCAAGAAAAAGGACGAGAGTATGATGTTGTGCATAGATTATAGGCAATTGAATCGTGTAACGATGAAAAACAAGTACCCTTTGCCTAGGATTGATGATCTTATGGACCAATTGAGAGGAGCGGTGGTATTCTCCAAGATTGACTTAAGGTCGGGATACCACCAGATTAGGGTGAGAGACGAAGACATACCAAAGACCGCCTTTAGAACTCAATATGGACACTTTGAGTTCTCAGTGATGTCTTTTGGTTTGACAAATGCTCCCGCAGTGTTCATGGATTACATGAATAGGATCTTTAGACCCTATTTAGATCAGTTCGTGGTCGTTTTCATAGACGATATACTCATCTATTCGAAGACTCACGAGGAGCATGAACGTCACCTAAGGATAGTTTTGGAGATTTTCAAGGAGAAAAGGTTATATGCTAATCTATCTAAGTGTGAATTTTGGTTGGAGGAAGTCAAGTTTTTAGGACACGTCGTGTCAAAAGGAGGTATAGCCATGGATCCTAGTAAGATTGAAGCTGTGATGAATTGGGATAGACCAAAAACCGTAACGGAGGTACGAAGCTTTTTGGGTTTAGCAGGTTATTACCATAGGTTTATCAAAGGATTTTCTCAGATTGCCTTACCCCTAACCAAGCTAACTAGGAAGAATGCCCCTTTCATTTGGAACCCCGAGTGTGAGGAATGTTTTCAAAAGCTTAAGGAAAGGTTGACCACGACCCCAGTCTTAGTCTTACCTAGCCTCGATGTACCCTTTGAGGTATATTGTGATGCTTCGGGCAAAGGACTAGGGTGTGTGTTGATGCAAAATAGGCAAGTGGTAGCCTATGCATCTCGGCAACTCAAGCCTCACGAAGCTAACTACCCCACCCATGACCTAGAGTTAGCCGCCGTAGTGTTTGCCTTAAAGATGTGGAGACACCATTTGTATGGTGTAAGGTTTGAAGTTTTCTCCGATCATGAGAGTCTCAAGTACGTCTTTGATCAAAAGGAGTTGAACATGAGGCAAAGAAGGTGGATGGAATTCCTCAAAGATTACGACTTCGGTTTAAGTTACCACCCCGGCAAGGCTAACGTAGTCGCCGATGCCTTGAGCTGAAAGTCGTTACACCTATCCCACATGATGGTCAAAGAAGTTGAGTTGATAGAGAAGTTTAGGGATATGAATCTAGGTATGTCAGCAACCGATAGAGGGATGAAGATGTGCTATCTTAGTGTAACAAGCGAATTTAAGCAAAGAATCATGTTAGCACAACGTGAGAACAAGGAGTTTGAAGAGATCATAGATGCTGTTAAGGCAGGAAAGTTAAAGGGTTTTGAAAGAGGTGAGGATTGGATATGGAGGTTTGAAGGAAGGATTTGCGTACCCTAAGATGGTGACCTCCGAGAGAATATCTTGGAGGAGGCTCACAAAAGCTATTTCACCATTCATCCCGGTGTTACCAAAATGTATCAAGACTTGAAAAAGATGTTTTGGTGGCCCGGAATGAAGAATGATGTAGTCGCCTGGGTTAGTAAGTGCTTGGTATGTCAGAAAGTGAAAATTGAGCACCAAAAACCTTCAGGTTTGTTGCAACCCCTGTCGATCCCCGAATGAAAGCGGGAGTGTATATCAATGGATTTCGTGACAGGATTGCCTAAGACCCAAGCTGGCCATGATGCTATATGGGTGATAGTGGACCGACTAACCAAGTCGGCACACTTTCTGCCTATTAGAGTGACATACCCTTTGGACAGATTGGCTCAGCTATACATCCAAAAGATCGTAAGATTGCATGGAGTACCGTCGACGATAATCTCGGATAGAGATCCGCGGTATACGTCACGTTTTTGGGGAGCCTTTCAAAAGGCGTTTGGTTCAAAGCTATGCTTGAGCACTGCTTACCACCCACAAACAGACGGACAATCCGAAAGGACGATCCAAACCCTAGAGGACATGTTGAGAGCCTGTGTGCTAGACCAAAGGGGAAGTTGGGACAAGTACCTGCCACTGATCGAATTTGCGTATAACAACAGTTATCAAGCGAGTATCGGCATGGCACCCTATGAAGCCTTATATGGACGGAAGTGTCAATCCCCGTTATATTGGTATGAGTCCGGAGAACAAACCATGTTAGGACCCGATGTAGTGAGGGAAACTACGGAGCAAATCAAGAGGATCCGAGATAGGATGCTTACTGCTCAAAGTAGACAAAAGAGCTATGCGGACAAGCGGCGTAAGCCCTTGGAATTCGAAGAGAGAGAACATGTTTTCCTTAGGATTATCCTCACTACAGGCATAGAGAGAGCCATGAAAGTCAAAAAGTTGAGCCCCCAATTCCTTGGTCCCTTCCAAATTCTTCAAAAAGTAGGAACAGTTGCCTACAAAATAGCTTTACCCCCTAATCTTTCAAACCTTCATGACGTCTTTCACGTCTCTCAGTTAAGGAAGTATGAGTCCGACCCTAGTCATGTTTTAGAGCCAGAGCATGTACAGTTAAGGGAAGACCTAACTTTCAATCTTCTACCGACGAGAATCGTGGATAGCGGAGTCAAGCAGCTGAGGAACAAGTCTGTTCCTTTGATGAAAGTAGCATGGGGACGTGACAAGTCCGAAGAATTCACATGGGAGCTAGAGTCAGAGATGCGAGACAAGTATCCCGAGCTTTTCCAAGGTAACGAATTTCGAGGGCGAAATTCTTTTTAAGGAGGGGAGTAACGTAACACCCCGATTTTTCTATCCAAGGGAAATGACCAAAATGCCCCTGAGATCATTTCCTGGCCCGAATTCGAGGGTAACCAACTCGGTCATCCTCAAAGGGTCAACTCAATGTTTGAAGGGGATTGAATGGCCTTTGAATGCTTCTGGAAGCGAAAATATCGTTTTCCGCAGTTTCGGGTCAAGATGACCAAAATACCCCTATAGCGTTTTTACTCGGGTAGAAGTGCGTTTAAGCCCGAAACTTTCCCCAGAGGTTTAGAATCATGTTTTCATGTGTCTAGAGGTCTCTGTTCAAGTCCCGGTGGTCCCGGGCAGTTTTGTGCAAAATTACGATTTTGCCCCTAAAATAGTGTTTTTACGCCTAATGACGTAATTAAGCTAACCTAAACAATATTAGGCTCTAATCGAAGATTAATTAATTTCCCTAATTAATCTAGAGTCAAAATAATTTATTAAGGTTAATTAGAACCTAAAATTGCTTAGATTAAACATAAATTCCTTTTTAGAATTCAAGATTCCTAGCCTTGGAATCTTAAATAGTGTTTTCTCTCACCAATTCCCTAAATCAAGGAATTGTGTTTAGTGTTGATTGAACTCTAATTTGAGGATTTGACTCACTAATGGTGCAAGACCACTCCCTAATTATGTCTAGACAACCTTAATTACCCATTTTCCTTACCTAAACACTTTCTTACAAATTCCTAATCTTAAGCATAATCAAAGATACACCTAAACACAATTCTAAACCACAATTAAAATGCAAACACATCCTCCCCATGGGCTGATGCATTTCGGCCAGCACACCTCCCCTTTGACCACATGATTAAATTAATTTCTCATTCAAAGAACCATGCTTGAGCCATACCTTGAACCATACCTCACCATACTTGAACCCATAACTCACCAAGCCTTGAACCATGCCTTTGTAAGAGATATTTTTCTCTCCCATTCTGCACCTCATATGGCCGAAGCCTCCTCAACCACACACTCCCTCCATTTGTTTCATTTCTCTATAAATAGATGGCCTTGGGAAGCTTGCACCACTTTTAGATCATTTGCTAAGTTTAGGAACACTCAAAGCTTTTCTTTTTCTCTCAAAGTTCTTATGTTCTTCAAGTTCTTCAAGCTCTCCATCTTCTTCATCTTCTTCTTCCATCCTCAAGTTCATCACACTAAGTAGGGATTTCCTTTCATATATTCTTTTCTTTAAAGTTCTTATTTCAAATTTGATGTTTATGGTTTCTCTTGTTTTCTCTTTTAGAACTTCTTCTCTATTCCTTTTTCTTTCTCATTTTCAGCCATGGGCCTTGAAGATCAAAGAAATGAGAGCTTGATGATGAGAGTTTCATGATGATGTTCATCACTTGAAACAAACTCTAGAGCTTGATCTTTGTTCTTGAGCAAAAATGTTTTAGTTCTTCCTTTCTTGAACTCTTAAGAACTCCAACTTTGATGATGTTTAAAATGGTTCCATGAACTCAATAATGAGGACTCATGATATTGGTGTTAAAATATTACCAAGATCATGGACTCTAGAGTTTCAAATATTTCTTTTTCTTGCCTAGATGTTTCGGCCATTTCCTTTTTCTTTTATGTGCCTTATGGTTTGATTTTTCTAAAGATGTTGTTTTGAGTTCTAAGAAACTCTAAGCTTTGCTTTACCTTGTTTGGATGAGTTTGGGTTAAGGTTTAAGTTCCTTTAAAGTCTTGTTAAGAGCTCTAGAAAGATAAAATGAACTTGCATAATTTATTTTATGCTTGAACTCATATTTACATTCTTGTTATGCGTCTTTACTTTCAAGCTATCATCTAAGAACATAAAGATTAAAATGGAACTTGCATCATTACTTAATTTAATTCTCAAAGCCTTTCTATTTCGGCTTTAAAGTCGATTGTTGCTGGGCCTAGAGCACTAAAATAAAGAATTGAACTTGCATCATCACCTAATTAATCTCTCGAATGCCTTCCTATTTTGGCCTTAAAGTCGATTGTTGCTGGGCCAAGAGCACTAAAATAAAGAATTGAACCTTGCATATTTACTTTCGAGCTTGCACGTTTAAGTTTATGCCTTGCATATTTACTTTCAAGTTTGCATGTTTAAGTTTATGTCTTGCATATTTATTTGAAGTCATCACTTTATTTTATAAGCAAGATTAAAAATGAAAAGCATAGCACGTTTACTTTATGTCGTAACTTAAGAACCAAGAGCTCAAAGACTTGCCCATTTCATTTCAAGTTAAAGTTTAACGTGAGAGCACTCCTTGAGTGTATACTTTCGGCCAAGTAGTGATGATGGACTTGCAATGAGTTTTCATCTAACTACAAGGACCAAATAAACTATGTTTCAAGTTCTTCTTAAAGCTTTACAAATCTTTATAAGGCTATGTTATCAAGAGTTATGATTTTAATCTCTCTTTGAAGATGAACTATATTTTGGTCACTGACCTAAGGCTTCTCTTAGTCTCTTGATGAATTAAAATGTTTGCAAAGAGTTTTAGAAGTTCTAGATTGATTCCAAGAGAAACTAGTTAACTTATGTACCTAGAAATGTCAATTTAAATCTTTTACTGAAGTTAAATGTTTCGGTTATAATATGATGAGTGTGATGCTGTATGATGATGTGTTTATGTGTTAGAATGTGTGAAAATATCATATGATGATGAAGAAGCGATTCTATGCATGATAGGTAAGAAACTAGCTAACTAGAAATACCGTAAAGTTAGAATTTGACATAGTTTTACCCCATTTGTGTTTGGAAATTTTCCAAACTGTTTTAATGGGAACATAATCAGTTTAGGATTGTTTAGACATGAAAAACTTGGTATCATTTGGATTAGAATTGAATTTTAACACCTATTGGGAAACTAGTAACTAGAAAACCGTAAAAATGCAATGTAGAACTCTTAGAACATTTGATTTTCTGGAATCTGTCCAGCACCCTTACAACATGATAAATGAGATTTATAATTAGTCCTTAAGTATAGGAATGTCTCATAATTGATTTAGATTTAATTTGTAGCGCCCTAGGCGAAGACGGAACCAAGAAATGGTCTAAAACGTAAGTTCTAGAACCCCGAAATCACAAGTTAGGAATTTTGCCCTATGCTTTTCAGATTTAAGTATGAACATGAGGATTAAGAATGATATTTAATTATGAGCCCTTAGGTGCATAAAATATGAATGACGGATGTTAGAGAACCATATCTCATGATTAAGACCCGTAAGGGTCAAAGCATAAGCTACTGTAAGGATAAACGGTTGAATGTTCAATGATAATGCATGAGTTATGTGAAGGATGATGATGTTATTCATATGAGGAATTTATGAGGATATATGTTTGTGTGACATAAAGTAAATTTGGAAGAAATTCGGCGTGATGCCATCGTGCCGCCGAATTTCTGACAAATTTGGGGACTTAAAGAGATTTTGAAAATTAAGGTACTAAGATGGGTTCTAGGATGACACCGGTTCGGCCGAGCACCTCCATAGAACTCATGTGACATCGGTACCATTTTATACTCTTAGGTGACACCGGTTCGGCCGAGCACCCCTAAGAGATTTGCCCCCTAACCCGTACTCAGATAGTCGGGATTTATGATTTATGATACGCTTATCCTTAAGTGGTAAGTAAGAACTAGTGACGACTAGTTAAGGTATGAGCTCATAACCTAGATGTATGACACGTTCTGGGTGACACCGGTTCGGCCGAGCACCCCCAGTTCGTTTGTCTTTTAGGGTGGCCCATGAGGAAGAGAAGTTTCATGATTATGATTATGTCACTAAGCTTGTCCCATATGAATGTTTCTATTGCCACTTTATGCCAATAAGGATGATGATGCTTGATGTTATGATTGATGTATGTGCATTAGATAGCGCCATGCATACATTTGCTATTATGTTGCATTCATGACTCTAAGATCATTCTAAAATGAATGGACCTTGGTTAAGTTACATTTTAAAGATTAAAATGAACTTGATGCATGCTTACTTGCTTTTATAAAAGTAAACCCAAGGTTCCTGAGGACGTAGATGATGACACCAAGGTAGTAGGAGGCCCTACTGAGATTCTTTAGTAAGATTCTCACTCCCTCTATCTCTTCTTTCCATCACGTCTTCAGATGGCGACGTTCGTGGTATTCATCGACACTCCAACATGGGAGGTGCACCATGACCCGGACCACGGGTCATTCGATTTTGAGGGTCAGTGCACTGTTCGAGTTTTCATGTCTATAGGACGACCCTTCGCTCACCCCGTACACACGCATCGCTTCTCCCCGACAGCGCCCTATGGTGACGACGAGCGAGTTTTTGAGCGCGCGCGTACGCACAACGAGAGGGTACTTCGTATGCATACCGCCGCTTCAGCCATGCGCGACTACCCCGACTATGTACCCCGCACGTACTTCTCAGAGACTGACCCATCGGAGGATCCGCCTACTCACTTGTATAGCGAGAGCTCTGCCCCCACTGCACCACTGATGAGAGAGGGCAGTGAGGACACCATGACCTAGCCGAGGCTTGCACGATGCCCGGAGATGAGGCCGCACCGTGGAGGTCATTCTCGAGCCCCGTTCCGCCTCTTCTCGCCGGAGGAGCTTGCTCTGTGTCCCGGTTATGTGCCGCATTCGAGGGATAGTTGCGAGTAGGAGGCTGTGGATGGTTGGGATAGTGCACGCACCATATAGACGAGGATAAACCTTCTTTTGTTTAGAGGTTGTCCCATTAGATGCACTTGGGTAGGGGAGTGGTTTATGTTTCTGTTGTACTTTCCTTTTTATGTGTTTCCTTTGTACTAAATTAAGTCCCACACTTATAAGTGGGAAAGTTATATATATATATATGAGATGTTATTCAGTGTTATTCATGTTGTTCCTTTATGCTATGATGTTATGAGATGTATGATTTATTCGTTACATGTTGTATTGCTTCACGTGACTCTCACTTTGTATTTCAAAAAAAAAAATTACCCGTATTTTCCGCTAAGTATTTCAAGGTAAAAATGAGAACTATGAAGTAACAGACTAATGATTAACCTAAGTATGTTCTAGAGTATTGGGTTAAAAATTAGGATGTTACAGAATACATAGCACGTTTACTTTTTGTCATCACTTAAAGAACCTAGAGCTCAAAGACTTGCCCTTATTATCTCATGTTAATGTTGGATATGGAGACATCCTCACGGATGCATATTTCGGCCAAGTGATGATGATGAACTTGGTGTGAGTTTCATCTAGTCACAAGAGCCAACAATCTATGTTCTATGATTTTCTTTAGGTCTCAAGAGTTTTATAAGGTTATTACGAAAAAGATTTATGAGTTGAACCTCTTTTATGAATACTTTAAATTAGCTACTGCCCTATGGCGGCTGTCTCGTTGTCTTGATTATTCTGTGCTGCGGTCCTAGTCTGTTGTCGACATGCCATTGGTCCCTAAACACACAAACAACAACACTGAGGTGATTAGGACCAATATTCCATGCAAAGTGAGCAAGTTACCATGGCACTTTCAACATACAGTAGTAATATATTTCTAATCCTCAAGCTCATCCTAATGATAAACATCTACACATGACGTCACTAATGTATTATGCTTTAGAAGCATAGCCAGTCCAATCCTCAGGCTCCATGAGAATCGAACTGCTCTGATACCAAAATGTAACACCAAAGTAATTAACCAAATACACCTAGGTTGAATCTGATTAATGACTAGACTTTACTCCTTGCTTTGGTTCTTTCTTCATAATTTGAAAATACTTAGTGAAATTACGAGCCATTTTTTTTTAAAAAAAACGTAATTGAAAACATGAGCCGAGTACAACGTGAACGAGTAAGCGGAGTATAATAAGACGTTTAAAAATATATCACATCATATCACTTTTGCTCCATCATACAACATCCATAAGCACATTGTAGCATATATTTACAAACAATAACCTCACTCAAAGGGTGGGTTATGTTCATACATCATTGTCTTATGCAAACCCATAAAAGAAAGTATACATAAGGAAATACATGCCCCTAAACAAGATAACTCCATAAGCTGGGAAGGTTATCCTAAAACTAGGGTGCATGAACACACATAAATATACTAAGAACCTTCTATGGCCACTGTCCTGGAAATGGGGGAATAAATCTGATCCACTGATGAGCTCCCTCGGGAGGGGACACACGGGATGCACCAGGCTGGGGTCGCATGGACGACCTTCTTGCTAACCTCGGCTGAACAACTGTTTCCTCACTACTCTTTCTTACACGTGTGGGAGTAGGAGTGTCCTCTGAAGGATCAGTTTCAGAATATCTCGTCTCAGGAACATACTCTGGAAATCTATGGACAGCAGATGAAGCGGGATAAGAACGTAACATCCTTTCATCAAGTGGACGTGCATGTTCGAAAACCATTTCATCGCCATAGGGAGAAGTAGGAGAAAATCGATAGCTAGGGACAGGATGTGCAAATGGACAACCTATGTAAATAAAAACATGAACTGCGCACTTCCCTTCAAAATGATACGAGCGATGCACCGGATCATAGTGGAATTTCCAAGTAGGGGTATCAACGAACAGGACGAATGTCGCCATCTGAATCTGGAGACAATGACGGAAATAAAGAAAAGGGAGTAAGAATCTTGCTAAAGAATTCTCAGTAGGGTACCTCCTTCTATAGTGTCATCATCAAAGTCCCCAGGAACCTGAGGATTATTCTAAAATAGTGAGCATGCAAAGATTCATTTTAAGTTCGGACAAATACTTAACTGAGGTTCGTCAATTTTTAATCATGCGTCTTATAATGCATCATAATCTTAACATGTCATATTTACAATGAATTTTTCCTTTATCATTACATCATATTCCTCATCATCATTATTAAAATAACATGCATAAAGAACGTCATATAATATTAGCTACGCGTGGACACAGTGCACATATTTCATTTCTTTAGTGCCTTAGGTGACTTAAAATCTTATCATCATCATTATTTTCCTTGGGCCACCCTATACTCCACCCTTTTGGGAGTAATTTAGGTTATGAGCTCATACTTTACTAGTCATCACTAGTATATACTTATCCCTTTTGATAAGCTAAAGTCCCGACTCTACCCTTTTGATAAAACGGGTTAGGGGGCTAAAATCACCTTTTCACCACCTATAGTCTGATGGTTCCAAAGGATCATTTTCTTATAAGTTTAAGTCACCATTAAATCTTTGCATGTTATATCACAATACAATTTATAAACATCATAGCATTTTCTCATTTATAGTCTTAAGCTAGAATAATATATATCAACTGTAATCATGCATCTGGGAGATTCCCAGGAAAGAGAGGTGGGTCACAATGGACACACTTAAATACCAAGTCTTTCCTTAGCCAGAACCTTTCGAAATTATGTAACACCCTAGTAATTAACTAGATACACTTAGGTTGAATCTGATTAATGACTAGACTTTACTCTTTGCTTTGGTTCTTTCTTCATAATTTGAAAATATTTAGTGAAATTACGAGCCATTTTTTTTAACATATAATTGAAAACGTGAGCCGAGTACAACATGAACGAGTAAGCGGAGTATAATAAGACGTTTAAGAATATATCACATCATATTACTTTGGCTCCATCATATAACATCCATAAGCACATTATCGCATATATTTACATACAATAACCTCACTCAAAGGGTGGGTTATGTTCATACATCATTGTCTTATGCAAACCCATAAAAGAAAATATACATAAGGAAATACATGCCCCTAAACTAGATAACTCCATAAGCCGGGAAGGTTATCCTAAAACTAGGGTGCATGATCACACATAAATCTACTAAGAACCCTCTATGGCCACTGTCCTGGAAATGGGGGAATAAATTCGATCCACTGATGAGCTCCCTCGGGAGGGGACACACGAGATGCACCAGGCTGGGGTCGCATGGACAGCCTTCTTGCTAACCTGGGCTGAACAACTGTTTCCTCACTACCCTCTCTTACACGTGTGGGAGTAGGAGCAGAGCTCTCAGAATATACATGAGTAGGAGTGTCCTCTGAAGGATCAGTTTCAGAATATCTCGTCTCGGGAACATATTCTGGAAGTCTATGGACAGCAGATGAAGCGGGATAAGAACGTAACATCCTTTCATCAAGTGGACGTGGATGTTCGAAAACCATTTCATCGCCATAGGGAGAAGTAGGAGAAAATCGATAACTAGGGATAGGATGTGCAAATGGACGACCCATCTAAATAAAAACACGAACTGCGCACCTCCCTTCAAAATGATACGAGCGATGCACCGGATCATAGTGGAATTCCCAAGTAGGGGTATCAATGAACAGGACGAATGTCGCCATCTGAATCTGGAGACAATGACGGAAATAAAGAAAAGGGAGTGAGAATCTTGCTAAAGAATCCTCAGTAGGGTACCTCCTTCTACAGTGTCATCATCAAAGTCCCCAGGAACCTCAGGATTATTCTAAAATAGTGAGCATGCAAAGATTCATTTTAAGTTCGGACAAATACTTAACCGAGGTTTGTCAATTTTTAATCATGCGTCTTATAATGCATCATATTCCTCATCATCATTATCAAATAACATGCATAAAAGAACATCATATAATATTAGCTACACGTGGACACAGTGCACATTTTTCATTTCTTTAGTGCCTTAGGTGACTTAAAATCTTATCATCATCATTATTTTCCTTGGGCCACCCTATACTCCACCCTTTTGGGAGTAATTTAGGTTATGAGCTCATACTTTACTAGTCATCACTAGTATATACTTATCCCTTTTGATAAGCTAAAGTCCCGACTCTACCCTTTTGATAAAACGGGTTAGGGGGCTAAAATCACCTTTTCACCACCTATAGTCTGATGGTTCCAAAGGATCATTTTCTTATAAGTTTAAGTCACCATTAAATCTTTGCATGTTATATCACAATACAATTCATAAACATCATAACATTTTCTCATTTATAGTCTTAAGCTAGAATAATATATATCAACTGTAATCATGCATATGGGAGATTCCCAGGAAAGAGAGATGGGTCACGATGGACACGCTTAAATACCATGTCTTTCCTTAGCCAGAACCTTTCCAAATTACACTTTTACAATGATACACTTTGTAACATTCTAGTTTTCAACCCAATACTCTAGAACATATTTAGGTTAATCATTAGTCTGTTACTCTTTTAGTCTCATTCTTTAAAACCTTTCATTAAAATACTTAGCGGAAAATACGAATAAATTTTTCTTTTTCGAAACTTGAAAAACAAAATGCGAGCCGCGCGCTAACCTAATGTTTGTCATAACCACATCGTGCAAGAAAAGTAATCACACCATTCATATTCATGAAACATAGTATCATACATAACAATCATAATATCATCACTCCTTCATAGATACATAATTACTAGCATTAGGGTACCATTATTTACATCAAAACATGCCTATATGTATATGAAGTGATCCTTATCCACCTATGAGATTGGATAAACATCAACCCAAAAGCTAAACTATTCGTGCCCTCGTGGTGACCCTCTGTTCCATCAGCTGGAGCGATCCTTAAACACGACCCTTAGAAGAAGTCACGATCCTCGTTGTAATCCTTGTCTAGAGACGACACGGAAGAAAAGAGAGGGATGAGAAACTCATTTGAGGTTCTCAGTAGGGATCTCCGACTCTAACACAAGTGTCATCGTCGTCGTCCCCAGCCACCTCGGTTTTAATTATGAAAAAGGTTTACATGCATAAGGATTAGTTTTAGGCTTTTCAAATCTATTTATCCGAAGTGGGTGTCTTTTAGTATGTATCTTTATGACATGAATGCAGCAGATATTCGATGAATGCATGACAATATCATATGCACTTCAACATAAAAATCAACATGCTTGGGCACATCATAAGGAAACATAAATCATATATGTGTGGCATAAAAAGGCATAGTACTTTTCATGTGATATCTTCATCATGAATCAAGCTCTTTAAATTTCTTTTTCTTAAAGACCACCCTCTTAACATATCCACCAAAAATCCAACCGACTCACCGGCCCGGCGATAATCTGGTCACCAAACTACATCTCACCTATCGCCTAGGAATGAGCTCAATCCTAACTAGTCGTCACTAGATTTAATATGGGCTAATAGAGGGGGTAAACATAACAAAACGCGTCACACCGGTATCAAGTACACGGTGAATATTGTCCTCTTCGGGGCGTTACGTATCGCCGTCCCCCTCAAGGATTTGTTTCTAGGGCGTTACGTATCGCCGTCCCCTAGAACGCGTTCCCACAGTACTATGTCACATCTGTTCTGGGGGTGCTCGGCCGAACCGGTGTCACCCAGGAGTTTTCACAAACTTTTCTCAAATCCTCAAGTTTGATGGGAAATTCGGCAGCGTAACGGCATACATCGGATTTCCTTCAAACTTGCCTTGTGCCATAAAACATATAGAACATGCATAGCCATTCAATTCCAACATAAGTCATCATAACATCATATGCATCATAAGCATCGTAATCATCATATGCATCATAAGCATCATAATCATCATATGCATCATAAACATCATAATCATCATTTGCATCATGGCGTGAGCGTCAACACATCAACACTATATACTCTCATAAGAGATCTCATGCTCAAGTTATCCTCATATTTTAATCACGTATTTACTTGAAGTCATAAAGCTCATTATATCTTGGGATCTATGGTGTCTTATGCTTTGACCCTTACGGGTCTTAATCTTGAAAACTAATTGCGCTAGCATCCATTTTTATCCTTTTATGCACCTATAGGTTAACCACTAATAATTCTCACTTATCTCCATGATCATACACAAATCTGGATAGCACCATACTCTAAGGGCAGAATTTCATCGTTATGATTACGGGGTTCTAGAACTTACGTTTTAGACCCTTTCTCGGTTCCGTCTTCGCCTAAGGCGCTATAAATTAAATCTAAATTAATTATGAGACATTCCTATGCTTAAGGACTAATTATAGATCTCATTTATCATGTTGTAAGGGTGCTGGACAGATTCCAGAAAATCAAATGTTCTAAGAGTTCTACATTGCATTTTTACAGTTTTCTAGTTACTAGTTTTCTCATAGGTGTTAAAAATTCATTTCTAATCCAAATGATACCAAGTTTTTTATGTCTAAACAATCTTAAACTGATTATGCTCCCATTAAAACAGTTTGAAAAAGTTCCAAAAGCAAATGGGTTAAAACTATGTCAAATTCTAGCTTTACGGTATTTCTAGTTAGCTAGTTTCTTGCCTATCATGCATAGAATCGCTTCTACATCATCATATGATATTTTCACACATTCAAACACATTAAAACATCATCATTCAACATCACACTCATCATATCAGAATTGAAAACATTTATCTTCAATAAGAGAGTTAAAATGGCATATCTACGTACATAACTTGACTAGTTTCTCTTGGAATCAATCTAGAACTTTTAAAACTCTTTGCAAAACATTTTAATTCATCAAGAGGCTAAGAAAATCCTTAGGTCAGTGACCAAAATATAGTTCATCTTCAAAGAGAGACTAAAATCATAACTTGCGATAACATAGCCTTATAAAGATTTGTAAAGCTTTAAGAAGAACTTGAAACATAGTTTATTTGGTCCTTGTAGTTAGATGAAAACTCATTGCAAGTCCATCATCACTACTTGGCCGAAAGTATACACTCAAAGAGTGCTCTCACTTTAAACTTTAACTTGAAATGAAATGGGCAAGTCTTTGAGCTCTAGGTCCTTAAGTTATGACATAACGTAAACGTGCTATGCTTTTCATTTTTAATCTTGCTTACAAAATAAAGTGATGACTCAAAATAAATATGCAAGGCATAAACTTAAACGTGCAAGCTTGAAAGTAAATATGCAAGGCATAAATTTAAACGTGCAAGCTTGAAAGTAAATGTTCAATTCTTTATTTTAGTGCTCTTGGCCCAGCAACAATCGACTTTAAGGCCGAAATAGAAAGGCATTCGAGAGATTAATTAGGTGATAATGCAAGTTCAATTCTTTATTTTAGTGCTCTAGGTCCAACAACAATCGACTTTAAGGCCGAAATAGAAAGGCTTTGAGAATTAAATTAAGTGATGATGCAAGTTCCATTTTAATCTTTACGTTCTTAGGTGATAGCTTGAAAGTAAAGATGCATAGCAAGAATGTAAATATGAATGCAAGCATAAAATAAATTATGCAAGTTCATTTTATCTTTCTAGAGCTCTTAACAAGACTTTAAAGGAACTTAAACCTTAACCCAAACTCATCCAAACAAGGTAAAGTAAAGCTTAGAGTTCTTAGAACTCAACATATTATTTTTAAGCATCAAACCATGAAACTTAGAAAAATAAAGGAAGAAGGCCGAAATCTTCAAGAAAAAAAAAGGAACATTTTAAAACTCTAGAGTTCATAATCTTGATGATATATTAACACCAACATCATGAGTCCTCATCATTGAGTTCATAGAACCATTTTAAAACATCATCAAAGTTAGAGTTCTTAAGAGTTCAAGAAAGAAAGAACTAAAACATTTTTGCTCAAGAACAAAGATCAAGCTTTAGAGTTTGTTTCAAGTGATGAACATCATCATGAAACTCTCATCATCAAGCTCTCATTTCTTCACTCCCAAAGGCTCATGGCCGAAAATTCTAAAGAAAAAGGAGAAGAAAAGAAGTTCTAAAAAGAATCAAGAGAAACTATGAACATAAAGCTAGAACAAGAACTTTAAAGAAAGAAATACTTGAAAGAAAATCCCTACTTGGTGTGATGGTCTTGAAGATGGAAGAAGAAGATGAAGAAGATGAAGAGCTCCAAGAACTTGAAGAACACAAGAGCTCTTGAGAGAAAAGAAAAGTTTGGAGAGATCTAAACTTTGCAAATGAACTAAAGTAGTAAAATGTTCACCAAGGCAAGCTATATATAGAGCCTTGAGTCATGAATGAGTGGAGAGGAAGAGGCCATGTAGTCATCTTCTAGAATGAGGGAAGTGTGTGGAGAAGAATGAATGAGAAGTTGTCTTGGAGACATGGCCAATTGTGTGCCACACATTCAAACAACATGTGATGCAAAGTGGAGGGAAAAGTGGAGGGAAAAGGTGGAGGGAAAAGGTGGAGGCATGAATAGTGAAAATACTATTTATAGATACTTTTTCTTTAAAGAAAGAAAAGAATTAGAATTGAGTTGCAAATTTCCTTAAGCAATTTTTAGGTTCTAATCAATCTTAAATAATTATTTTAGCTCTATATTAATTAAGGAAATTAATTAACCTTTAATTAGAGCCTAATATTGCTTAGGTTTGCTTAATTACATCATTAAGTTCAAACAGCACTATCCCGGGGGCAAAATCGTAATTTTGCACAAAAACTGCCCGGGACCATCGGAACCTAAACAGACACTTTAAAATACTTGAAAACGTTATTTTAAACCTTTAGGGAAAGTTTCGGGTTCGAACGGCATTCCTACCCACGTAGAATGCTACAGGGTATTTTGGTCATTTTGACCCGAAATTGCAGAAAACACGATTTTTATTTCGAAATCACACAAAGACCATCCAATCCCCTTCAAACATTGAGTTGACCCTTCGAGGACTGCCGGGCTAGCTTTCCTCGAATTCCGGGCAAAAAATGACCTCAGGGGCATTTCGGTCATTTTCCTCTCAAACAGAAAAATTGGGGTGTTACACACTTTCTTCTAGCAACAAAGGTAAATTTTTCATAATAAAGAATATTTCATGCATAAGCATTCTCATTATTTGCAACAGTAACTATAACATGCAAGCCAGGAAATCATTCAATGATATCAAGTACTTAATAAGCATCCAATCCTTGCATAGAATTATCAATTATAGAACTAATTAGTTACTAAACCAATTATGAATCATTCTCCTAACAATAAACCATAATTATCACAACTTCAAACATATCAAATCATTATCACACATTGATACTAAACTCAGATCAGTGGCCGACTCATGAACCTCATGCAATTACATAGAATCATATTTTAACTGCATATAAAATACTAGTTACCCGTAAAATCCTTGCAAAGCCTTAAAAATCATTTAGAAACTAGTTCTTTTGTCAAATTTGGGAGGATCTTCACAATTAAAATTCTCACTTAAGATAAAAGGAGTAAGTCTTGAGCCTTAGAGATTTAGGTGACATCTTAGAATTATAAACATGATATGCAACCTTATTTTAATCTTATCTTTATAAGGTGATAGCTTGGAATTATAAACATGATATGCAATTCCATTTCTTTATCTTTAAGATTTAAGGTGATGACTTGAAAATTAAACATGATGCAAGAACTTGAAATATAAACATGATACAAGAAACTAGAGCGGTGGTAATCCGCAAAGGACCAGTAGAGGGAGAAGAGAATATTAAGAAACCGGAGCGACGGTAGTCCGCGGTGACGATAGAGAGGAAAAGAGAATATTAAGAAACCTGGATGGCGGTAGTCCGCAAGGACGAGAGGAGAAGAGAATTATTATTACATCTTTATAAGCTCCAATCTCAAGACTTTTTAAAGAATAAATTCTTTAACTCCAATAATCATATTTCTTTGCTTGTGATACATGGGCAAGTCTTTGAGCTCTAGGATCTTTAGGTGATGGCATAAAATAAACATGCCATGCGTTGATTCTTTTAGCCATTATAAAATATAGTCAGAGCATAAATTAAATATGAGATGCAACCTCTTTATTATCTTGAAAGATTAAGTGATGACTTGAAACATAAACATGAAATACAAGCTTGAAATTTAAACATGAGAAATGCAAGTTCATTTATTCATTCTTGAAAATTTAGTGATGACATAGAAGGTAAACATGGTTATGCAAAGCATAAACTTAATCATGGATGCAAATTCATTTTGTTTCTTTACTAGAGCTCCTTCAAGACTTTAAAAGAATTATAAATTCAACCCAATACATATTTTAACAAGAAATAAAACATAAAACGAAAATTATATCTTTCAAGTTCTAAACTAAAAATCTTTGTTTTAGCATCAGAAAGCATTATTCTTTAAAGTTTTGCATCAAGTGGAATTTTCAAGCTTTAGAGGCCTAACTTGTGATGGATTTACAACCCATCCTCAAGGTCCTCATCATCAAGCCATCATCTTAGTTCCACCTAGGCCATATGACTGAATTGGTTAAAGAAAAATTGAAGAGGAAAACCGAAATGAAAAGCTAAGGTAAGTTCATAATTTCATCATTTTGAGCTAAAAACACAACTCCTCAAAGCATAGAAATAAATTTAGTAACTACTCCCTACCTAATCTGAGTTGAAGAAGAGGAAGAGAACTTGATTTCTTGAAGTGAAATGAAACAAAATCTCTTTGAAAAATTAAAGAAAGAATTCAGCCAAAGAGGAGGAAGAAAGAAAGTTTTTGGTGCTCCTAAAAACTAGTTATGAACCAAGCATTCCAAGACCACTCAAGCAAGCCTATTTATAGAAGATTTTGAGGCTTCTAATTGGCCAAAATGATGAGGTAGTGGACAGAATTTTGTAGGAGAAATAAGGGAGGAAAAATCATTTTAGACAAAGTTGTATGAAATTAAGGAATTATGTCTCTTATGGTGACATTTTGGCATTTTGTTTTAGTGCAACTTTTGGCAATAATTCAGCTGCATAATGCATCAATAATTTCATCCATTACAACCCAAAGAAGTGAAATTTGTGTGTTCCATGCATTATTTAGGTGTAGGCAAGTTATTCATGTAATTTAGAGAATTTACGGTTAAGAGCTTAAGTGAATTAGTAAGCAATTTGGGTGTTTTTGAGCAATTTTGGGTTCTAATCAATCTAAATACATAATTTTGACTCTAGATTAATATTTAGAATTTAATAAGCTTTAATTTGAGCCTAATATTACTTAGGTTTCGGTATACGAATCAAAAATCCCGAAATTCGCAAAACTGCCCAAAAACAGGGGCAAAATCGTACTTTCACTTAAAAACTGCCCGAGGCCACCCGAGCTTAACCAATGGTTAATCATGGCTTAAAAACACATTTTAAAACATTTTAGTGAGGTTCGGGCTCAGTCGGCACGCACATCGGAGTTAAAATAGCCGCAGGGGCGTTTTGGTCATTTCACGTGTCGGAACTCAAAATTGAGATCCTTCTGCTCTATTAACTCACATAACACAAACAATCCCTTATTATCCTCAAAATATCCCCTTGAGAATAGGTGGGGCCCACGATCCTCATTTTCTGAGTAAAATAACTTCAGGGGCATTTTGGTCATTTTATACGTACAGAAATTCGGGATTTGCGACTCTCGCATGAATCGTTCCTAACCTCTCTTCTAATGTTATATTCCTTTATTGAGGATTGTTCGGCCTCAAATCTTATGTAATAATTACCTACGGTAATTCAGTAATTTCTAATGACAGTAAAAATTATAGTAAAAATTAGGGCGTTACAAATTACACTTTTACAATGATACACTTTCTTCTAGCAACAAAGGTAAATTTTACATAATAAAGAATATTTCATGCATAAGCATTCTCATTATTTGCAACAACAACTATAACATGCAAGCCAGGAAATCATTCAATGATATCAAGTACTTATTAAGCATCCAATCCTTACATAGAATTATCAATTATAGAACTAATTAGTTATGCTCCTAAGGGATTTATTACCATCCTTACGATTATTTATAGGCCTTAAGAACACTATTAAATCAAATGGGGTAGCATAGGTAGTAAGTTGTTCCTAAGGTTTTACGGTATGCTAGAAGTTACGTTTTAAATCCTTTCTTGTTACTAGCTTTCCCTATGATGCTGAAATTAGTTACTAAACCAATTATGAATCATTCTCCCTTATTTAAACATAATAAAACCTGGTTCTTATTGTTGCTAAAGATTCTGGATAGAATGCATAAATTTTATTCCCTAGAGTTCTAGAAATCTTGTTTTTACGGTTTACTAGTTACTAGGTTCATTTTTAGTGTTCAGGATCAATCCTAGTCTAATTGATACCAAATTTTTTGTGGCTAACTAATCCTAGACAGAATTATAACATACTAAAACAGATTTGGCATTGGCTAAACTTAAAGGGGTCAAAAACTAGGTAAATTCTAGCTCTTCGGTTGTTCTGGGGAGCTGGTTTTATCTCTAACAATAAACCATAATTATCATAACTTCAAACATATCAAATCATTATCATACATTGATACTAAACTCAAATCAGTGGCCGAATCATGAACCTCATGCAATTACATAGAATCATATTTTAAGTGCATATAAAATACTAGTTCCCCGTAAAATCCTTGTAAAGTCTTAAAACTCATTTAGAAACTAGTTCTTTTGTCAAACTTGGGAGGATTTCACAATTAAAATTCTCACTTAAGATAAAAGGAGTAAGTCTTGAGCTTTAGAGATTTAGGTGACATCTTAGAATTATAAACATGCTATGCAACCTTATTTTAATCTTATCTTTATAAGGTGATAGCTTGGAATTATAAACATGATATGCAATTCCATTTCTTTATCTTTAAGATTTAAGGTGATGACTTGAAAATTAAACATGATGCAAGAACTTGAAATATAAACATGATGCAAGAAATTGGAGCGGCGGTAATCCGCACAGGACCAGTGGAGGGAGAAAAGAATATTAAGAAACCAGAGCGGCGGTAGTCCGCACAGGACCGGTGAAGGGAGAAGAGAATTATTATTACATCTTTTTAAGCTCCAATCTCGAGACTTTTTAAAGAATAAATTCTTTAAATCCAATAATCATATTTCTTTGCTTGTGATACATGGGCAAGTCTTTGAGCTCTAGGATCTTTAGGTGATGGCATAAAATAAACATGGCATGCGTTGATTCTTTTAGCCATTATAAAATAAAGTGAGAGCATAAATTAAATATGAGATGCAATCTCTTTATTATCTTGAAAGATTAAGTGATGACTTGAAACATAAACATGAAATACAAGCTTGGAATTTAAACATGAGAAATGCAAGTTCATTTATTCATTCTTGAAAATTTAGTGATGACATAGAAGGTAAACATGGTTATGCAAAGCATAAACTTAATCATGGATGCAAATTCATTTTGTTTCTTTACTAGAGCTCCTTCAAGACTTTAAAAGAATTATAAATTTAACCCAATACATATCTTAGCAAGACAAAATGAACTTTAGAGATTTCATTATTGAGCTATCTTAGAAAACTTTCTTAGGCTTTAAAATCGAAATCAAATGGCAAGAAAATAGTAGTTCAAGACTCATCCAGATATGAGAAAGCATCAAACTTCATTTTAAAATTAAAAACAAAGCTTAACAAGAAATAAAACATAAAAGGAAAATACATCTTTCAAGTTTTAAACTAAAAATCTTTGTTTTAGCATCATAAAGCATTATTCTTTAAAGTTTTACATCAAGTGGAATTTTCAAGCTTTAGAGGCCTAACTTGTAATAGATTTACAACCCACCCTCAAGGTCCTCATCATCAAGCCATCATCTTAGTTCCACCTAGGCCATATGGCTGAATTGGTTAAAGAAAAATGAAGAGGAAAACCGAAATGAAAAGCTAAGGTAAGTTCATAATTTCATCATTTTGAGCTAAACACACAACTCCTCAAAGCATAGAAATAAATTTAGAAACTACTCCCTACCTAATCTGAGTTGAAGAAGAGGAAGAGAACTTGATTTCTTGAAATGAAATGAAACAAAATCTCTTTGAAAAATTGTAGAAAGAATTCAGCCAAAGAGGAGGAAGAAAGAAAGTTTTTGGTGCTCCTAAAAACTAGTTATGAACAAAGCATTCCAAGACTACTCAAGCAAGCCTATTTATAGAAGATTTTGAGGCTTCTAATTGGCCAAAATGAGGAGGTAGTTGGCGGAATTTTGCAGGAGAAATAAGGGAGGAAAAATCATTTTAGACAAAGTTGTATGAAATTAAGGAATTATGTCTCTTATGGTGATATTTTGGCATTTTGTTTTAGTGCAACTTTTCAATAATTCAGCTGCATAATGGCATCAATAATTTCGTCCATTACAGCCCAAAGAAGTGAAATTTGTGTGTTCCATGCATTATTTAGGTGTAGGCAAGGTATTCATGTAATTTAGAGAATTTACGGTTAAGGGCTTAAGTGAATTAGTAAGCAATTTGGGTGTTTTTGAGCAATTTTGGGTTCTAATCAATCTAAATACATAATTTTGACTCTAGATTAATTTTTAGAATTTAATAAGCTTTCATTTGAGCCTAATATTGCTTAGGTTTCGGTATACGAATCAAAAATCCAGAAATTCGTAAAACTGCCCAAAAACAGGGGCAAAATCGTACTTTCACTTAAAAACTGCCCGAGGCCACTCGAGCTTAACCAATGGTTAATCATGGCTTAAAAACACATTTTAAAACATTTTAGTGAGGTTCGGGCTCAGTCGGCACGCACATTGGAGTTAAAACAGCCGCAGGGGCGTTTTGGTCATTTCGCATGTCGGAACTCAAAATTGAGATCCTTCTGCTCTATTAACACACATAACACAAAAAATCCCTTATTATCCTCAAAACATCCCCTTAAGAATAGGTGAGGCTCACGATCCTCATTTTCTGAGTAAAATAACCTCAGGGGCATTTTGGTCATTTTATACGTACAGAAATTCGGGATTTGCGACTCTCGCATGAATGAACTTGCATTGCATATTTACTTTCAAGCCTTGCATATTTAAATTCAAGTCTTGCATATTTAATTTCAAGTCTTGCATATTTACTTTCAAGCCTAGCATATTTAAATTCAAGTCTTGCATATTTAATTTCAAGTCTTGCACATTTAAATTCAAGCCTTGATATTTACTTTCAAGTCTTGCATTAATTCTTAGCTATTGCCAAAACTATTTTAGTATGTTAACCTTCAGTTTAGGATTGATTAAATATGAAAAACTTGGTAACATTTGAGATAAGATTGAATTTTAGCACCTAGAGAGAAACTAGTAACTAGAAAACCGTAAAAGTGCAATCCTAGAACTCTTAGAACATTTAATTTCTGGATTATGTCCAGCAACCTCATAATGTGGTAAACAAGGCTTATAATTAGTTCAAAGGCTTAGGAACACCTCATAATTGGTTTAGATTTAATTTATAGCGCCTTAGGCGAAGACAGAACTGAGAAAGGGTCTAAAACGTAGTTTCTAGAACCCCGTAATCATAGATATATAATTCTGCCCTCAGAGTATGATGCTGCCCATACTTATTAAAGAACATAAATGATAGTGAGATTTGTTAGAAGAGAATCCTTAGATGCATAAGAGGATAATAAAGAATGATGGAATAACTACATCTCAAGTTTAAGGCCCGTAAGGGTCAAAGCATAAGATACTGTAAGTTCAAATGAGCTTTTATGTTTCATGAGGATGTATGTTTTATTTGAGAATGTTTATGCTCATGAATGAAATTACAACTGAGAATACATGTCCTTTGTGTTATGTGGCAAAAAGTAAATTTGGAAGAAATTCAGTGTGCTACAGTTATGTTGCCGAATTTCTGACAAATTTGGGGACTTAGAAAGTTTTTGAAAACCTATGAGAATTTTAAGAAAGATGAGTTCTTGGATGACACCGGTTCAGCTAAGCCCCTCCAAAGAACTCATGTGACATCGGTACCAAGATGAATTCTTGGGTGACACCGGTTCGGCCGAGCACCCCCAAGAAATGCCCGCCCATACTAGATAGTCGGGATTATGTTTATGATTATGATATGCTTATCGGGATTGATAAGTAAGAACTAGTGATGACTAGTTAGGTATGAGCACATAACCTAGAGATGTGACACGTTCTGGGTGACATCGGTTCGGCTGAGCACCCCCAGAATGAATTTCTTGTAGGGTGGCCCTATGATGATTATGTCACAAAGTTTTCCCCTATGAGATTTTCAATTGCCACTTTATGCCACTATTATGATGTTACTCTTGATGTTATGATTAATGTTCTTGCATAAAGTAGTGCCATGCATACATTCTTTATTATGTTGCATCCATGTACGGACCTTGGCTAACTACACTTTGAAACTTAAAATGAACTTGATACATGCTCACTTATTTCATACACTAAACCCAAGGTTCCTGAGGATGGAGATAATGACACCTAGGTAGTAGGAGGCCCTACTGAGATTCTTTAGCAAGAGTCTCACTCCCTATATCTCTTCCTTTTCTTCTGTCACATCTTCAGATGGCGACATTCGTAGTGTTCGTGGACACCCCAGTTTGGGAGGCGCACTATGACCCGAACCACGGGTCATACCATTTTGAGGGTCGCTGTGTTGTGCGTGTGTTCATGTTTGTTGGACGACCCTTCACCCACCCTGTACATACCCCCCGATTTTCTCCTACTTCACCCTACGGCGATGATCTGTTGTTCGAGCGAGCGCGCCCTCGAGAGGAGTAGATCCGCCGCACCCCACCATCAGCCTCGGCCGTTCGGGATTTGCCACCCGTTCTCCCTCTGCATTCTCGGAGACGGATCTTTCCGAGAACTCCGCCACTCAGGTTCCATTCGAGGGATCCTCCCCCGTTGTACCGATGGATTTTGGGGATGGTAGCGAGGCCTCTGTCACTCAGCTAGTGCATGGAGGTCGAGTGAGGATGATTCCCCGCTGTGGCGCCCATGCCAGGCCGATGCAGCGCGTTGCTACCCCGACGGAGTTAGCCCAGTGGATCGACTACGTGCCCCCTTTTCAGAGAGGCCCGCAATAGGAGATGACGACCGTGTACTATTGCACACACCACTTAGATGAGGATAAACCTTATTTTGTTTAGAGGTCATCCCTTTAGTCGCACTTGGGTAGGGGAGTTTACTTTTTTTGTTTTCCATCATACTTTCCCTTGTACTTTCCTTTTAGTTGTATTTGCCTTGTGTTGTATCAAACTAAGTCCCACCCTTTATAAGTGGGCATATTATATTAAATATATGCACTTCAGTTTTCTATGATGTGTCATTGCCTGCCTTATGATATAATGTTTATGAGATGCTTGCTTTATTTTCCTTATGTGCTTCCTTTGCTCGTCACATTACACGGCTCTCACTTTGCTTTTATAATTCAAAAAAAAATTTACCGTATTTTCCGCTAAGTAAATTAAAGTAAAAAGGAAACTATGAAGTAATAGACTAATGATTAACCTAAATATGTTCTAGAGTATTGGGTTAAAAATTAGGATGTTACATTATGGTATTAGAGCAGTTCGATTCTCATGGAGCCTGAGGATTGGACTGGCTATGCTTTCGAAGCATAATGCGATAGTCATGTCATGTGTAGGGCTTGCTAGAGACAAGCTATAGGTCAGAGATGCATGACCCCTGTTTGTTTGCAAGTGCCATGGTAACTAGCTCATTTCACATGAAACGTTGAGCCTGATCAACTCAGTGGTTATTGTCTTATGTGTTTAGGAACCAATGGCACCCAGACGACAAAATAGGACCCCGACCGAGGGTAACCAGGAAGATGCAACTGCTGCTGTTGTCCATGACATGGCTAGAGCCATGGAGTGGATGTTTAAGATGATGGACCAACAAGGGGATGCCGGACGCACTCCCCCAACTACTGAGATGATCGAGCAAGCTCGATTTGGTGAATTCCGCAAGGCGAACCCGCCAACGTTTAGAGGAGCCATGAATCCTGACCAAGCTGACAAATGGATCAACAACCTAGAGAAGATCTATTCCATGGTCGCTTGTTCAGAGGAACAAAAGGTCACCTTCGCTACTTATATGATGGAATCAGACGCTAAGTTCTGGTGGACTGGCACCCGAAGATTGCTAGAAGCTTCTAGTACTGCTATCAACTAGGAGCTGTTCAAGACCTACTTCTATGAGAAGTACTTTCCAGAGTCAGTAAGGAACGCAAAGGACATCGAGTTCATGCAGCTGACACAAGGACGGCTGTCTGTTTCCCAATACATAGCAAAATTCGAGGAACTAATTAAGTTTTCTCGGGTGTTCCAAGGGAACCCCGATGAAGTATGGAAATGTGTTAAGTACGAGGTCGGACTAAAGGCCGAGCTGAACTATGCAGTGGCACATATGGAGATTAGAGACTTCCCCACTCTAGTCAACAAGTGCCAGATCCTGGAAGAGGGACAAGTGAAGCTCAATGCCGCAAGGGCAGAACGTGTCAAGGGGTTAGGACCTCAAGCCCCGAAGTTCAAGCCGCAGCAACAGAACCAGTCACGAACACACTACAACCCCTACCCCACGAACCAGTTCAAGCCACATCAATAACAACAAAGAACCCCCTTCCACCCACAATCCAAGCAGTGCTATAGACCACCATTCCAAAACAACAACCACCGGATCAACAACAACAACAACCACAACAGCAACAACAGACAAGGAGGGTCGAGCGGCCCCCGGAATAACAATCAGCAAGGAGAGTCTAGTAGGGCCAAGAACAAGGCACCCCAAGGAGCCCCCGCCGCCTTCGCCAGACCCGCGCCTACTGCGATGTGCCCCCAGTACCGGAAAGACCACGGCAACCGTCCCTGCCGGGCTGGGCAGAATGTTTACTTCAAGTGCGTAAAGCCTGGTCACTATGCCAACAGATGCACCAATGGGGGACCGACGAACCAGAACCCCAGGCCACAACACCAAGGGAGGGTCTTCACCCTTAATGTAGACGAAGCGGAAAGATCCAACAGCCTCATAGAAGGTAAGTGCAAAATAGATGGTAGAACCTTAACTGTACTTTATGACTCTGGTGCAACACATTCTTTCATTTCATATGCTAGTGTCGAGTCTCTAAACTTAAAGACTTCCAAACTCCCTTTTGATCTTATTATTTCTACCCTCACAAATCGTCCTGTAAATACTTGCTTCTGTTGTTTAAATTGCCATCTCACTGCTGAAAATAGATCCTTTGTCATAGATTTAATTTTCTTGCCCATGAAAGGTATAGGTGTAGTTGTTGGCATGGATTGGTTTCACGCCAACCATGTGTTGTTAGATTGTGATACCAAAATAGTTGTTTTTCCTTCTCCCCCTAGTGAAACTAGCAAAACCTTGAAACTTTACCTTAATGCCGTAGAAGTCAACTGTAATGGGAAAAGGACTAAGGGATATGTTCTCCTAGCCGCTAGCGAGGTAGACTTTGAGCAGAACCTAGAGAATATACCCGTAGTAAGAGACTATCCCGAGGTATTTCCGGAAGAAATACCCGAGTTCCCTCCCGAGAGAGAAGTGGAGTTCTCCATTGAGTTAGTTCCTGGTGCGGGACCAATCTCTATAGCCCCATAAAAGATGTCACCCTTGGAGTTAGCCGAGTTGAAAACCCAGCTTGAGGAACTTTTGGAGAAAAGTTTCATAAGACCTAGTGCCTCACCCTGGGGAGCCCCGGTTTTGTTTGTTAAGAAAAAGGAAGGGAGTATGAGGCTGTGCATAGACTATAGTCAATTAAACCATGTAACGGTGAAAAACAAGTACCCCCTGCCTAGGATTGATGATCTTATGGACCAATTGAAAAGAGCGGTGATATTTTTCAAGATTGACTTGAGGTCGGGCTACCACCAGATTAGGGTGAGAGACCAAGATATACCAAAAACCGTCTTTAGAACTCGGTATGGACACATTGAGTTCGTGGTGATGTATTTTGGGTTGACAAATGCTCCTACAATATTGATGGACTATATGAATAGGATCTTTAAACCCTATTTAGATCAATTCATGGTCGTTTTCATAGATGACATACTCATCTATTTGAAGACCCACGAGGAGCATGAACGTCATTTGAGGATGGTTTTGGAAATCTTAAAGGAGAAAAAGTTGTACGCTAAGTTATCTACGTGTAAATTCTGGTTGGAGGAGGTGAAATTTTTAGGGCACGTCGTGTCAAAAGGCAGCATAGCCGTTGATCCTAGTAAGGTAGAAGGCGTAATGAATTGGGATAGACCAACCATCATAACAGAAATACGAAGCTTATTGGGTTTAGCAGACTACCATCGTTGGTTTATCAAGGGTTTTTCCTAGATTGCCCTACCCCTGACCAAGCTAACTAGGAAGAATACCCCCTTTGTTTGGAACCCCGCAGTGTGAGAAAAGTTTCCAAGAGCTTAAGGAAAAGCTGACTACCACCCCAGTTTTGGTGTTACTTAGCCCCAATGTACCCTTCGAGGTATATTGTGTTGCTTCAGGCAAAGGTTTAGGTTGCGTGTTGATGCAAAATAGGCAAGTGGTAGCCTATGCATCCAGGCAACTCAAGCCTCACGAGGCAAACTGCCATAGTATTCGCCTTGAAGATGTGGAGACACCATTTATATGGTGTAAGGTTTGAAGTTTTCTCTGATCACAAGAGTCTCAAGTATCTTTTTGGTCAAAAGGTGCTAAACATGAGGCAAAGAAGGTGGATGGAGTTTCTTAAAGAGTATGATTTCGGCTTAAGTTACCACCCCGGCAAGGCTAACGTTGTCACCGACGCCTTGAGCCGAAAGTCATTGCACCTATCTCATATGATGGTCAAAGAATTTGAGCTAATAGAGAAGTTTAGAGATATGAATTTGGGGATGTCTGTGACCAACGAAGGCATGAAGATGTGTTATCTTAGCGTGACAAGTGGGTTTAAACAGAGAGTCATGCTAGCACAACGGGAAAAGGAGGAGTTTAGGGAAACCATAGAGGCAATTAAGACAGGAAGGTTGAAAGGTTTTGAGCAAGGTTCCGATTGGATATGGAGGTTTAAAGGTAGAATCTGCGTGCCACAAGATGGTGATGTTCGAGAGAAAATCTTGGAAGAGGCCCAGAAAAGCCATTTCACCATCCATCCTGGTGTCACCAAGATGTACCAAGATTTAAAGAAGATGTTTTGATGGCCCGGATTGAAAAAGGATGTGGTCGCCTGGGTTAGTAAGTGCTTAGTATGTCAGAAAGTGAAGATCGCGCACCAAAAGCCGTCAGGTTTGTTGCAACCCCTGTCAATCATCGAATGGAAGTGGGAGTGCATATCGATGGATTTTGTGACGGGATTGCCTAAAACCCAAGCTGGCCATGACGCTGTATGGGTGATAGTGGATCGACTAACCAAATCGGCTCACTTTCTGCCTATTAGAGTAACATACTCTTTGGATAGATTGGCACAGCTGTACATCCAAGAGATCATAAGGTTACATGGAGTATCGTCGACTATAATCTCGGATAGAGATTTGCGGTTTATGTAACACCCCGATTTTTCTATCTGAGGGAAGTCACCAAAATGCCCTAAGGTCATTTCCTGGTCGAAATTCGAGGATGGCCAACCCGGTAGTCCTTGAAGGGTCAACTCAATGTTTGACGGGGATTGAATGGCCTTTGAATGCTTTCGGAAGCGAAAATCTCATTTTCCACAGTTTTGGGTTAAAATGACCAAAATACCCCTACAGCGTTTTTACGCGGGTAGAAGTGCCGTTTGAGCCCGAAACTTTCACCAGAGGTTTAGAATCATGTTTTCATGTGTCTAGAGGTCTCTGTTCAAGTCCCAGGCAGTTTTTGTATAAAATTACGATTTTACCCCTAGAATAGTGTCTTTACGCCTAATGACGTAATTAAGCTAACCAAAGCAATATTAGGCTCTAATCGAAGGTTAATTAATTTTCCTAATTAATCTAGAGTCAAAATAATTTATTAAAGTTAATTAGAACCTAAAATTGTTTAGATTAAACTTAAATCCCTTTTTAGAACTCAAGATTCCTAGTCTTGGAATCTTGAATAGTATTTTCTCTCTCTGATTCCCTAAATTAAGGAATTGTGTCTAGAGTTGTTTAAACTCTAATTTGAGGATCCAACTCTCTAATGGTGCAACACCACTCCTTAATCATGTCTAGACCACCTTAATTACCCATTTTCGTTACCTAAACACTTTCTTACAAATTCTTAATCTTAAACATAATCTAATACACACTTAAACACAACTCTAGATCACAATTAAATTGCAAAACAAACCTCCCCTTGGCTGCAACATGGCCAAACAGCCATGCCTCTTTGACCACATGATTGAATTGTTTTCTCACTCCTTGAAGCCATGCTTAAGCCATACCTTGAACCATACCTCACCATGCTTTGAACTATACCTCACCATGCTTCAAGATCACAACATTTCACCTCATGGAACTCATGGGCTACACTCCCCTTGGCCGAAAACTCCATCAGCCCTCACTCCCTCCATTTGCTTCATTTCTCTATAAATAGATGGCCTTGAGAAGCTTGCACCACTTTGAGATCATTTGCTAAGTTAGTGCACTTTCAAAGTTTTCTTTTCTCTCAAAAGGTCTTGTGTTCTTCAAGAGTTCTTCAAGGTTCTTCAAGTCATTCAAGTTCTTCATCTTCTTCATTTTCTTTCTTCATCTCCAAGTTCTTCTTATCAAGTAGGGATTTCTTTTCATGAATGTTCTTCTTTGAAGCTTGATGTTTATGGTTTCTCTTGTTTTCTTTTTAGAACTTCTTTTCCTCTCCTATTTCTTTATCATTTTCGGCCTTGGGCCTTAAAGTTCAAGGAAATGAGAGCTTGATGATGAGAGTTTCATGATGATGTTCATCACTTGAAACAAACTCTAGAGCTTGATCCTTGTTCTTGAGCAAAAATGTTTTTAGTTCTTCCTGTCTTGAATTTTTTAGAATTCTAACTTTGATGATGTTTCAAAATGATTCTAAGGACTCAATGATGAGGTCTCATGATGTTGGTGTTAATATATCATCAAGATCATGGACTCTAGAGTTTCAAAATGTTCCTTTTTCTTTCTTAAAAATTCGTTCCTTTTACTTCCTTTCCTATGTTTCATGGTTTGATTCTTTAAAAATGTTATGTTGAGTTTTAAGAACTCTAGACTTTACTTTATCTTGGTTTGATGAGTTTGGGTTAAGGTTTAAGTTCCTTTAAAGTCTTGCTAAGAGCTCTAATAAGATGTAAATGAACTTGCATAATTTATTTTGAGCTTGCACTCATGTTTATGTTCTTGTTATGCACCTTTACTTTCATGTAACACCTAAGAACTTAAAGACTAAAATGAGACTTGCATCATCACTTAATTAATTCTCAAAGCTTTTCTATTTCGACCTTAAAGTCGATTGTTGCTAGGCCTAGAGCACTAAAATAAAGAATTGAACTTGCATTATCACCTAATTAATTTCTCGAATGCCTTTCTATTTCGGCCTTAAAGTCAATTGTTGCTGGGCCAAGAGCACTAAAATAAAGAATTGAACCTTCCATATTTACTTTCAAGCTTGCACGTTTAAGTTTATGCCTTGCATATTTACATTTCAAGTCTTGCATATTTATTTTAAGTCATCACTTTACTTTGTAAGCAAGATTAAAAATGTAAAGCATAGCACGTTTATTTCCCGTCATAACTTAAGAACCTAGAGCTCAAAGGCTTGCCCATTTCATTTCAAGTTAAAGTTTAATGTGGAAGCATTCTTTGAATGCATGATTCTCGGCCAAGTAGTGATGATGGACTTGTAATAAGTTTTATCTAGCTACAAGGGCCAATAATCTATGTTCTAAGTTTTCTCAAAAGCTTTGTAAGTTTTTATAAGGTTATGTTTATCATCAGTCATGATTTTTTTCCCTTTTAGAAAATGAAATATATTTTGGTCACTAACCTAAGGCTTCCTTAGCCTCTTGATGAATTAAAATGGTTTGCAAGGAGTTTTTTAGAAATTCTAAATTGATTCCAAGAGAAACTAGTTAACTTATGTACCTAGAAATGTCAATTTAATTCTCTCATTGAGGTTAAATGTTTTCGGTTCTGTCATGATGAACTTGCTGCTGTATGATGATGTTTTGATATGTTAGAATGTGTGAAAATATCATATGACGATGTAGGAATGATTCTATGCACGATAAGTAAGAAACTAGCTTCATAAAAATACCGTAAAGATAGAATTTAACATAGTTTTGATCCATTTGTTTTTAGTACTTATCCAAACTGTTTTAATGGGAACGTAATCAGATTAGGATTGTTTAGACATGAAAAACTTGGTAACATTTGGATTAGAATTGAATTCTAGCACCTATAGGGAAACTAGTAACTAGAAAACCGTAAAAATGCAAATTTAGAACTCTTAGAACATTTAATTTTCTGGATTCTGTCCAGCAATGTTACAACATGATAAATGTGATTTATAATTAGTTCTTAAGCATAGGAATGCCTCATAATTGATTTAGATTTAATTATTAGCGCCTTAGGCGAAAACGGAACCGAGAAAGGATCTAAAGCGTAAGTTCTAGAGCCCCGTAATCACAAGGTAATAATGCTACCCTATGCTGTCCAAATTTGAGTATGAACATAAGAATTAGTAAGAATAATTATTTATGAACCCTTAGGTGTATAAAATGTAAATAACGGATGTTAGAACAATTATATCTCAAGACTAAGGCCCGTAAAGATCAAGCATAAGCTACCGTAGGACCGAACGCTTAAATGTTTCATGATGATGTATGTGCTAGGTAAAGAATAATTATGTCTATTCATATGAGGAATTCATGAGGATATATGTTTATGTGGCATAAAGCAAATTTGGAAGAAATTCGGCGTGATGCCATCGTGCCGCCGAATTTCTGACAAATTTGGGGACTTAAAGAGATTTTGAAAATTAAGGTACTAAGATAGGTTCTAGGATGACACTGGTTCGGCCGAGCACCTCCATAGAACTCATGTGACATCGGTACCAATTTGAACTCTTAGGTGACACCGGTTCGGCCGAGCACCCCTAAAAGAATTGCCTCCTAACCCGTACTCAGATAGTCGGGATTTATGATTTATGATACGCTTATCAGTAAGGGATAAGTAAGAACTAGTGATGACTAGTTAAGGTATGAGCTCATAACCTAGAGATGTGACACGTTCTGGGTGATACCGGTTTGGCCGAGCACCCCCAGTTCGATTGTCTTTTAGGGTGGCCCATGAGGAAGAAAAGTATGATGATTATGTCACGAAGTTTTCCCTCATATGATTATGATGATTGCCACTTTATGCCACTACTATGATGTGTCTTGATGTTATAGATGATGTTCCTGCATAATGTAGCGCCATGCATGCATTCTTGACTATGTTGCATCCATGACATTAAGATCATTCTAAAATGAATGGACCTTGGCTAAGTTATACTTTAAAGTTTAAAATGAACTAGATGCATGCTCACTTGCTTTTACGAAAATAAACCCAAGGTTCCTGAGGACGTAGATGATGACACCTAGGTAGTAGGAGGCCCTACTGAGATTCTTTAGTAAGATTCTCACTCCCTCTATCTCTTCTTTTCGTCACGTCTTCAGATAGCAACGTTCGTGGTGCTCGTGGACACGCTGATATGGGAGGTGCATCATGACCCGGAACATAGGTCATTTCATTTTGAGGGTCATTGTACCGTGCGCGTGTTTATGTTCGTCGGACGACCCTTTGCTCACCCTGTACATTCTTACCGATTCTCCCCGACGTCACCCTATGGCGATGATGACTGAGTTTTCGAGAATGCGCTTACACACGATGAGAGGGTGCTTCGTAGGCACACCGCTGCCTTAGCCATGTGTGATTTTCCCGACTACGTGCCTCGGACTTGCTCCCTCGGAGTCTAACCCATCGAAGGACCCACCTACTCATCTGTATAGCAAGAGTTCTGCTCCCTCCCACCACTGATGAGGGAAGGTAGCGAGGCCACCGTCACCCAGCCGAGACGTGGAGGGCGAGTGAGGATGGTTCCTCATCGAGGAGCTCATGTCCAGCCAGGCTAAGTACCTACACCCGACGTGCTACGCCCATGGATTGGCTACGTCCCACCTTACCCGAACTACTAGTAGAGGGACCATTGGGTTTCGTCAGTGCACACACCACATAGACGTGGATAAACCTTCTTTTGTTTAGAGGTTATCCCTTTTGCACTCGAGTAGGAGATTAGTTTATGTTTATGTTCTGTTGTATTTCTTTCATGTATTCCCTTCCTTGTATCAAATTAAGTCCCACATTTATAAGTGGGCAAACTATATATATATGATGATATACAATGTATTCATGGTGTGCCTTATGTGCCTTATGCTATGATGTTATGAGATGTATGTTTTATCCTTTACGTGTTATATCGTATCACGCGGCTCTCACTTTGTATTTCAAAAAAAAAAAATTTACCCGTATTTTCCGCTAAGTATTTCAAAGTAAAAACTATGATGTAACAAACTAATGGTTAACCTAAATATGTTCTAGAGTATTGGGTTAAAAATTAGGATGTTACATTATGGTATCAGAACAGTTCAATTCTCATGGAGCCTGAGGATTGGACTGACTATGCTTTCCAAGTATAGTACGATAGCTATGTCATGCGTAGTGCTTAGTTAGAGATAAGCCATAGGATAGAGATGCATGACCCTGTCGACTTGCGTGTGCCATGGTAACTAGCTCATCTTGCATAAGATATTGAGCCTGATCACCTCAGTGTTTATTGTCTCATGTACTTAGGGACCAATGACACCAAGGAGACAGCCTAGGACTCCGACCGAGGATAACCAAGACAATACAACTGCTGCTGCTGTCTGTGACATGGTTAGAGCCATGGAGCGGATGTTCGAAAGGATGAACCCACAAGGGGATGCCGGAGTGCTCCCCCTACTGCTGAAATGATCGAGCATGCTAGGTTCGGTGAGTTCCACAAGGCAAACCCACCCACCTTCCGAGGAGCCATGGATCCCGACAAAGCTGATGAGTGGATCAAGAACATGGAGAAGATTTACTCCGTGGTCACTTGCTCGAAGAAGCAAAAGGTTACTTTTGCCGCCTACATGATGGAGTCCGATGCCGAGTTTTGGTAGACCGGCACCCGAAGATTGCTAGAAGATTCTGGTACTGCGATCAACTGGGAGCTGTTCAAGACTTACTTCTATGAGAAGTACTTCCCGGAGTCGGTGAGGAATGCAAAAGACATTGAGTTTATGCAACTAACCCAAGGAGGGTCTACTGTCGCCCAGTACACGGCGAAGCTCGAAGAGCTGATCAATTTCTCTTGGGTGTTTCAAGGAAACCCCGATGAGGTGTAGAAATGTGTCAAATATAAGGTCGGGCTGATGGCAGAGCTCAACTATGCTGTGGCACACATGGAGATTAGGGACTTCCCAACCCTAGTCAACAAGTGCCGGATCATGGAAGAGGGACAAAAGAAGATCAACGCTGCAAGGGTAGCACGAAACAAAGGGTTAGGACCTCAAACCCCAAAATTCAAGCCCCAATATCCAAACCAATCCTGAAATCACTATAACCCCAACCACGCCAATCAATTCAAGCCACAACAACAACAAAGAATCCTCTCCCACCAACAATCCAAGCAACCATACCGACCACCATTCCAAAACAACAACACCCGCAACAACTACAATAACAACAACCGACAAGGAGGGTCGGGCGGCCCCCGGAACAACCAACAAGGAGGTTCCAGTGGGACCAAGAACAAGGCACCTCAAGGAGCCCTCCACCTTCGCCCGATCTGCACCAACAGCACTATGTCCCCAGTGTGGGAAGGATCATGGCAACAGTCCCTACCTAGCCGGGCAAAACGCCTGCTTTAGATGCGGGAAACCTGGCCACTGTAACGCCCCAGTTTTTACTGCTATGTTAAGATTACCAAAATGCCCTTAGGTAATTTTTACACGTAATTCGAGGTCAACTAATTCTCAACAAAGGAATATAATATTAGAGAAACATCATAGGAGACTTGTTTAGCGATTCCTGTGAAAGTCGCAAACCCCGATTTTTCTATACGTGTAAAATGACCAAAATGCCCCTGAGGTCATTTTTACCTAGAAAGTCAAAGATAATCAATCTAGATTATCTTTGAGGGGTTAGTTTAAGGCTTGATGGGGATTATATGTGCCTTAGAGGTAAAAATATCAATTCTCAATTTTTACCGTAAGTAAAATTACCGTTTTACCCCTGCAGTAATTTTTCATGAAATTACATAATTTCTGAATTCGGTTTTCACCCAAAGATTC
Organism: Dalbergia cochinchinensis; assembly: GCA_031216125.1. Classification (NCBI taxonomy): domain Eukaryota; kingdom Viridiplantae; phylum Streptophyta; class Magnoliopsida; order Fabales; family Fabaceae; genus Dalbergia; species Dalbergia cochinchinensis. The sequence goes on along the minus strand of CM062375.1, from coordinate 14,025,206 downwards.
AAAATAGCTATTTCAAGTATAATTTGAGATTGTCCAATATTTACTGAGTGTTTTTATGTGAAATTACCCTTTTATTCCTAGTTGTGGAAAATAGGTTTACTTGTGTAATTAAGGTAGTAATAAAACTTTATTTGAACTCAATTTGATTTTATTCATTAACCTTGAGTTTAAAATTAATTACCCAAGGTTAAAAATAATTGCTTGAGGTAATTAGAGTCAAGATTTACCTAAGATAAATTTAAATTACCTTTCCTTGTCTTTTTAGAAGCTCATGAAGTTAGTAATGTTTTAGGTCAAAATTAAAATTACGGTTTCGGTAAAATCTTGAACATTTACATTTTCTTATCCTAAGATTAGAACCTAAGTTACAAATTGGTTTTTACACATTTGAAATTAACCTCATTTACTAGAGTAAGATTTCTCTTTTTACCTTGTCTTGATTTGTCCTAAACACTTGACCTTTTACTGTTTTCACTAACCTATCAATTCCTACTCTTTTACCTAAGTAAATACACATCTAATACATGATTTACCACCTATTAAAAAACACTAATCTGATCCTAAATGAATCAGAAACCAGCAGCCATCACACCTCCTTGATGATCATATTTCATTTCTTTTAATGTGCTACATCATTAGAATACCACTTTGATACCAATAGTTTATTTCTTTTCTTCAAGACACACCTCAAATGCATGTCCTACCATAAATGAAAGAATAAAAATTGTCCCCCATTGTTCCCTAAAGAAACCATGTTCTCATGTGGAACAAATCTTAAAATTCATTCAAGAAATGATGCACACAAACATATCATAACCTTACCATGTGTTCTCTTGAGTTGTCTTGCTTTTGTTTGATTAAAATTCTGGTCACACCTCATCAAAAGAGCAGCCACGGTTTTCAGCCTTGCCACCATCATATTTCAATTTTTTTAAAGCCTAATGCACCCTAGAACATGTCAAAACAATGCCATGTGATATATGAGTTGATTGGCATTGTTTTTGAGCAAAAATTCTGACCATCTAACAACCTATATGCAGCAGCCATGATGCTCCAATTGCATCATATTTTAATTCTTTCTTCCAACAAAGAATGCACATGAAACATCATAACACCACTTGCTTTCTTTTCCTTTCTTTTACATTGTTTTTAGTAAAAGAATTCTAGCCTTGAATCAGCCCAAAGAAACCATGAATGAAGCCTTCCATACATCATATTTTATGCATCTTCAAACCATGTTACATGAGCACAATTATGACTACACCATATGCATTCTTTTTCTAAGTTTTCTTTAAGTAAAAGAATGAACAAAACCTCTCCATTTCCAGCCCATATGCAATGGTCATGAGGCTTCCCTTGGCCTATAAATATGAGCTCTTCCATTGCCATAATGCACACACAAATATTCCTAGCCTTAGCATTTTCTTACTTGATAGTTTTCTTACTTGATAGTTTTCTTACTCAAAGCTTGCTCAAAGTTCTCAAATTCTCTCAATACTTCAAGCTTTCTTCTTCTTCCTTATTCATATTCAAGAACCTCCATTCCCAACCTCTAATCAAGCTCTAAACCTCAAGCATACACATTCCAACCATAAACCAACTCCTAGACACATAACCTTTCCATTATCAAACACAAGATCACAAGAAAAATCCTTCCTCCATTAACTCTTGTCTTGGCCGAAGTCATCATCATCATCTAGAGGAGATTTTCTTCTTCTCACTTCTTAAGACATCAAGCTTTAACATTTGAGAACAAGAAATAACTTGGTAGGGATTTTACTTCATGTTCTTTCCTTTATTTCTTCCTAATGACTTCTAATTTATGGCTTAATGGTAAGACTATGAAATATGGTTCTTGGAATTTGATAATAAAGGACTCTAATGCTAACTTCCTTTATTTAAGATTGATTGAGGTTAAAGAGTTTAATTCTCTAAAAGTTTTGAGCTTAACAAGATAATCAATTGAACCTATATCTATTGTTTATGTTTCAAGCTCTTGCATATCATATTTTAATTTCAAGTCTTGCATAATCATATTTATTTTCAAGTCATCACCTTAAATCTTGAAGATAATAATATAAACTTACATTTTCATGCTTAAATTTCAAGTAATGCATTTTATGATTCAAGTTATCACTAAACTTTGAAGATCTAAAAATAAAGCTTACATATTTATATTTCAAGTTATGCATTTTCACATTTATATTTCAATAGTCATATTTATATTACAAGTTGTCACTCTAATTCTTGAAGATAATAATATGAACATGCATTTTCATGGCTAAATTCCAATTTATGCATTTCATGTTTATATATCATGTTATCATCTAAAGGATCTAAAAATGAATTTGCATCTTCTTATTTATATTTTAAGTATTGCACATCATATTTATATTTCCAAGATATCACTTTATAATGATAAAGATTAAAAATGGATTGCATAGCATGTTTATGATTCTTGCCATCACCTAAACTTTTAAAGCTCAAAACTTACCTCTTTAATCTTAAATAGGAATTTTATTTTGTGGATATATTTAAGTTATGTTATTTCTAGCCTCTTGATGCTCTTGATATTAAGATTGATTTATTTTATTTCTAAGGCTTTGATATTGTCTTTAAGTTACTTAAATAATTTTGTTAGAGTTAGAAATCTAAAGATGTTTGAAATTATGCCTTTCTCAAGCTTTATGATTTGAAAATTATGTTACTGAACTGATTTAAATAAAATAGATAGGATATTGATTTAAAGGCTTTGAATATTTATTAATTACTTATAATTGATGTAAGAATTGTTTTTAGCATTTTTGTGATAAGCTAGTAGATAAAAAGGATCAAAACCGTAATTCTATAAAGCTTTAGACAATGAATTTTCTAAATTAATTCCTCACTGATTAGATACTGATCATATATTTTATATACCTTAGAATTATTAGTATTAGATTTAAAAATTGTTTTTGGTATTTTAGAGGTTGAAAAGGATAATTATAAACGTTAGTTTTGACCATTTTGTAAAATGTAGAAAGTTGTGTTTCTAAACTATCAATTATGTAATTTTGATGAAAGGATTTTAATTAGGGTTAGTAATAATATCTGATGTTAATATGTGTTCAAAATACTATTTATAATGTTTAGAAAAAGTTTTATAAGTATTGGTTTTTGATAAGTGTTAAAGATAAGTAACTTTGCACTTTGACTCCTATAATATGTTAAATTTAGTCTATGGCCCTAAAAGATTTTCATGATGAGTTTTTATGGTTTCTAATAGTTACATGCCTCTTGAATTGTATTGGTTAATGTTAGAGATCTTTAATTTTTGAGTAAATGTTAAAAAGGGGTAATTACGTTTTGACCCGTAATCTTTGAGAAATTATGATTTGACCCCTTTGGGGCTTAAACGTAAATAGTGAAAATATGATGAGAAGAATGTGAATCATGTTTTGTGAAAGATGAATTGATGTGCTGAAATTTATATGGCTTATGGATATTTGCAATAACATATGATGCATGTTTATGTGATATACATTATGGCATGTTATAATTATGTTGGATTCATTGGTATGCACATGAAATAATGAATTGATGAGTTATAATTGTGACATTCATGTTTGCATCTCCATATATCATGCCAAGATCAAAGGTGACACAAGACACATGGAAATGATCCTCTAGACTCCCCGAATTAAAGATTATGAGAGGTGATCCTAATACCCCCTATCCCATACTTTAAGAGTCGGGAGTTTATCTTATCAAAAGGGATAAGATTACGCTAGTGACGACTAGTGAGGTATGAGCTCATAACCTAGAAAAGAGAGAATATAGGATGGCCCCCAAGAAAAAGAAAATGAGAAGTTTAAGTCACCTATAAGAATGATGTTCATGTTCATTATATCATATGCATTTGTTTTATGAGATTTATGATAATTGCATATGACATTGACATACATTCATGAGTAGTATGTTGCATTCATGACATTAAGATTCATACTAAAAGATACGGGCCTCGGCTAATGGAATTTAGAACTTAATAAATGAACTATATATATATGTCCACCATTTTCATAATGAAACCCGAGGTTCCTAGGGACGATGACGATGACACTTGTGTTAGAGTCGGGAAGCCCTACTGAGATTCTTGTATAAGTTTCTCACCCCTTTTCATTTCCGTGTCATCTCCAGACAAGAATGATGAAGTAGTTCGTGGCTTTGAGTAATGGTCGTGGGAGCTTTGCTATAGAACAAGGGATTTAACGAAGATAGTTTCTCATTGGATATGTGCCTTTAGAGTGATTGCTTCTTATTTATCAGTTTGTATTTCTATTTATGGATATTTATGTCCTTATGTTTATAAGACATCATTATTATGATATACTTATTGATATGATATTATTATTGAGTTATATTATGCCATGATTGTATTATGTGTTTACTTGTTATTTGTTTCTAGCACTTCTCTTATGCAGAAAAGGTGAACGACGTTAGATACTTAGGATGCGCGGCTCACGTTTTCGTATTTAAGTTCAAAAAAAAATTTACCCCTATTTTCACTAAAGTATTTTAAAGATGTTGAGTTAAATTTAGAGCAAAAGAGTAATAACTAATAATTAACTTAAATGCGTCCTAGGCGTGTTGAGTTAAATATTAGGGTGTTACAGCCACTACGCCAACAATTGCACCAACGGGAGGTCAGCCAACCAAAACCCCAGGCCACAACACCAAGGGAGAGTCTTCACTCTCAATGCGGACGAAGCGGAAAGATCTAACGATCTCATAGAAGGTAAGTACAAAATAAATGGTAAAACCTTAACTGTATTGTATGACTCTGGTGCAACTCATTCTTTTATTTCATATGCTAGTGTCGAGGCTCTAGATTTGAAAACTTCCAAACTTCCTTTTGATCTTATTGTTTCTACCCCCACAAACCGTCCTGTAAATACCTGTTTTGTTTGCTTAAACTGTCATCTCATTGCAGAAAATAGATCCTTTGTTATGGATTTAATTTGTTTACCCATGAAAGGAATAGAAGTAGTCCTTGGAATGGATTGGCTTCACGTTAACCGTGTGTTGTTAGATTGTGACACCAAGACCCTTGTCTTTCCTTCTTCCCCTAGTGAAAATAGTCAGCCTTTGAGACTTTATCTCAATGCCGTAGAGGTCCACTGTAGTGGGAAAAAGACTAAGGGATATCTTCTCCTAGCCGCTAGTGAGGTAGACTTTGAGCAAAACCTAGAAGATATACCGGTAGTAAGAGACTATCTCGAGGTATTTCCAGAAGAGATACCCGAGTTCCCTCCCGAAAGAGAAGTGGAGTTCTCCATTGAGTTGGTTCCTGGAGCGGGACCAATCTCCATAGCCCCCTACAAAATGTCACCCCTAGAACTAGCTGAATTGAAAACCCAACTTGAGGAGCTTTTAGAAAATAATTTCATAAGACCTAGTGCTTCACCGTGGGGAAACCCAGTTTTGTTTGTCAAGAAAAAGGATGGGAGTATGAGGTTGTGCATAGACTATAGGCAATTGAATCGTGTAACGGTGAAAAACAAATACCCTTTGCCTAGGATTGATGATCTTATGGACCAATGGAGAGGAGCGTTGGTATTCTCTAAGATTGATTTGAGGTCGGGGTACCACCAAATTAGAGTGAGAGACGAGGACATACCAAAGACCGCCTTTAGAACTCGGTATAGACACTTTGAGTTCTCGGTGATGTCTTTTGGTTTGACAAATGCTCCCGCAGTGTTTATGGATTACATGAATAGGATCTTTAGACCCTACTTGGATCAGTTCGTGGTCGTTTTCATAGACGATATACTCATCTATTCGAAGACCCACGAAGAGCATGAACATCACCTAAGGATAGTTTTAGAGATTTTGAAGGAGAATAAGTTGTATGCCAAGCTATCTAAGTGTGAATTTTGGTTGGAGGAAGTTAAGTTTTTAGGACATGTGGTATCAAAAGGAGGTATAGCCGTAGATCCAAGTAAGGTTGAAGCTGTGATGAATTGGGATAGACCAAAAACCGTAACTGAAGTACGAAGCTTTTTGGGTTTAGCGGGCTACTACCATAGGTTTATCAAAGGATTCTCCCAGATTGCCCTACCCCTGACCAAGCTAACTAGGAAAAATGTCCCTTTCGTATGGAGCCCCGAGTGTGAGGAGAGCTTCCAAGAGCTTAAAAAGAGGTTGACCACAACCCCAGTTCTAGTCTTACCTAGCCCCGGTGTACCCTTCGAGGTATATTGTGATGCTTCAGGCAAAGGGCTAGGGTGTGTGTTGATGCAAAATAGGCAAGTGGTAGCCTATGCATCTCGACAACTAAAGCCTCACGAGGCAAACTACCCCACCCATGACCTAGAATTAGCAGCCATAGTGTTCGCCCTAAAGATGTGGAGACACCATTTATATGGTGTAAGGTTTGAAGTTTTCTCCGATCATAAGAGTCTTAAGTATCTCTTTGATCAAAAGGAGTTAAACATGAGGCAAAGAAGGTGGATGGAATTCCTCAAAGACTACGATTTCGGTTTAAGTTGCCACCCCGGCAAGGCTAATGTAGTCGTCGATGCCTTAAGCCGAAAGTCATTACATCTATCCCACATGATGGTCAAAGAAGTTGAGCTAATAGAGAAGTTTAGGGATATGAATCTAGGGATGTCAGCAACCGATAAAGGGATGAAGATGTGCTATCTTAGTGTAACAAGTGGGTTTAAACAAAGAGTCATGAAAGCACAACTAGAGAATGAGGAGTTTGAGAAGATCATACACGCCATCAAAGAAGGAAAGTTGAAGGGTTTTGAAAGGGGTACGGATTGGATATGGAGGTTCAAAGGTAGAATTTGCGTGCCCCAAGATGGTGACCTCCGAGAGAAGATCTTGGAGGAGGCCCACAAAAGCTATTTCACCATCCATCCTGGTGTTACCAAGATGTATCAAGACTTAAAGAAAATGTTTTGGTGGCTCGGGATGAAAAAGGATATGGTCGCCTGGGTTAGTAAGTGCTTGGTATGTCAGAAAGTGAAAATCGAGCACCAAAACCCTTCAGGTTTGTTGCAAGCCCTGTCAATCCCCGAATGGAAGTGGGAATGCATATCTATGGATTTTGTGACGGGATTTCCTAAGACCCAAGCTAGCCATGATGCTATATGGGTAATAGTGGATCGACTAACCAAGTCGGCTCACTTTCTGCCTATTAGAATGACATACTCTTTAGATAAATTGGCTCAGCTGTACATCTAAGAGATCGTAAGATTGCATGGAGTACCGTCGACGATAATCTCGGATAGAGATCCGTGGTTTACGTCACGTTTTTGGGGAGCCTTTTAAAAGGCATTTGGTTCAAAGCTATGCTTGAGCACTGCTTACCACCCAAAAACCGACGGACAATCGGAAAGGACGATCCAAACCCTAGAGGACATGTTGAGGGCCTGTATGCTAGACCAAAGGGGAAGTTGGGACAAGTACCTGCCATTGATCGAATTTGCATATAACAACAGTTATCACGCGAGTATCGGCATGACACCCTACGAAGTGTTATATAGATGAAAGTGTTAATCCCTTTTTTGTTGGTATGAGTCCGGAGAACAAACCATGTTAGGACCCGATGTAGTGAGGGAAACCACGGAACAAATCAAGAGAATCCGAGATAGGATGCTCACTGCTCAAAGTAGACAAAAGAGCTATGCGGACAAGCGGCGCAAGCCCTTGGAATTCGAAGAGGGAGAACATGTATTCCTTAGGATTACCCCCACTACAGGGATAGGGAGAGCCATGAAAGTCAAAAAGTTGAGCCCCCGATTCCTTGGTCCCTTCCAAATTCTTCAAAAAGTAGGAACAGTTACCTACAAAATAGCCTTACCCCCTAATCTTTCTAATCTTCATGACGTCTTTCACGTCTCTCAATTGAGGAAGTATGAGTCCGACCCTAGCCACGTTTGAGAGCCAGAGCATGTACAGTTAAGGGAAGACCTAACTTTCAATCTTCCACCTACGAGAATCGTGGATAACGGAGTCAAGCAGCTGAGGAACAAGTCTATTCCTTTGGTGAAAGTAGCATGGGGACGGGACAAATCCTAAGAATTCACATGGGAGCTAGAGTCAGAAATGCGAAACTAGTATCTCAAGCTTTTCCAAGGTAACGAATTTCGAGGACAAAATTCTTTTTAAGGAGGGGAGTAATGTAACACCCCGATTTTTCTGTCTTAGGGAAGTGACCAAAATGCCCCTGAGGTCATTTCCTGGCTAGAATTCGAGGATGGCCAACCCGACAGTCCTCGAAGGGTCAACTCAATGTTTGAAAGGGATTGAATGGCCTTTGAATGCTTCCGAAAGCGAAAATCTCGTTTTCTGCAATTTCGGGTCAAAATGACCAAAATAACCCTATAGCATTTTTACATGGGTAGAAGTGCTGTTTGAGCCCAAAACTTTCACCAGAGGTTTAAAATCATGTTTTCATGTGTCTAGAGGTCTCTGTTCAAGTCCCGGACAGTTTTTGTGCAAAATTATGATTTTTCCCCTAGAATAGTGTCTTTACGCCTAATGACGTAATTAAGCTAACCTAAGCAATATTAGGCTCTAATCGAAAGTTAATTAATTTTCCTAATTAATCTAAAGTCAAAATAATTTATTAAAGTTAATTAGAACCTAAAATTTCTTAGATTAAAAATCCCTTTTTAGAACTCAAGATTCCTAGTCTTGGAATCTTGAATAGTGTTTTCTCTCTCCGATTCCCTAAATTAAGGAATTGTGTCTAGAGTTGTTTAAACTCTAATTTGAGGATCTAACTCTCCAATGGTGCAAAACTACTCCTTAATCATGTCTAGACCACCTTAATTACCCATTTTCGTTACCTAAACACTTTCTTACAAATTCCTAATCTTAAACATAATCCAATACACACCTAAACACAGCTCTAGATCACAATTAAATTGCAAAACAAACCTCCCCTTGGCTGCAACATGGCCAAACAGCCATGCCTCTTTGACCACATGATTGAATTGTTTTCTCACTCCTTGAAGCCATGCTTAAGCCATACCTTGAACCATACCTCACCATGCTTTGAACCATACCTCACCATGCTTCAAGATCACAACATCTCACCTTATGGAACTCATGGGCTGCACTCCCCTTGGCCGAAAACTACATCAGCCCTCACTCCCTCCATTTGCTTCATTTCTCTATAAATAGATGGCCTTGAGAAGCTTGCACCACTTTGAGATCATTTGTTAAGTTAGTGCACTTTCAAAGTTTTCTTTTCTCTCAAAAGTTCTTATGTTCTTCAAGAGTTCTTCAAGGTTCTTCAAGTCATTCAAGTTCTTCATCTTCTTTATTTTCTTCCTTCATCTCCAAGTTCTTCTCATCATGTAGGGATTTCTTTTCATGAATGTTCTTCTTTGAAGCTTGATGTTTATGGTTTCTCTTGTTTTCTTTTTAGAACTTCTTTTCCTCTCCTATTTCTTTCTCATTTTCAGCCTTGAGCCTCGAAATTCAAGGAAATGAGAGCTTGATGATGAGAGTTTCATGATGATGTTCATCACTTGAAACAAACTCTAGAGCTTGATCCTTGTTCTTGAGCAAAAATGTTTTTAGTTCTTCCTTTCTTGAATTTTTGAGAACTCTAACTTTGATGATGTTTCAAAATGATTCTAAGGACTCAATGATGAGGTCTCATGATGTTGGTGTTAATATATCATCAAGATCATGGACTCTAGAGTTTCAAAATGTTCCTTTTTCTTTCTTAAAAATTCGGCCCTTTTAGTTCCTTTCCTATGTTTCATGGTTTGATTCTTTAAAAATGTTATGTTGAGTTCTAAGAACTCTAGACTTTACTTTATCTTGGTTTGATGAGTTTGGGTTAAGGTTTAAGTTCTTTTAAAGTCTTGCTAAGAGCTCTAATAAGATATAAATGAACTTGCATAATTTATTTTGAGCTTGCACTCATGTTTATGTTCTTGTTATGCACCTTTACTTTCAAGTAACACCTAAGAACTTAAAGACTAAAATGAGACTTGCATCATCACTTAATTAATTCTCAAAGCCTTTCTATTTCGGTCTTAAAGTCGATTGTTGCTGGGCCTAGAGCACTAAAATAAAAAATTTAACTTGCATTATCACCTAATTAATTTCTCGAATGCCTTTCTATTTCGGCCTTAAAGTCGATTGTTGCTGGGCCAAGAGCACTAAAATAAAGAATTGAACCTTGCATATTTACTTTCAAGCTTGCACATTTAAGTTTATGCCTTGCATATTTACATTTCAAGTCTTGCATATTTATTTTAAGCCATCACTTTACTTTGTAAGCAAGATGTGAATAGAACATGATTCATGAATGATATTCCTTGTTTCTTTAGGTGACTTTAAGTTAATTTCTTTTCATTCTTGGGGCCACCCTATTACTTTTCCCTTTTGAGAGTACTTCTAGGTTATGAGCTCATGTCTCACTAGTCGTCACTAGCATAAACTTATTCCCTTTTGATAAGTTGAAGTCCCAACTTGATAAGTACGGGTAAGGGGGCAAGAATCACTTTTTCATCACCTATCGTTTGATGAGTCCAAGGGATCATTTTCTCATACTTTAAGTCACCTTAAACCTCAGCATGTTATGACAAGATGCAATATAAAACTCGTAAATGTTGTACTAGCATGCTTTCACATTCATTCATATGTATGTACATTCACTAAACTATAAATCATCATGTTCATAATCTGAGAATAGGCATACAAGGTCATCAATTCGTATTCACATAAGGAAAGAACACTTATCTACTCATTTTAGATACTAGTAATCGATTACATGGGCCTTGTAATCGATTACTTGGCTCAATTTTCTAAAACAAGGAAGTTTGAGGTTCTGGTAATCGATTACATGAACCTTGTAATCGATTACCTTGGTTAAAAATGCGTTCTGGGTCTCAAGAACACTTGAGTAATCGATTATATGTAGTGGTAATCGATTACTAAAGTCCAAAAACATATTATGGGTTTCCGAAAACATCGTGTAATCGATTACATCATCTTGTAATCAGTTACACAGGCCAAAAACTTATATCTGGGTGTGCAAGGCACTCTAGTAATCAATTACATAAACCTTGTAATCGATTACCAGCAACCCAAAATGGCAAAAAACTCAAGTTTTGACATTCTTAAAACTACCCATTCATTCTAAAAACCTTTTAACATCAATCCATCATCTTTCTTAAAATCAACCACACATATAATCTCTTTGGGGCCTACAATATTTCAAAACTTTTTACACATCACCAAAAGCAAGATTCATCATCAACAAGACCTCTTCAAAATCTCCAACTCCTTAAACAAAACACCCATTTATGAAGGTAAAAGCACGTGGGACCGAAATTCATTTGTGAGTTAAGAGGAGTAAGTCTTAAGCTCTAAGATTATTTAGGTGATGGCGTAACTTTAAAAGTGCAAATGCAATCCTTATTTTAATCTTGTTATTATGAAGTGATGGCAATGGAAAAGTAAATATGGTGTGCAAAGCTCAAATATGAATATGAGATGCAATGACTAGAAATATAAACGTACTAGACAAAAATGTAAATATGGAATGCAAGTTCATTTCTTTATTTTAGTGCTCTAGGGGATAGAGGAATTTTTAGGCATCTATTATTGTTTCATACTTGGCCTAATTTGCTTCTATATGTGTTTAATTCTGATGATTTAATTGAGTTTTGCATTACTGGGCCTCATTGGATTTAATTGTTGAAATTTGGTTAATTCCGGATTTTACACTCACTATGACTTTTCTATATTCCACAGATCATTTTGGGCTCTACAAATATCGGATTTAGGTGATCTTGGTGGATTCTGAAAGCTAAGACCTAGATGTATAATTTTGGGTTTCACAGGCTTCATCAAATTCGGTCCGTTTCAAGGATTAATTGGGCTTCCAAGTTCCAGAGCTAATGCTTAGGCGGGTCCAAGACCTTTCCTCACATAATTGGGCATATCTCACTCATTTCTGGTCCAATTAAGGCATATAATATGTCTCTGGAAAGCTTATCCAGAGAGGATTATCTTATCTAGATCATATTTCGAAAATCAGGAAAAACGGAATAAGATAAGGTTAGTGATAAGTGGAAATCCGGGTAGGAACATTGGATTGCCTATAAATTTCTGTTTTGCTTTGCAATTATGTACTCAATCAACAATAAAGAACCAGAAATTTGTATTTTCATTTTTCCTTTCAAACTTAAGGTGTTCATACAGAGAGCTTGCCAATGGAGATGTCCATGGAAGGCTAAACTCCTCTCAATCCCTGACATCATAGATAATCGGTTTTGAATTCGGAGTTCCTGTTGTGTAAATCTTATCTTTGTATGTATGCTTTCCTTTTATGAACTTGAATTTCGATTATGGATTTGGTTATTAAACATGATCATGTTTGAATTATATCTGATTAGATATAGAACCGAATTCGTTATTGAAACTGAAGTAAAGGTTGAATAACCGATTAGTTGTTCAGGTTAATCCGAACTGCACGTAATTTGATATTCATTTAAATTGCGATCGTGATTAAAGGATTGTTGAGTGAAAACTATATGATTATATAGTTGATTCAGATTAACAGAGTAGCATACAAATTCAGCTCTTATGAACTATGATGAATTCTGCCAATGATCATGATGTCTGGGATTGATTCTTTGATCAAGTGAGTTTCTGTTTCTATTTCTGTTTCTGTAATCCTTTCACTTCACTCTATTTCATTCTAAAAATCACAAAATCACAAACCCCCCCCCCCCCGCCTTTTTATTGTTATTAGTATTTACAGTTTGATAACATAACTGATGTGTCCTAAGGAAGAATGACCTGAGTCTACTTATACTACAAATAAGGGGATTTAGACTATTTTGATAATGGACGCGACAGTGCATATCACTAGGCCCAGCAACAATCGACTTTAAGGCCAAAATAGAAAAGCTTTGAGATTAGTAAGGTGATATGCAAACTCTTGTTTTAATCTTTGAGTTCTTAGGTGATGACTTGAAAAGTAAACGTGATAGACAAGAAACATAAATGTGAAATGCAAGTTCACTTCTTATCTTTAAGTTTAGGTGATGGCATGGAAAAAACGTGATATGCAAAGCTTAACGTAAACGGGCAATGCAAGAACTTGAAAAGTAAATATGGATGCAAAGGTCAAAAGTAAATATGGATGCAAACCATTTGTTATCATCCTAGGCTCAAGTTCATCATTTGACTCTTTGAAAACATCATACTTTCTTTTCTTGGTAAAACCATTTGAAAAAGTGAAACCTTCAAGCTTTAGAGGTTACTAGGTGGTAGTTTCTCAACCAACACCCAAGATCCTCATCATCAAGCCATGGTTTCTTCCAATGTAGGCCATCATGGCCGAAAATCAAGGGGAAAAAAGAGAAAAATAAGAACCGAAAAAGAAAAGAAAAGAAAAAAGAAGAAGAAGAACCAAACTTTATCATTCCAAACCAAAAGCTAACAAAAGAAGGAAAGGCATTCTCAACATAAACTCCTTACCTTGGATGTTCTTTCCTTGATTGAGAGAGAGGACTTGCTCTTGAAAAAGAAGAAAAAGAAGAAGAAGAAGAAGAAGAAAAAGAATAACTCCTTGAAGCTTGAGAGAAAGAAAGTATTTGGGGGTGTAAGAGAAATGAGCAAAGGTTCTAGCAAGCTCCTTGGGTGTCTATTTATAGAGGAAATGAAACATGAGAAGAGTGAGGGGAGAAGGCTAGGTAGGGCAATTTTAGAGGAGGAAGGAGAGAAAATATCTCTTACATGTAGTCATTCATAGGTAAGGCTAGGCATGGTTGGAGGAATGGGCTAGCATGTCACTTTGAGTGTTGGAATGAACAAATTCTTGATGTATGGAGGGTTGAGGTGGTGCCACTTTTTGGGAATCCAAGGGGAGGAAATTGCTTTATTAATTGTAGGTTAGTGATGTGTTTAGGTATATTTTTTATTAGACTTAAGATTAGGAGTTTGTAGTGAGGTGCGTGGGTGAAAGGAAAGGTAATTAAGGCTATTTAAGGCATGATTAGTGAGCAATCTTGTCCATTAGTGGGGTCAAACCCCACTCAATCAAGGTTCTCAATCACATCCTAGGTTTCTTGAAGTATGGAGAGTGAATAGTGAAAACACAATTCAAGATTCTATGTCTTGGAGACTTGAGTAAAAAGGGGTTTTTAAGTCTAATCTAAGCAATCTTAGATTCTAATTAACTTTAATAAATCATTTTGGCTCAAAATTAATTATGAAAATTAATTAACCTTTGATTAGAACCTAATATTACTTAGGTTTGCTTAATTACATCATTAAGCTTAAAACTACTATTCCAAGGACAAAATCATAATTTTGTACAAGAACTGCTCGGGACCACCGAGACTTAAACAAATACTTTTAAACACATGAAAACATCATCTAATCCCCTTCAAATATTGAGTTGACCCTTCGAGGACTGCCGGGCCGGCTATCCTCGAATTCCGGGAGAATAATGACCTCAGGAGCATTTTGGTCATTTTTACTCAAAAAGAAAAATCAGGGTGTTACACAATATTAGTTTCTAATTAAAGATTAATTAATTTTAATTATTAATCTTAAGTCAAAGTAATTAATTGAGATTTATTAGAGTTTAAGATTACTTAGAGAAAGCTAAATCCCTTTCTAAAATCAAAGTGGTCTTAAAACATCAAAAAGTCAAAAAGGAGCGTCTAATTCCCTAATTTAAGGAAATGTTTAGCTTTTGAAATTCAAATTAATTGAGTTTAATTCAAACTAAATGAACTTAACTCCTTTAAATATTTATGACCACTCTTTAATCTTGATCTTGAAAAGCCTAAATGCTTGATTATCAACCTAAACACCTAATCACCCATTCCTAACCATTTTCCTAATTAAATCTGCCTCTAATACACGTCTTAACCCACATTAAAGATGAAACTTGCCCCCCAAGTTCCTTATGAATGCTGCAGCCTCTTCCCTCCATTTTCATCCTCTCATGTTCCAATTTTTCTATAAATACACATGCAAGGAAACTCTTATCACATCATTTGTTCATTTCTTGAAATATTGGTTCAAGAAATCTGAAAGTTCTTCTTCTTCTCCTTATTCATTCTTCCAAGAGCCACCACTCTTCACCACCTCTCAACCTCAAACCACCACACAACCACCATACATCTTCCATTAAACACCTAACCTCTCTATTTCCAAGATCAAAAACCCAAGACAAACCTTTCTTCCTTTCTTTCCCTCCTTGGCCAAAAACATTCCTTGCTCCAAAGGAAGGATTGTTCTTCTCATCTCATTTTCAAGATCAAGCTCTTTTCTTGCAAAAAAGAAAACATCCTTGGTAGTGATTTTGTTTGGTTTTTCTCTCTTAATCTCTTTTTATTTTCAAAGCTTTTAAAGTATTAGAATGATGTGTTCATTCTCTTTATTTTTGGCCTTGATGAAGAATATGTGGTTGAGTTTATTTCTTTTCCTTCCTCTTCACCATTTTGGCTTGGTCTATTTTTTTTTTTTTTTGTATTTCTTCTAGTTTTGGTTTTGTAATCATTAAAATGTTGGAACTATGGCTTGATGATGATGGATCTTGATAGTTGTAAAACAATCATTTGATAGACCATTGAGAGCCCAAGGTTTAGTTCCTTTTCAGTTTTAAATAGATTGGGCAAAAATGGAATAATATGTTTATGTTATCACTTAATGATTTTCTAAAAAGTTCAAAGCTTACCCCTCTCAACCTTAAAGTTGATTTGTGATTTAGAGTGATTACTGTCAATAGGAGCCTTGAGCACTAAAAGAAAGAAATGAAAATACATTCATATTTATTTTTCAGGTTATCACCTAAATCTTAAAGATTAAAAAAAAAACTTGCATTAACATGTTTATGTTTATGTCATCACCTAACTAATTGAAGTTCAAAACTTACCCCTTTCAACCTTAAAGTTGATCAGTGTTTTAGAGTAAATACTCTAAATAGGAGTCTTGGGCATTAAAACTAGAGAAATGGAAATGCATCAACATTTATTTTCCAAGTTGTCGACTATGTCCTAAAGGTTATATTGATTTTAAGTAGGTTCCTTGAACTAGAATTAATTTTAAGAAAAAGCTAGTTACTAGAAATGCCTTATATTATAATCATGTATACTTTTGGAATATTAAATTTTCAGATTCTACCATAGAATTTCTAGATTTGTTTAAAGTTTTTTGCAGTGGCTTAAACATGGAAAAATTATTGTTAATTGCGGTAAAAATCATCCTTGGCATCTTAGTAACTAGAAACCCATACAATTGTAACTTTAGAAGCTTTTGATAACTCTATTTTCGACCATTGCCCAAAATATTTCAGTATGTTATGGTGTTGTTTGGGATTGTTTAAGTGTGAGAAATTTGTTAATGATTAGTGTAATAATTATTTTTAGCACTTAGAGAAAGACTAGCAACTAGAAAGGGTCAAATATGTGAATTCTAGGACTGTTTAAAATGGAAAATATGGTTTCTATCCAGAAAGTGTTAATTAACTAAGAGGGATGTTTAACACTAAGTAAATGTATAGGAATCACTCATAATTGGTTTAAGAATTAATTATAGCATAATAGAAAAGGTCGGTAACAAGAAAGGGTCAAAGACGTAACTTCTAGAGCATCAAAACTTTTCTTTTTCATTTCTATTCAAACCTGTCCAAATTTGTTTAAAGATGTTCTTGAGGATGATAATTAATGAGAATCATTGGACTTGATCCCTTAGATGTATAAAAGAATAAATGCAAAAGTTAGGTTTACCCGATTTAAAGTTTGAGTCGGTTAAAAGTGTATGTTTCATGAGGTGTTATGATTTGATACACTTGAGATTTATGTGATGATTATGTGTACATACTTGGTTACTAAGTGCAAAGGTTGTTATAGCATGTTATGTTTTCATGTGTAATGTTTAAGATGCATATATTGAGGAAATATGAAAGCATGTGACATTATATGATATGTTTATACTCTTGCATCTCAATATAATGTGCTAAGCTTAAGGTGACATAAGACACTCAGAAATGATCCTTGCGTAACGAGCTTGGCTCGACGTAGAGGCGATCCAGGAGGGTGACCTTTTTGTGATGGGCCGAGCCTAGCAAAAAGTAATCATATGCCCCCTATCCCACACTCTAGTAGTCGGGAATTTGCTTATCGAGAAGATAAGTGTTAGCTAGTGACGACTAGTGAGGTATGAGCTCATAACCTAGAACTCTCGATAGGAGAGATTAATAAGGTGGCCCCCAAGAAAAAGAGATAAGAACCTTAAGTCACATAAACGAAATATTGAGGCAAGAATCATGCTAGATGAATATTGCATTCTGTATTATATGATGTTTAATTGTGGCATCAGTTATGTGGTCATGGTATGTCATCTTTCATTCTTGCATTAAGACGCATTCTAAAATGAACGGGCCTCAGATAATAATTTTTGGAACTTAATAATTGAACCTTATGCATGCCCACTACTTCATAAAGAAACCCGAGGTTCCTAAAGACGTAGATGATGATACTTGTTAGGAGGTGAGCTCCCTACTAAGTTTCTTTTATAAGATTCTCATCCCCTCATTCTTTCTTCCATCACATCTTCAGAGGACAAAGGCTTCGATCATGAGCAGCAGTAGGAGCTGACCATGGATCTCATTAAGGGCCTGCGTACTATCACGTGGATGATAACCCCCTTTTTGCTTTTAGGGGTTATCTGTTTAAATATAGAGGGTGTAAAGATCCTGACTAGTTGTAGCTGGTATTTTCCATTATGCCTT
This sequence comes from Dalbergia cochinchinensis, assembly GCA_031216125.1. Classification (NCBI taxonomy): domain Eukaryota; kingdom Viridiplantae; phylum Streptophyta; class Magnoliopsida; order Fabales; family Fabaceae; genus Dalbergia; species Dalbergia cochinchinensis. The sequence goes on along the minus strand of CM062375.1, from coordinate 14,007,436 downwards.
TAGATGATTGTACCATCCTAACCATTATTTGTGGGCATAACTCTATTATGATAAGCATTTATGTAATGTGAACCCCTAATGTTATTTATGAATGACTTCATAATGATATGTTATGTTTATGGTTTGAGTTTTACTTTAATTCATGTATGCTCATGATGGGTCTAGTTCCTTATCGGCTTTTGGGCATATCATACGACGTAGTTCCATTAAGTTACGTAGCTCATGTTTTCGTTTTAATTTTCAAAAAAAAAAAAATTACCCCTATTTTCACTAAGTATTTTAACAAAAGAGCTTAAACAAAAGAGTAATAACTAATAATTAACTTAAATGTGTCCTAGGAAAATTAGGTTAAATATTAGGGTGTTACAATAAATATTAAAAATGGGATTGCATAGCATGTTTATGATTCTTGCTATCACTTAAATCTCTAAAGATTAAAACTTACCTCTTTAATCTTAAATAGGAATTTTTATTATGGATATATTTAAATTATGTTATTTTCAGCCTCTTGATGTCCTTGGTATTAAAGTTGGTTTACTTTATTTTTAAGGCTTTGATCTTGTCTTTAAATTACTGAAATAATTTTTGTTAGAATTAGAAATTCAAAGATATTAAAGATTGTGCTTTTATCAAGCTGTTTGATTAAAAGATTTAAGTTACTGACCTGATTTAAATAAAATGGTTAGGATGCTGATTTAAAAGGTTTGGATGTGTATAAATTACTTATAATTGATGTAAGAATTGTTTTTAGCATTTTTGAGATAAACTAATCACAGAAATGATCAAAACCGTAATTTTATAAAACTTTAGAGAATGAATTTTATGGATTAATTTCTCACTGATTTGTTACTGATCATATTGTTTGTATACATAAGAATTATTAGTATTTGATGTAAAAATTATTTTTGGCATCTTAGAGGTTGAAAAGAATAGTTACAAGGGTTAGTTTCAACCGTTTTGCAAACTACATAAAATTGTGTTTTAAACTATCAATTATGTAATTTTGATCAAAGGATTTTAATTAGAGTTAGTAATGATATCTGATATGTCTATATGTTTAAAATATCATTTATAATTTTTATAAAATTTTTTGAAAGTATCAGCTTTTGATAGGTGTAAAAAATAAGCAACTTTGCACTTTGACCCCTAAAGTGTGTTAAAATTTAGTCTATGGCCCTAAAAGATTTTTATGATGAGTTTAAATAGTTTCTTATAGTTATATTTCTCTTGAAAGTATTGGTTAATGTTAAAGATCTTTAGTTTGTTAGAATGTGTTAAAAAAGGGTATTTACGTTTTGACCCGTAACTTTTGAGAAATTGTGATTTGACCCATTTAGGGCTTAAGCATAAATATTGATAATTTGATGAGATGAATATGATTGATATCTTGTGAAGGCTATGTTCATGTATTGAAATTTATATGACTTAGATGCATGTTTATGTAATTTGAATTATGCATGTTATAGTTATGTTTGATTCATCGAGATGCACGATTCATGTAGTTTATGAACATGAAATGTTGAATTGATGAGTTATAGTTATGTTATTTATGTTTACATCTCTATATAATATGCCAAGAGTAAATGTGACATAAGACACATGGAAATAATCCTCCAGACTCCCCGAATTAAAGGTTATGAAAGGTGATCCTAATGCCCCATATCCCGTACCTTAAGAGTCGGGAATTTAACTTATCAAAAGGGATAAGATTACGCTAGTGATGACTAGTGTTGTATGAGCTCATAGCCTAAAACTCTCAAGAGGAGATAAGATATAGGGCGGCCCCCAGGGAAAAGAGAATAAGAGGTTTAATTCACCTAAAGAATAAACCATATGCATATGTTCTTTATGTATGCTTATTTGTTGTATATTTTGTTGTATCTTGCATATGGTATTGACATGCATTTCATGATATAGTATGTTTCATTCATAACATTAAGATTCATTTTAAAAGATATGGGCCTCAGCTAATGGTACTTAGAACTTAATAAATGGACCTTGTATATGTCCACATTTTCACAAAGAAACTCGAGGTTCCTGGGGACGATGACGATGACACTTGTGTTAGAGTCGGGAAGCCCTACTAAGATTCTTGTATAAGTTTCTCATCCCTCTTCTTTTTCATGTCGTCTCCAAACAAGGATGATGGTGTAGTTCATGACTTTTTTTGAGTAGTGGACGAGGGAGCTATGCTATAAACAAAAGATTCAATGGAGATAGTTTTTCCCTTGGATATTGCCTTTAGAGTGATCGTATCTCATTTATCAGTTTGTATTCTATTAATAGATATATATTGATGTCTTTATGTTTATAGAACATTACTATTATGATACAGTTATTGATATCTATTATTATTTGAGTTATGTTATGCCATGGTTGTATTATGTATTTACCTGTTATTTGTTTGTAACATCTTTCTTATGTAGGCAAGATGAATTATGTTAGATACTTAGTATGCGCAACTCACGTTTTGGTATTTAAGTTAAAAAAAAAATTTACCCATATTTTCACTAAGGTATTTTCAAGAAGTGTTGAGTTAACACTAGAACAAAAAAGTAATAACTAATGATTAACTTAAATGCGTCCTAGGCGTGTTGAGTTAAATATTAGGATGTTACATAATACCCATACTACTGATGTATGTCCACAGTTACAGGAGGGCCCTACTCCAGTTGCTGCTAGCAATGTATTATCTTGTAAGCCTTAGAATCAGAACAACTAGTAGGGGTATGATCTTTATAGCAGCACATATAACCCTGGTTAGAAAAATCATCCCAATATGAGGTAGAATAACTCATCACAACAACAACAATAAAATGTTCCACCCCAGCATAGATAGTAGAGCAGCCTGCTTGTCTACCAACAACCATCTAATCCATAATTACTTGCCCCTTAGCTGCCTCTAACATTGCCTGTGCTTCCTACCACATCTGAGACTTCCCTTCATAATATGATGAAATTAGTGATGAACTAACAAAAGATGATATTTGAGATACAAGTGCAAATAAGTTAGCTGGTCGATGCTCAGAAGTCACATATCCAGCAGCCTAGTCCTTCTCAAATACCTTCCCAGACTATTCCCAACTCCAAGGGGAATGTTAGTGACACTACTTTAAGGTCTGGTGCAGTATTGCTTGAGATTGTTAGTCTACCTGAGCAAAGTATTAATGAATAAGGTGAGATACATGAGCCTATAGTGCAATAACTTGAACTTGTACCTCATCAAACGAAGTCAATTAAACCAGTGGAGAACCCCACTCCACTACCCTTCCACCAAAGAATACAAAGATCCAAGAAGCCAGTTGAAACAGAGTTAGAAAAAGAGCTCTTGAAGGCTTTTAGAAGGTAAAGGTGAATATATCTCTGTTGGATACAATCAAACAAATTCCAAGGTATGCTAAATTTGTAAAATATTTTTGCACTAATAGGAGAAGACTACAGGATAGTGAGAAGGAGAAAATGACTATAGAGGTGAATGCTTCCTCCATCATCAAATTAAGCAACCTGCCACCCAAGTGCAAGGATCCAGGTACATTCAGTGTTCTTTGCACCATTGGGAACCTCCAAATCAAGCAAGCCATGGCTGATCTTAGGACTGGTATTAATGTTATGCCAAAATCACTTTCCAGGTCCTTACACTTTGGGGAGCTCAAGCCTATTGGGTTGGCAATCCATCTTGCCAACTATAGCGTCATAAAGTCAGAGGAGGTATTAGAAGATGTCATAGTAAAGGTAAATGATTCAATATTCCCTGCTATTTTTTATATGCTTGAGATGGAGAAAGACACTGATGCTAACTAGTATATATTAATCTTGGGTAAACCCTTCCTGAAAACTACTAGAACTAAGATTGATTTTTATGTTGGTACATTATCCATGGAGTGTGGGGACTTGAAAGCCTAATTTTATTTGTCTGATGCCTGAAATTCCCCCTTGAGGAACACTCTATGTTTGACATTGTAGTCACTGACTCTCTAGTGGAAGATGCTTGTGATACTTTACTTAGTAAGGATACACAACCCCTTCTTCCTTATTTTTTCTTCTTCCTTAGGATATGATTAATCTGTTGTGGTAGAGTTCTTTAAGTCTACAGATATAGTTACCCTATTTGGGCAGCAGTCATTAGTTTTAAAAGTGCTCCATGACCAACCTATCCTAGGAAAGAAGCCTCATATGGGGCAAAAGATTTTGCTGCATGAGCCCCAAGTAAAACTGATGACTGGAAGGTCAAAGTCCTTATAGAAAAGACCATTCTAGGTCACCTATGTATACCCTTGTGGTATAGTTAAGTTAGAGGATCTAAGGTCTAAGATTCACTATAAAATCAGTGGACACTGACTGAAACACCTCTATGAAGCTCCTAAGGATTTAAGGGCTGAGATGGGAGTTTTATGGGTTGAAGTTGCATACCCTTCATGAGGGCCCTACTTGTCCAACTTAGGGACATTAAAGCAAAGTGCTAGGTGGGAAAGAACCCACAATGAGTAAGCTCTTCTTTACCTTTTCTCTTTTATATTTTTTGCATTTAGTTACTTTCATATTCAGTTCTTTTTTTGAGTTTTGCATTGTGTTTCATTTTATTTATGTCTTACACTATTCCTTTGATATCTTAGAGGTTACATGCATGAGCCCACACCACATGCACTATATTGACTTGCTTGACATTGACTTTATAATGTGTTGCATATTTTGTGATTCACTATGTTGTTTGGATTAAGTACATGCGATTTACCTGTGCATTTTTTAGCTTGTTTGACTATCATGTGCCATCCTTATTTGTTCATGTGTGTTTTGCCCTTTGGATTTGTATTCTAGAATTTGCCTAGGGTCATGTATGAAAATGCGTTCCTATGTGCGTATTTGAAGGTGATTGAGACATTTTTTCTTATTTTTAGCCAGTTAACCATATAGCCAACCTTTGCATATTACCATTGTCTAGCCTCTTTGAGCCTACCCCTTCTCTTGTTTTAGCACATCCTTAGCCAAAAGTGAAAAACCATGGAAACTCCCAACCTTTTAGGCTTATAAGAGCATTTGTACAATTTTTAATATGTATGTGTTTCAGCGTAAGTATGGGGGAAAATCATGTGGACATGCACCAATTTAAGTATGGGGGAAGGACAATGTGTATATGTGAGTGGTCAAAAAAAAAATTCGGCAAGTAGCAAGAAAACAAGAAAAAGAAGAAATTTTGATTGGAAAAAAAAAGAGAGAAAGCAAAAGAAAAGAAAATTGGAAAAGTTTGGATGAAGGTGTGTCATATTGCAAATTAAGAGCCTGTGAATGGTTAAGTTGGACAAAGTGTACCCTTAGGCACTTGTGCTATTGGTGTATGCATTTGCTCTCCTTTGACTATAGGTTCAGCTCCATTAGCCTTTATATCCTCCCACCTTCACCTATGGCCCATTACAACCCAAAGCAAGCCCTCTTGATTCAATATGCATATGTGTGTGACAAATAGAGAATTAGACCCGTAGCAAGCCTATGGTAATGAATTTTCATTTGAGATGATTTGAGTGTGCTTGTTATCTCAAAACACTTGAGTGAATGAGTAGTAAATGCTGACCTTGGGAGGATTTTTATACTTGATTCATGCATCATGTATATGGATTCTACCTTGTATGCTATGTCCTTGTTCATGCCTTGCTTGTTGATATAATCTTTCATTGTTAGTGTGAAAGCTTATTGCTTGTATCTCTAGGTCCATTGGATTGGTGTATTATTATTTTTCATGCATCATGCATTTTTTGAGTTAGCTGAGTCAACTTTCTTTGCTATTACATCTGAGTCCCTTGCATGAGGACATGCAATTGTTTAAGTTTAGGGGAGTTTGATGAGTTGCATTTATACACTCATTTTTCTCTATAACTTTTGGCATACTGCATCATTTGTGTGACTAATTTGTTGACATTTGGTAGATTCACATTTAGTCCTCATTGGATATTATTGAATAAAATCATGGTTCTTTGCACCATTTTGATAAAAAAATATTCCTGTGCTTTTAATCCTCTTTTGTAAGTGTTATTTACTTTCAGGGACTTCCCATGTTGGTGTATAAAGATCATAGAAGTGCTAGAGTTTGTAGCAGTGTTCAATTTGGTGTATTATAATGGAAAATTTGTATCTCTCTTTACAGGGATCAGATTGAGGCAAATAAATGTGTTTTGGAAAGTTCAAGAAGTCCTCTATAACTTTTGTGTTCAACTCAAAACCTAATTCCAAGAGCATCTTAGTGAAAATTGAGTTTCGAGATTAAAGATCGATAATGTTTTGATATTGTCTAGTTTGACCCTCAATTAGTATTTTACCAATATCTAGAGATATAGATGTCCTATTGATGTGATTCTTGCTGCGTTGGAAAGCTTATTCAAATAGCTACAACTTCTATTTCTAGGTACAAGAGCTAATTTGAACTTTTTTGGCCTCAAAATGGGTTTGCAAATGTACAAAGTGGTGTTGGGCAAGTACATAACCATTGTAGTGGTCACCAAAGAGCAAGAATGAGCCAAAATTGTCCCTAGACTGTATAGCAGTCCCCATGATAATATCAGTTCATGAAACTGCATTTTTTTTATTATTCTAGGACCCAATTTTGATACTATGATGATGTATTATTTAACCTAGGTTAAATAGGGATCTTCCACACTTATTCTAAGATTGCCTCCACTCTCTCTACTTTCTCTTTCTTCATCTCTCTACACTTTCTCTCTAGGTTTTGAGAGCTTCCAACCCATATTATGGCTCTAATTTGATAGTGCAATTGTACTCTCCATTACATTGATTGTGATCCTTCACCGATGAAAGAGTAATTTTCTTTACCTTGTGCAAGGATAACTGAAGATTAAGATTGTTCTTGAAGTTCCTATTTTTAATTGCAATTTACAGTTGCTTTTTCTCTCCCTCTTGTCTTCTCTTTCTAATATCAGTTGTGAAAATTATTACAATTGTATTTTTTATGGTTGTCTAATTGTTCACCTACATGCATGATTGGGATTCCATTGGGGATTTGGTCAATTGATTAAATTACATCCAATTGGTAAGGGATTGGAGTTAACTCCGTTTGGGAATTAGGTTGTTGTGATTGATAATTAAACTGACATAGATTTATAGAACCATGATTATGGATTACTAGTGCATGTGTTAGTCAAACTCTTAATGGAAGTGTGATTGTGTGACTATTAAGTAGAATAGCATCATTGTTGTGTGCTATCAGAACTAATGAAAGTAACCACCGCCATGAATTTATCTTTTGAGTGTAACACCCTAATATTCGACCTAATACTACTAGTACGTACTCAGGCCGAACATTAGTTGTTACTAACTGACATGGTTCTTTAAAATGTAACTTAAAGAAAATACGAGCCAATTTTTTTTTTAAAACATTACTTAAAATAAGAGCTGCGCGTATCTTATCGGGTCGGTATCACAAAGTGCAGAAATATAAACATAGAGGTGGCTCCAAAACATAGCATCATCATAACTGAAATACTTCATATTAATAATATGCCTACACTAAGGGGCAGGACTCTTCAAGTACATAATAACATGAAAACAGCATAAAACAGAATACATAGAAATAAACTGGAAAGAAACATCCCTACCCATGTGCAACCTAAGGTGGACAACCTCAACACGAAAGAGGTTTCATCCATACTATGTGTCATGCGTGCACTAAGGACTACCCTCCAATCTATGCAGCGGGATCACGGGTACGGAGGAACGTAGCCAATCCACGGGCGGAGCTCGGCGGGTGCAGGCATAACGATGTTGGGCGTGTCGTCCCACGTCGGGAGTCGTGGTCAGCAGAGCCCTCCGACGCTGGGTGACTGTCTCCTCGCTGCCCCTCGGTCGCTGAGACGGAGTGGGGGCAGAGTCCTCGTGGTCCATGGGGGAATCCTCCGAAGGGTCCTCCTCTGAGTGCTGCAACGGTGGCACATACTCCGGTATGTCAGCTGAACCGGCAGAGTGAGTCCGTAGGTTCCTTTCATGTTGTGGTCGCGCATGCTCAAAAATCGCGGGGTCACCATAGGGGGATACTGGGGAGAAGCGATAACTATACACGGGGTGTGCGAATGGCCATCCCAAAAACATAAAGATGTGCACAGTACATCGGCCCTCAAAATGAAATGACCCATGCTCCGGGTCATGGTGGATCTCCCACTGTGGCGTGTCAACGAACAGCACGAACGTCGCCATCTCGCTCTGAAGACGTAATGGAAAGAAAGAGGTAGAGGGAGTGAGATTTCTTACTAAAGAAACTCAGTAGGGTTTTCCTCCTATCCTAGGTGTCAACATTTACGTCTCCAGGAATCTCGGTTTATTTATGAAAACCATGGACATCTATTGGTTCAATTATGAGTTTTCTAAAGTCTCATTTTTCGAGATCCGTTCCTTTTAACATATCACTTGTATTATAGAACATAAATCATATAACTTGGATCATATTACATGGTTTCCTATATCATGGGTCATAGCACATAAACTCATAACTTTATGATTCTCATATCATGGGTTTTAGCACGCAAATTCATATATCTATTGTGCAGGGAAGCCTAGTTCATGGAATATGATACATATCTTGGTTACTTGAGGTGACATTAGAACATCAACATCATTATTTTCCTGGGGCCACCCTTACTGATCTCCTTGTGGAGAAAATTCTAGGTTATGAGCTCATACCTAACTAGTCGTCACTAGTACATGGACTTATCCCTTTTGATAAGTTAAAGATCCCGACCTAAAGTACGGATCTAGGGGGCTAGAATCACCTTATCCCCACCCTAAACCTGGTGGTTCAAGGATCATCTTCTCATAGTCTATGTCACCTTAAGTCTTAGCATGTTAATGCAAGATGCCACATAATTCATGCATGTCTAACATAATTACACCATGGCATCTTTAAAGTCCTTAAAGAACAATAACATGCAAACATAAAACTATCATCGAAGAATAATAGTTCACATGATACCATCATACTTGAAAGTCATTATAAAGTAAGCAAGAGCAATAAGCCTCTTAACTCGATCATGCTTGAAATTGAACATTTAAGATCATGTATTCATGTTAGGCTAAAGCATAGACTCATGTCATAACAATTCTCAGATTCAAGCAATGTAATATCATAGCTTCAAGTCATTAAATCATAAAAGCATTTTGTTTGTAAACTTGGGTTCTGGTAATCGATTACATAAGTCTTGTAATCGATTACACAGCCTCAAGATTCCAAAACATGGCAGATAGGGGGTTCTGGTAATTGATTACAGGGAACTTGTAATCGATTACTATGTTTAAAAACACTTTGCTGAGCCCCTGGAACATCTGGGTAATCGATTACATGAATAGGTAATCAATTACTAGAGTCCAGAATGTGTAATCGATTACACTATATAGTAATCAATTACTTTGGGCAAAGTTCATGTTTGAACTCGTCCGAGCTTTCTGGTAATCGATTACATAGGCAGGGTAATCGATTACCAGCATCTTAAAAACCAAAATATGAGGTCTAAACATATCTCAGTCATTCCTTTGAAATGCTTATGGTGGCTAGTTTCTCTTGGAACAATTTTGAACTTCAAAAACATCTTGTCAACCATTTTAACTTGTCAAAACCCTTATAAATCTAAGAACATACCCAAAATGTTTTTGAGTACAACATATGTTTTAGAAAGACTTAAAACGTGAGCTATAGGCTCTTGTGACTAATAAACTTCTCTTGGAGCTATCTTCATCACATGGCCAAAATGTACATTCCAAGAATGTTTTCCATGGTTAACCTCTTCTCAAGATGAAATGGGCAAATCTTTGAGCTCTAGTATCTTAGGTGATCACATAAAATAAACGTGTTATGCACTTCATTTTAGAGTCCTTTAGAAAGTAAAGTGATAGCTCAAAGTAAATATGAAGTGCATGTCCATTTTCATTCTTTGAGTTTAGTGAGGACTTGAAATATAAAATGAGATGCAAAGCTTGGAATTTAAACGTGCACAATGCAAGTTCATTCTTAATCTTGGGGTTTAGTGATTGCATAGAAATAAACGTGCTATGCAAAACGTAAAGTAAACGTGAATGCAAGTTTCTTTTATATCTTGTCTAAAGCTCTTACAAGACTTTAAGGAGGAACATAGTCCCAACCCAAAACTCATCTTTACAAGAAAGAAAAACCATTGGTACTAAGGCATCAAGAGAAAACATGACTTCAAGAATCATGAAAGTGGTCAAATCTTAACAAAAGAAAGGAACCATTTTTAAATTTCTAGGGACCAAGATCTTGATGATCCAAGCATCAACATCCTAAGTCCTCATCATTGAGTACATGGCTTCCTTCAAACAAATATTTAAACAAAGTTCATGATAAAGAAGAAAGCAAAACCAAAATCATGCTTGGTTTAGGGCCAAAGTTTCAAGCTTTAGAGTTTGTTCATGTGACAAGCATCAACATGAAGCTCTCATCATCAAGCTTACATTTTTCCCATGTAAAAAGGCTCGATGGCCGAAAATATAAGGAGAAAAAGGAAGAAGATCCATAATGTTCAAGAGAAACATAAACTCCTTTAACTAAACTTGTAAAGAATGAAACTTTCTTTAAGAAAAACTCAAGCTTTAGAGGTCTCATGGACTCATGGTCACATCTAGAGAACACTCATCATCAAGCCATCATATTCACGGCCTTGAGGCCGAAAAACTATGGGGAGAAAAGGAAGAAACCAAAAAGAAAGCAACATAGAGGTTCAACCATTCATCAACTCCCAAACAAGATTCAAGCATAAGAACCAAAGACATATTTAGAAAGAGTTCCCTACCTTGTGTCTTGAAAAAGAATGAGAGAACTTGAGCTTGAGGAACTCTTGGGAACTTGAGGGGAAGAGAAATGAGAAAGCTTGAGACTTTGAGAGAAAACTAGCACCTACTCTTGGCTCAAACCTTTGCAAAAGACCAAAGTGATCAAAGGCTCACCAAGGCAAGCTATTTATAGATAACTAAACTATGGGTGTGTGGATGGGAGGGCTGGCCGAATTTGTGGTCACAAGGGGAAGGAAAATCTCTTGAGTTGTCATTCCAAAGTATGGTCATAAGTGTAGCTAGGTGTAGCCTATGACATGTCTTGAAAATGTGACCTATTTTTTTAAAAATCTTGAATGAACAAAATCACTAAAATTGGGGCTGCAAAAAGGAGGAGGAAACCGTGTGGTTTCAGGGCCCAAGAAGAAGAAAGTATCTTCTTGACTTGTCAACTCAAAGCATGGTTTAGATGTAAAGGAAGCATAGTCTATGTATAGCCTTTAAAGAAAACTTTGAATGACTAGATAAAATATAGTTCTTTTTGAATCTTGAAAGACATAAATATTTTAAATTCAGAAATGAATTGAAAACCTTGATTGACTATATACTTTATTCTTTAAATCTTTGAATAACATTTTTCTTGAAAGATGGACATTGATTGAAAAGAGTACAAGACATGTGTCATAGGGTAGCTTGACAACCTAGACTAACCTTTATTGACTTCTAGAGAGACGGTGGTGCCAATTGGGCAACCTTGGAGAGGAAGGATATATCCTCAAACCATGTTCTAGAAGTGTGCTTTGGTGTGACATAGATTAGGCTTAGGATTAATGGCCGTTAACCAGATACTTTGAGTAAACTAATTAGTTAAATAAAGCTAAGATCCTCAAGGTTAGAAGTGGTCTTGTAGCTTTAATGGAGTCAAACTCCATTTGACTAGAATTACAAAGGTGACAACTTTCCTCAAATTTAGGGAGTGAATAGTGAAAACACTATTCTAGGATGTTTTCTTTAAAGAATAAGACTAGAAATAGATTTTGGGTTCCCATAAGCAATTTTAGGTTCTAATCAACCTTAATTAATGATTTTGGCTCAAGATTAATTATAAAAATTAGTTAACCTTTAATTAGAGCCTAATATTGCCTAGGTTTTGAGTTAGATAACCCATTAATCCCAACATGCACTAAGCAGGGTCAAAATCGTAATTTTACTCAAAAACTGCCTGGGACCACCGGGACTTAACCAAACTTTAAACAACATAGTTCATGCCTTAAAATCATGGTTTTAAACCTCGGGACAGGGTTCGGGTCAAAACAGAACTTTAAAACTGCCTGAAATCTGACATACGGGTATTTTGGTCACTTATGCGCAGAAATCTCAGAAATGAGGTTTTTCTGCTCCGTTAAACATTCACAATCATACAACCTCCTTCATATAACATATGAACCCCATGAGGATGGCCAAAACCGGTTGTCCTCGTGTTTCGGGTGAAAATGACCTCAGGGGCATTTTGGTCATTTTGAAAGTTTAGCGAAAATCGGGGCGTTACATTGAGCTAATGATTGAACGACACTTAATTTGAGGAAATCCTTATGCAGCTAATTCTTCTAATAATATTCTCTCAATTTAATTTTGCTTCCAAATAATTTCAAAACCCCCCAATTTCTAATTGGCTAGTAATACTTTCTTGTGAGACGACCTGAGTTATGCTCTTTATTATATTTTTTTGTGCAATTTAGTACTTTATAAATTTTAATTTATTAGTGATTCGCGACAACTCGCGTCAAAGGACATGTTTGATGGTTCAAGAAACTTAAGCAAAAACATTAGTCCTTCTTAAAAATATTTTCTCTAAATTGATTATGTAACATCCTAATATTTAACCTAACATGCCCAGGACGTATTCAAGTTAATTATTAGTTATCAATTTTTTGTTCCAGTCCTTAATTCTAATTTTTAGAAAATACTTAATAAAAATATGGATAAATTTTTTTTTGAAAATAAGAGATGAAAACGTGAGTCATGCACAAGTTAAACACTACATCATTTATATTCGCAAATAAAGACAGGGAAATATTCAGGCCATGGATAAAATCATAAGATTATAACATAACAACCATCATATATATACATATATATATATATATATATATATATATATATATCATAAAGGTTCTGTCATGCACCAAGTTAAATAATAACACAAGTACAGTCATTCGGACGAAATACATAAGAAATATAAAATACATAGACCAGAAAACCTCGCCCACTAAAGTGCATCTAAAGGAGATAACCTCAAAAGCAAAAGAAGGGTATCCTATCTAGACTATACACACCTGTACTACTGGGACCGCTGCCAACTTCTATTGCCAACCACTGAAAGGGGGAGGAACATAACCAACCCACCGACCCAGTTCGGTCGGAGTGGCCAAACGATGAGTGGGCTGGGCATGGGCTCTTCTATGAGGTACCATCCTCACTTGTCCACCACGAATCGGGTGCATCACTTTGGCCTCACTACCCTCACCAAACTCCATAGGTACGGTGGGAGAAGAACCCTCGGATAGTACTTGGGTAGCTGAGTCCTTAGATAGGTCTATCTTCGAATGAGCCATGAGGGAATGAGGTAGTACTCCGGGAAGTCGCGGATGGCGGAAGTAGCAGGATGAGTACGGTGAGTCCGCTCCTCATGAGGACGTGCACGCTCGAAGACGAGGTCATCACCAAAAGGGGAAGCGGGGGAAAAATGGAAACTAGAAACTGGGTGTACGAAAGGGCAGTCCATGTACACAAAAGGCGAACGGCACAACGACCTGCAAAGTGATATGACCGATGGGTGGTATCATAGTGCATCTCCCAAGTGGGTGCGTCAACATAGATCACGAACAAAGGCATCATCCTCTGAAAACATGATGGAAAAAAAGACAGGGGAGTGAGAAACTTAATAAATAATCTCAGTAGGGTGTCCTTCTATCCTAGTGTCATCATCTATGTCCTCAGGAAACTCGAGTTACATTATGAAATAGTGAGCATGCATAAGGTTCATTTATTAAGTTCTAAATACCAATTACCGAGGCCCATTCATTTTAATATGCATCTTGAATGTTATGAATGCATCATACCTCATCATGAAATGCTTGTTAATGCAAGGTGTAACATACCATATAAAAAGAACATATGTGATGCATATAGAACATGGTAAACATAGCATGAATTACTTCATTTCATTCTTTAGGTGACTTAAGCTATTCTTTCTCTCATTGGGGGCCACCCTATTACTCTCTCCTCTTGAGAGTTCTAGGTTATGAGCTCATACCCCACTAGTCGTTACTAGGATAATTTTATCCCTTTTGATAAGTTAATACTCAACTCTTAAAGTATGGGATAGAAGGCTAAGATCACCTCTCATAACCTTTAATTCGGGAAGTCTAGAAGATCATTTCCTTATGTTTTATGTCACCTTAACATTAGCATGTTATATTAAGATGCAAGAACACAACATATCATATAATTGTAAATGGTAGCCAAGTATGCAAACATAACCATCATATAAATTTTCAAATATAACATGAACTCATCATCTCATAACATACGCACCCACATTATTTCTTAAATGGTTAAATCACTTAATCGGGTAAACTCAACTTTTGTATTTATTCTTTTATGCATCTAAGGAATCCATTACAATGACTTCCACTAATTATTAACCTCATGAACATCATTAAGCAAATCTGGACAGGTTTGAATAGAAATGAAAATCAATAATTATGTTTTCTAAAAGTTATGTTTTTGACCCTTTCTCATTATCGACTTTTCCTATGATGCTATAATTAATTCCTAAACCAATTATGAGTGATTCCAACACATTTAAACAACCTCAAATAGCATATAAAAGATCTGGAATAGTTAGAATAGAATCCAAAATTCCTCATTCCAATAGCATCTAAAATTGCAAGAACAAGCATTTCTAGTAACTAGTCTTTCTCAAAATTAATTCTAAATTGTAACACCCCGATTTTTCTATCTGAGGGAAATGACCAAAATGCCCCTGAGGTCATTTCATGATCTGAATTCGAGGGTAACCAACTCGGTCATCCTCGAAGGGTCAACTCAATGTTTGAAGGGGATTGAATGGCCTTTGAATGCTTCCGGAAGCGAAAATCTCGTTTTCCGCAGTTTCGGGTCAAAATGACCAAAATGCCCCTATAGCGTTTTTACGCGGGTAGAAGTGCCGTTTGAGCCCGAAACTTTCCCTAGAGGTTTAAAATCATGTTTTCATGTGTCTAGAGGTCTCTGTTCAAGTCCCGGTGGTCCCGGGCAGTCTTTTTGCAAAACTATGATTTTGCCCCTAGAATAGTATTTTTACGCCTAATGACGTAATTAAGCTAACCTAAGTATATTAGGCTCTAATCAAAGGTTAATTAATTTTCCTAATTAATCTAGAGTCAAAATAATTTATTAAAGTTAATTAGAACCTAAAATTACTTAAATTAAACTCAAATCCCTTTTTAGAACTCAAGATTCCTAATCTTGGAATCTTGAATAGTGTTTTCTCTCTCCAATTCCCTAAATTAAGGAATTGTGTCTAGTGTTGTTTGAACTCTAATTTGAGGATCTAACTCTCTAATGGTGCAAGACCACTCCTTAATCATGTCTAGACCACCTTAATTACCCATTTTCCTTACCTGAACACTTTCTTACAAATTCTTAATCTTAAGCATAATCAAAGATACACCTAAACACAACTCTAAACTATAATTAAAATGCAAACAAATCCTTCCCCCTTGGCTATAAAGTGGCCGAAACTCTCCTTCCATTTGACCACATGTTGAATTGTTTTCTCACTCAAAGAACCATGCTTGACCCATGCTTGCACCATACTTGAGCCCATGCTTTCAACCATACCTTGAACCATGCCTTTGTAAGAGATATTTTCTCTCACAATTCTGCAAGCCAAGGCCAAAGCTCCTCCTCCCATCACACTCCCTCCATTTGCTTCATTTCTCTATAAATAGGATGCCTTGAGGAGCTTGCATCACTTTTAGATCATTTGCAAAGTTTAGTTCTCTCCAAAGCTTTTCTTTTTCTCTCAAAGCTCTTGTATTCTTCAAGTTCTTGAAGCTCTCCATCTTCTTCATCTTCTTCTTCCATCTTCAAAATCATCACACCAAGTAGGGATTTTCTTTCAAGTATTTCTTTCTTTATAGTTCTTGTTCTATCTTTATGTTCATAGTTTCTCTTGATTCTTTGTAGAACTTCTTTTCTTCTCCTTTTTCTTTCTCATTTCCGAACATGGGCCTTGAAGTTCAAAGAAATGAGAGCTTGATTATGAGAGTTTCATGATGATGTTCATCACTTGAAACAAACTCTAGAGCTTGATCTTTGTTCTTGAGCAAAAAAGTTTCTAGTTCTTCCTTTCTTGAACTCTTGAGAACTTTAGCTTTGATGATCTTTTAAAATAGTTCTATGAACTCAATGATGAGGACTCATGGTGTTGGTGTTAATATATCACCATGATCATGGACTCTACAGTTTTCAAATATTCCTTTTCTTGCCTAGATGTTTCGACCATTTCCTTTTCTTTTACATGTTAAATGTTTTGATTTTCTAAAGATGTTGTTTTGAGTTCTAAGAACTCTAAGCTTTACTTTACCTTGGTTGGATGAGTTTGGGTTAAGGATTGAGTTCCTTTAAAGTCTTGTTAAGAGCTCTAGAAAGATAAAATGAACTTACATAATTTATTTTATGCTTGCACTCATATTTACATTCTTGCTATGCATCTTTACTTTCAAGCTATCACCTAAGAACATAAAGATTAAAATGGAACTTGCATCATCACTTAATTTAATTCTCAAAGCCTTTCTATTTCGGCCTTAAAGTCGATTGTTGCTGGGCCAAGAGCACTAAATAAAGAATTGAACCTTGCATATTTACTTTCAAGCTTGCACGTTTAAGTTTATGCCTTGCATATTTACATTTCAAGTCTTGCATATTTATTTTAAGTCATCACTTTACTTTGTAAGCAAGAGTAAAAATGAAAAGCATAGCACGTTTATTTTTCCGTCATAACTTAAGAACCTAGAGCTCGAAGACTTGCCCACTTCATTTCCAGTTAAAGTTTAATGTGGATGCATTCTTTGAATGCATGTTTTTGGCCAAGTAGTGATGATGGACTTACAATGAGTTTTCATCTAGCTACAAGGGCCAATAATCTATGTTCTAAGTTTTTCTTAAAGCTTTACAAATCTTTATAAGGTTATGTTATCATGAGTTATGATTTTATTCTCTTTTTAAAGATGAACTATATTTTGGTCACTGACCTAAGGCTTCCCTTAGCCTCTTGATGAATTAAAATGATTTGCAAAGAGTTTTAGAAGTTCTAAATTGATGCCAAGAAAAGCTAGTTAACTTATGTACCTAGAAATGTCAATTTAATTCTCTTATTGAAGCTAAATGTTTTCGGTTCTGTCATGATGAACTTGCTCCTGTATGATGATGTTTTGATGTGTTAGAATGTGTGAAAATATCATATGATGATGTAGGAACGATTCTATGTACGACAAGTAAGAAACTAGCTTCATAAAAATACCGTAAAGATAAGATTTAACGTAGTTTTGACCCATTTGTTTTTAGAACTTATCCAAACTATTTTAATGGGAACATAATCAGATTAGGATTGTTTAGGCATGAAAAACTTGGTAACATTTGGATTAGAATTGAATTCTAGCACCTATAGGGAAACTAGTAACTAGAAAACCGTAAAAATGCAAATTTAGAACTCTTAGAATACTTAATTTTCTGGATTCTGTCCAGCAATGTTACAACATGATAAATGTGATTTATAATTAGTTCTTAAGCATAGGAATGCCTCATAATTGATTTAGATTTAATTATTAGCGCCTTAGGCGAAAACAGAACCAAGAAAGGGTCTAAAACGTAAGTTCTAGAACCCCGTAATCACAAGTTAGGAATTCTGCCCTATGCTTTTCAGATTTAAGTATGAACATGAGTATTAGGAATGATGAGTAATTATGAGCCCTTAGGTGCATAAAATATGAATGATGGATGTTAGAGAACCATATCTCAAGATTAAGACCCGTAGGGGTCAAAGCATAAGCTACCGTAAGGGTAAACGTTTGAATATTCTATGATGATGCATGTGTTATGTGAAGGATGATAATGTTATTTATATGAGGAATTCATGAGGATACATGTTTATGGGGCATAAAGAAAATTTGGAAGAAATTCAGCGTGATGCCATCATGCCGCCGAATTTCCGACAAATTTGGGGACTTAAAGAGATTTTGAAAATTAAGGTACTAAGATGGGTTCTATGATGACACCGGTTCGGCCGAGCACCTCCATAGAACTCATGTGACATCGGTACCAATTTATACTCTTAGGTGACACCGGTTCGGCCGAGCACCCCTAAGAGAATTGCCCCCTAACCCGTACTCAGATAGTCGGGATTTATGATTTATGATACGCTTATCATTAAGTGGTAAGTAAGAACTAGTGACGACTAGTTAAGGTATGAGCTCATAACCTAGAGATGTGACACGTTCTGGGTGACACCGGTTTAGCCGAGCACCCCCAGTTCGATTATCTTTTAGGGTGGGCCATGAGGAAGAAAAGTATGATGATTATGTCACAAAGTTTTCCCTCCATATGATTATGATGATTGCCACTTTATGCCACTACTATGATATGAGTTGATATTATAAATGATGTTCTTGCATTACGTAGCGCCATGCATGCATTCTTTACTATGTTGCATCCATGACATTAAGATCATTCTAAAATGAATGGACCTTGGCTAAGTTATACTTTAAAGTTTAAAATGAACTTGATGCATGTTCGCTTGCTTTTACGCAAATAAACCCAAGGTTCCTGAGGACGTAGATGATGACACCTAGGTAGTAGGAGGCCCTACTGAGATTCTTTAGTAAGATTCTCACTCCCTCTATCTCTTCTTCCCGTCACGTCTTCAGATGGCGACGTTCGTGGTGTTCGTGGACACACCGATATGGGAGGTGCACCATGACCTGGACCACGAGTTATTCCATTTTGAGGGTCACTGCACGGTTAGAGTATTCATGTTCATGGGTCGACCCTTCACTCCCCCTGTACATTCCCATCGTTTCTCCCCCGTCTCACCTTTTGGCGATGACTTGGTGTTCGAGCGCGCACGCCCCCGAGAGGAGAGGCTTCGCCGTACTCCACCATCCACGTCTGCCATTCGAGACAACCCACAGTATGTGCCCCGTTGCCCATCATCTTTCTCGGAGACGGATCCTTCCGAGGATTTGGCTACCCAGGTACCCTCCGAGGGATCTTCCCCCACCATACCCATGGACCTTGGGGAGGGTAGCGAGGCCACCGTGACTTAGCCAAGGCTTGCACGACGACCAGAGATGAGGCCACGCCGTAGAGGTCACTCTCGAGCCCTGTTCTGCCTATTCTCGCCGGAGGAGCTTGCTCAGTTTCCTGGTTGTGTGCCTTGCTCGAGGGATAGTTGCCAGTAGGAGGTAGTAAATGGCCCGGGTTAGTGCACACACCACATAGACGAGGATAAACCTTCTTTTGTTTAGAGGTTATCCCATTAGATGCACTCTGGTAGGGGAGTAGCTATGTTTATGTTTTCCGTTGTATTTCTTTTCTTGTATTCTCTTCTGTTGTACCAAATTAAGTCCCACATTTATAAGTGGGCAAACTATATATATATGATGATATTCAGTGTATTCATGGTGTGCCTTATGTGCCTTATGCTATGAAGTTATGAGATGTATGTTTTATTCTTTACGTGTTATATCGCATCACGCGGCTCTCACTTTGTATTTCAAAAAAATTTTACCCGTATTTTCCGCTAAGTATTTCAAAGTAAAGACTATGACGTGACAAACTAATGGTTAACCTAGAGTATTGGGTTAAAAATTAGGATGTTATATTATGGTATCAGAGCAGTTCGATTCTCATGGAGCCTGAGGATTGGACTAACTATGCTTTCTAAAGCGTAGTACGATAGCTATGTCATGCGTAGTGCTTAGTTAGAGATAAGCTATATGGTAGAAGTGCATGACCCTTGTCTACTTGCGTGTGCCATGGTAACTAGCTCATCTTACATGGAATATTGAGCCTGATCACCTCAGTGTTTATTGTCTCATGTGTTTAGGAACCAATGGCACCAAGGAGACAATCTAGGACCCCGACCGAGGGGAACCAAAACGATGCTACTACTGCTGCTGTTCGTGACATGGCTAGGGCCATGGAACGAATGTTCGAGAGGATGGATCAACAAGGGGATGCAAGACGTGCTCCCCCTACTATCGAGATGGTGGAACAAGTGAGGTTTGGTGAGTTTCGCAAGGCGAACCCACCAACCTTCCGAGGAGCCATGGACCCTGTAACGCCCCGATTTTCTCTAAACTTTCAAAATGACCAAAATGCCCCTGAGGTCATTTTCACCCGAAACACGAAGACGGCCGGCTTTGGCCATCCTCATAGGGTTTATATGTTATATGAAGGGGATTGTATGATTGTGAATGTTTAACGGAGCAGAAAAACCTCATTTTTGAGATTTCTGCGCATAACTGACCAAAATACCCCTGTACCAGATTTCAGGCAGTTTTAAAGTTCCGTTTTGATCCGGACTTTGTCCCGAGGTTTAAAACCATGATCTTAAGGCATGAACTATGTTTGTTTAAGTCTCGGGAGTTCCAGGCAACTTTTGAGGAAAATTACGATTTTGCCCTTGCATATTGCATTTTAAGCTTAATGAGTTATGTAACTCAGAACCTAGGCAATATTAGGCTCTAATTAAAGGTTAATTAATTTCCATAATTAATCTAGAGCCAAAATCATTATTTAAAATTTATTGGAACCTAGAATTGCTCTAGGAAACTCAAAATCTATTTCTAGTCTTATTCTTTAAAGAAAGCATCCTAGAATAGTGTTTTCACTATTCACTCCCTAAATTGAGGGAAATTGTCACCTTTTTAACTCTAGTCAAATGGAGTTTGACTCCATTAAATCTACAAGACCACTTCTAACCTAGAGAATTATAGCTTTATTTAACTAATTAGTTTACTCAAAGTACCTGCTTAATGACCATTAATCCTAAGCCTAATCTATGCCACACCAAAGCACACTTCTAGAACATGATTTGAGGATATATTCTTCCTCTCCAAGGCTGCCCAAGTGGCGCCACCCTCCCCCTAGAAGTCAAATAAAAGTTAGTCTAAGTTGTCAAGCTACCCTATGACACATGTCTTGTACTCTTTCAATCAATGTCCAACTTTCAAGAAAAATGTCATTCAAAGATTTAAAGAATAAAGTATATAGTCAATCAAGGTTTTCAATTCATTTCTAAATTTAAAATATTTATGTCATTCAAGATTCAAAAAGAACTATATTTTATCTAGTCATTCAAGTTTTCTTTAAAGGCTATGCATAGATTATGCTTCCTTTACATCTAAACCATGCTTTGAGTTGACAAGTCAAGAAAATATTTTTCTCCTTGGGCCATGAAACCACACGGTTTCCTCTTCATGTTGCAGCCCCAATTTTAGTGATTTTTGTTCATTCAAAACTTCAAAAATAAGTCACATTTTCAAGACATGTCATAGGCTACACCTAGCTACACTTATGACCATACTTTTGAATGACAACCCAAGAGATTTTTCCTCCTCCTTGTGGCCACAATTCGGCCAGCCTTCCCCACCCACACATCCATGGTTTAGTTGTCTATAAATAGCTTGCCTTGGTGAGCCTTTGATCATTTTAGTCTCTTGCAAAAGTTTAAGCCAAGAATAGGTGCTAGTTCTCTCTCAAAGTCTCAAGATTTCTCACTTTTCTCTTAAACTCTCAAAGAGTTCCTCAAGCTCAAGTTATCTCCTTCATTTTCAAGACACAAGTTAGGGAAACTCTTTCTAAGTATGTCTTTGATTCTTATGCTTGAATCTTGATTGGGAGATGATGAATGGTTGAACCTCTATGTTGCTTTCTTCTTGGTTTCTTCCTTTCTTCCCCCTTACTTTTTCGGCCTCAAGGCCTTGAATATGATGGCTTGATGATGAGTATTCTCTAGATGTGACCATGAGTCCATGAGACCTCTAAAGCTTGAGTTTTTCTTAAAGAAAGTTTCATTCTTTACAAGTTTAGTTAAAAGAGTTTATGTTTCTCTTGAACATTTTGGATCTTCTTCCTTTTTCTCCTCATGTTTTTGGCCATGGAGCCTTTTTACATGGGAAAAATGTAAGCTTGATGATGAGAGCTTCATGTTGATGCTTGTCACATGAATAAACTCTAAAGCTTGAAACTTTGGCCCTAAACCAAGCATGGTTTTGGTTTTGCTTTCTTCTTTATCATGAACTTTGTTTACATATTTGTTTTGAAGGAAGTTATGTACTCAATGATGAGGATTTAGGATGTTGATGCTTGGATCATCAAGATCTTGGTCCCTTGAGATTTAAAAATGGTTCCTTTCTTTTGTTAAGATTTGACCACTTTCATGACTCTTGAAGTCATGTTTTCTCTTGATGCCTTGGTACCAATGGTTTTTCTTTTCTTGTGAAGATGAGTTTTGGGTTAGGACTATGTTCCTTCTTAAAGTCTTGTAAGGGCTCTAGACAAGATATAAAAGTAACTTGCATTCACGTTTACTTTACGCTTTGCATAGCACGTTTATTTCTATGCAACCACTAAACCCCAAGACTAAGAACAAGCTTGCATTATGCACGTTTAAATTCCAAGCTTTGCATCTCATTTTATATTTCAAGTCCTCACTAAACTCAAAGAATGAAAATGGATATGCACTTCATATTTACTTTGAGCTATCACTTTACTTGAAGGACTCTAAAATGAAATGCATAGCACATTTATTTTATGTCACCACCTAAGATACTAGAGCTCAAAGACTTGCCCGTTTCATCTTGAGAAAAGGTTAACCATGGAAAACATTCTTGGAATGTACATTTTGGCCATGTGATGATGATGGCTCCAAGAGGAGTTTTCATTAGTCACAAGAGCCTATAGCTCATGTTTTAAGTCTTTCTAAAACATAGGTTGTACTCAAAAGCATTTGAGTATGTTCTTATATTTATAAGGGTTTTGACAAGTTAAAATAATTGCTAAGATATTTTGTTTTGAAGTTCAAAATTGTTCCAAGAGAAACTGGCTACCATAAGCATTCCAAAGGAATGACTCAGATATGTTTAGACCTTATATTTCGTGTTTTTAAGATGTTGATAATCGATTACACAGCCTATGTAATTGATTACCAGAAAGCTCGGATGTGTTCAGACATGAACTTTTGCCCAAAGTAATCGATTACGATATAGTGTAATCGATTACACATTCTGGACTCTAGTAATCGATTACCGAATCATGTAATCGACTACCCGAATGTTCTAGGGGCCCAGCAAAGTGTTTTTAAACAAAGTAATCGATTACAAGTTCCATGTAATCGATTACCAGAACCCCCTATCTTCCATGTTCTGAAATCTCGAGGCTGTGTAATCGATTACGAGACTTATGTAATCGATTACCAGAACCCAAGTTTACAAACAGAATGCTTTTCTGATTTAATGACTTGAAGCTATGACCTTACATTGCCTGAATCTGGAAATTTTTATGACATGAGTTTATGCTTTAGCCTAACATGAATATATGATCTTATATGTTAGATTTTAAGCATGATCAAGTTAAGAGGCTTATTGCTCTTGCTTACTTTATGATGACTTTTACTCCATGAGTCAAGTATGATGGCACCATGTGAACTATTATTCTTTAATGATAGTTTTATGTTTGCATGTTATTGTTCTTTAAGGACTTTAAATATGCCTATGATATAATTATGTTTGACATGCATGAATTATGTGGCATCTTGCATTAACATGCTAAGACTTAAGGTGACTTAGACTATGAGAAGATGATCCTTGAACCACCACGTTAAGGGTGGGGATAAGGTGATTCTAGCCCCCTAGACCCGTACTTTAGGTTGGGACCATTAATTTATCAAAAGTCCATGTACTAGTGACGACTAGTTAGGTATGAGCTCATAACCTAGAATTTTCTCCACAAGGAGATCAGTTAGGGTGGCCCCAGGAAAATAATGATGATATTCTAATGTCACCTCAAGTAACCAAGATATGTATCATATTCCATGAACTATGCTTCTATGCACCATAATTATATGAATTTACGTGCTATGCCCCATGATATGGGAATCATAAAGTCATGAGTTTATGTGCTACGACCCATGATATAGGAAACCATGTTCTATGATCCAAGTTATATGATTTATGTTCTATGATCCAAGTGATATGATTTCTGTCTGAATTACATGATTGAAGTCCCACGATTTACTCCCCATGATTTATGAAAATACAAGTGATATGTTAAAAGGAACGGATCTCGGAAATTGAGACTTTGGAAAACTCATAATTGAACCAATAGATGTCCATGGTTTCATAAATAAACCGAGATTCATGGAGATGTAGATGATGACACCTAGGATAGGAGGAGAACCTTACTGAGTTTCTTTAGTAAGAATCTCACACCCTTTATCTCTTTCTTTCCATTACGTCTTCAGAGCGAGATGGCGACGTTCGTTCTGTTTGTTGATACGCCACAGTAGGAGATCCACCATGACCCGGAGCACGGTTCATTCCATTTTGAGGGCCGATGTACTGTACGCATCTTCATGTTTTTGGGATGGCCATTTTGCACACCCCGTGTATAGTTATCGCTCCTCCCCAGCATCCCCCTATGGTGACCCCGCAATTTTTGAGCATGCGCGGCCACGACATGAGAGGAACCTACGGACCCACTCTGCCGATTCAGCTGACATTCCAGAGTACGTGCCACCATCGCAGCACTCAGAGGAGGACCCTACAGAGGATTCTCCCATGGACCACGAGGACTCTGCCCCCACTCAGTCTCGGCAACCGAGGGGTAGCGAGGAGATAGTCACTCAGTGTCGGAGGGCTTCGGTGCCCGGACCACAACCCCGACATGGACAACATGTTCAATCACAGGGCATGCCCGCACCCGCCGAGCTCCGCCCGTGGATTGGCTATGTTCCTCCGTACCCGTGATCCCACTGCATAGATTGGAGGGTAGTCCTCAGTGCACGCACGACACGTAGTATGGATGAAACCTCTTTTGTGTTGAGGTTATCCACCTTAGGTTGCACGTGGGTAGGGATGCTTCTTTCCAGTTCATTTCCATGTATTCTGTTTTCCGCTGTATTCATGTTATTATGTACTTGAAGAGTCCTGCCCCGTAGGGTAGGCATATTATAAATATGAAGTATTTCAGTTGTGATGATGCTATGATTTGGAGCCACCTCTATGTTTATATTTCTGCACTTTATGATACCGACCCGATAAGATACGCGCGGCTCCTATTTTAAGTAACGTTTTAAGAAAAAAAATTGGCTCGTATTTTCTTTACGTTACTTTTTAAAGAACCATGTCAGTAAGTAATGACTAATATTTGGCCTGAGTACATACTAGTAGTATTAGGTCGAATATTAGGGTGTTACAGACCCCGACAAATCTAATGAGTGGATCAAGAACATGGAGAAGATCTACTCCATAGTAGCTTGCTCGGAGGAGCAAAAGGTCACACTTGCTGCATATATGATGGAGTTCGATGCCGAATTCTGGTGGGTCGGCACCCGAAGACTACTTGAGGCTTCGGGCACTGCAATTGACTGGGAGCTGTTCAAGACTTACTTCTACGAGAAGTACTTCCCAGAGTCTGTGAGGAACGTGAAGGACATTGAATTCATGCAACTGACCCAAGGAAGGTCCACTGTCGCCCAGTACACGGCAAAGTTCGAGGAGCTGATTAAGTTCTCTCGGGTGTTTCAAGGAAACCCTGATGAGATATGGAAATGCGTAAAATATGATGTCGGACTGATGGCGGAACTGAACTATGCTGTGGCGCATATGAGATTAGGGACTTCCCAACCCTAGTCAACAAATGCCGAATCATGGAAAAGGGACAGAAGAAAATCAATGCTGCAATGGCAGCACGGAACAAGGGGCTAGCACCTCAAGCCCCAAAATTCAAACCCCAACACCAATCCCGAAACTACTATATTCCCTACCACACCAACCAGTTCAAACCACAACAACAACAACAAAGAACCCCCTTCTACCAACAACCCAAGCAACCACACCGACCATAATTCCAGAACAACAACAACAACCACAACAACAACAACAACAACAACAACAACCGACAAGGAGGGTCGGGCAGCCCCCGAAACAACCAAGGAGGGTCAAGTGGGGCCAAGAACAAGGCACTTCAAGGAACCCCCGCCACCTTCGCCCGATCTACCCCAGCCATACTGTGCCCCTAGTGCGGGAAAGATCATGGCAACCGTCCCTGCCTGGCGAGGCAGAATGTCTGCTTCCGATGCGGAAAGCCTGGCCACTACGCCAACAACTGCACCAGTGGGAGACCAGCAAACCAGAATCCCCGGCCACAACACTACGAGAGGGTCTTCACCCTCAATGTAGACGAAGCGGACACATCCAACGGTCTCATAGAAGGTAAGTGCGAGATAGATGGTAGGACCTTAACTGTATTGTATGACTCTAGCGCTACACATTCTTTTATTTCATATGCCAGTGTCGAGGCTCTAAATTTGAAAACTTCCAAACTTCCTTTTGATCTTATTGTCTCTACCCCCACAAATCATCCTATGAATACTTGTTTTTGTTGTCTAAACTGTCACCTCACCATAGAAAATAGGTCATATGTTATGGATTTAATTTGTTTACCCATGAAAGGTATAGGAGTAGTTCTAGGCATGGATTGGCTTCACGCCAACCGTGTATTGTTAAACTGTGACACCAAAACAGTTGTCTTTCCTTCTCCCCCTAGTGAAATAAGTCAACCTTTGAGACTCTATCTTAATGTCATAGAGGTCCACTGTAGTAGGAAAAAGACTAAGGGATATGTTCTCCTAGCCACAAGCGAGGTAGACTTTGAGCAAAACCTAGAGAATATACCGGTAGTAAGAGACTATCCCGAGGTATTTCCGAAAGAGATACCCGAGTTCCCTCCCGAAAGAGAAGTGGAGTTCTCCATTGAGTTGGTTCCTGGAGCAGGACCAATCTCCATAGCCCCCTACAAAATGTCACCCCTAGAACTAGCTGAATTGAAAACCTAACTTGAGGAGCTTTTGGAGAAGAATTTCATAAGACCTAGTACTTCACCATGGGGAGCCCCAGTTTTGTTTGTCAAGAAGAAGGATGGGAGTATGAGGTTGTGCATAGACTATAGGCAATTGAATCATGTAACGGTGAAAAACAAATACCCTTTGCCTAGGATTGATGATCTTATGGACCAATTGAGAGGAGCGGTGGTATTCTCCAAGATTGATTTGAGGTCGGGGTACCACCAAATTAGAGTGAGAGACAAGGACATACCAAAAACCGCCTTTAGAACTCGGTATGGACACTTTGAATTCTCGGTGATGTCTTTGGTTTGACAAATGCTCCTGCAGTGTTTATGGATTACATGAATAGGATCTTTAGACCCTATTTGGATCAGTTCGTGGTCATTTTCATAGACGATATACTCATCTATTTGAAGACCCACGAGGAGCATGAACGTAACCTAAGGATAGTTTTAGAGATTTTGAAGGAGAAGACGTTGTATGCCAAGCTATCTAAGTGTGAATTTTGGTTGGAGGAAGTTACGTTTTTAGGACATGTGGTATCAAAAGGAGGTATAGTCGTAGATCCTAGTAAGGTTGAAGCTGTGATGAATTGGGATAGACCAAAAATCGTAACTGAAGTACGAAGCTTTTTGGGTTTAGCGGGCTATTACCGTAGGTTCATTCAAGGATTTTCTCAGATTGCCCTACCTCTGACCAAGCTAACTAGGAAGAATACCCCTTTTGTATGGAGACCCGAGTGTGAGGAGAGTTTTCAAAAGCTTAAGGAAAGGTTGACCACGACCCCAATCTTAGTTTTACCTAGCCCTGATGTACCTTTCGAGGTATATTATGATGCTTCGGGCAAAGGACTAGGGTGTGTGTTGATGTAAAATAGGCAAGTGGTAACCTATGCATCTCGACAACTCAAGCCTCACGAGGCTAACTACCCCACCCATGACCTAGAGTTAGTCACCGTAGTGTTTTCCTTAAAGATGTGGAGACACCATTTGTATGGTGTAAGGTTTGAAGTTTTCTCCGATCATAAGAGTCTCAAGTACCTCTTTCATCAAAAGGAGTTGAACATGAGGCAAAGAAGGTGGATGGAATTCCTCAAAGACTACGATTTCGGTTTAAGTTACCACCTCGGCAAGGCTAATGTAGTCGCCGATGCCTTGAGCCAAAAGTCATTACACCTATCCCACATGATGGTCAAAGAAGTTGAGTTAATAGAGAAGTTTAGGGATATGAATCTAGGGATGTCAGCGATCGATAAAGGGATGAAGATGTGCTATCTTAGTGTAACAAGTGGATTTAAGCAAAGAATCATGTTAGCACAACGAGAGAACGAGGAGTTCGAAGAGATCATAGATGCTATTAAGGTGGGAAAGTTGAAGGGTTTCGAAAGAGGTGAGGATTGGATATGGAGGTTTGAAGGAAGGATTTGCGTACCCCAAGATGGTGACCTCCGAGAGAAGATCTTGGAGGAAGCCTACAAAAGCTATTTCACCATTCATCCCGATGTTACCAAGATGTATCAAAACTTGAAAAAGATGTTTTGGTGTCCCGGAATGAAGAAGGATGTAGTCGCCTAGGTTAGTAAGTGCTTGGTATGTCAGAAAGTGAAAATCGAGCACCAAAAACCCTCAGGCTTGTTGCAACCCCTGTCGATCCCCGAATGGAAGTGGGAGTCTATATCAATGGATTTTGTGACGGGATTGCCTAAGACCCAAGCTGGCCATGATGCTATATGGGTGATAGTGGATCGACTAACCAAGTTGGCACACTTTCTGCCTATTAGAGTGACATGCTCTCTAGATAAATTGGCTCAGTTAAACATGCAAGAGATCATGAGATTGCATGGAGTACCGTCGACGATAATCTCGGATAGAGATCCGCGATTTACGTCACGATTTTGGGGAGCCTTTCAAAAGGCGTTTGGTTCAAAGCTATGCTTGAGCACTGCTTACCACCCACAAACCGACGGACAATCGGAAAGGACAATCCAAACCTTAGAGGATATGCTAAGAGCCTGTGTGTTAGACCAAAGAGGAAGTTGGGACAAGTACCTGTCATTGATCGAATTTGTGTATAACAACAGTTATCACGCGAGTATCGACATGGCACCCTACGAAGCCTTATATGCACGAAAGTGTCAATCCCCTTTATGTTGGTATAAATCCGGAGAACAAACCATGTTAGGTGTAACACCCCAATTTTTATTATAATTTTTACTGTCATTAGAAATTACCGAATTACCGTAGGTAATTATTACATAAGATTTGAGGCCGAACAATCCTCAATAAAGGAATATAGCATTAGAAGAGAGGTTAGGAACGATTCATGCGAGAGTCGCAAATCCCGAATTTCTGTACGTATAAAATGACCAAAATGCCCCTGAAGTTATTTTACTCAGAAAATAAGGATCGTGGGCCTGCCTATTCTCAAGGGAATGTTTTGAGGATAATAAGGGATTGTTTGTGTTATGTGTGTTAATAGAGCAGAACGATCTCAATTTTGAGTTCCGACGCGCGAAATGACCAAAACGCCCTTGCAGCTGTTTTAACTCCGATGTGCATGCCGACTGAGCCCGAACCTCACTAAAATGTTTTAAAATGTGTTTTTAAGCAATGATTAACCATTGGTTAAGCTCGGGTGGCCTCGGGCAATTTTTAAGTGAAAGTACGATTTTGCCCCTATTTTTGGGCAGTTTTGCGAATTTCGGGATTTTTGATTCGTATACCAAAACCTAAGCAATATTAGGCTCAAATTAAAGCTTATTAAATTATAAATATTAATCTAGAGTCAAAATTATGTATTTAGATTGATTAGAACCCAAAATTGCTCAAAAACACCCAAATTGCTTACTAATTCACTTAAGCCCTTAACCGTAAATTCTCTAAATTACATGAATACCTTTGCCTACACCTAAATAATGCATGGAACACACAAATTTCACTTCTTTGGGTTGTAATGGATGAAATTATTGATGCCATTATGCAGCTGAATTATTGCCAAAAGTTGCACTAAAACAAAATGCCAAAATGTCACCATAAGAGACATAATTCCTTAATTTCATACAACTTTGTCTAAAATGATTTTTCCTCCCTTATTTCTCCTGAAAAATTCTGTCCACTACCTCATCATTTTGGCCAATTAGAAGCCTCAAAATATTCTATAAATAGGCTTGCTTGAGTGGTCTTGGAATGCTTGGTTCATAACTAGTTTTTAGGAGCACCAAAAACTTTCTTTCTTCCTCCTCTTTGGCTGAATTCTTTCTTCAATTTTTCAAAGAGATTTTGTTTCATTTCACTTCAAGAAATCAAGTTCTCTTCCTCTTCTTCAACTCAGATTAGGTAGGGAGTAGTTTCTAAATTTATTTCTATGCTTTGAGGAGTTGTGTTTTTAGCTCAAAATGATGAAATTATGAACTTACCTTAGCTTTTCATTTCGGTTTTCCTCTTCAATTTTTCTTTAACCAATTCAGCCATATGGCCTAGGTGGAACTAAGATGATGGCTTGATGATGAGGACCTTGAGGGTGGGTTGTAAATCCATCACAAGTTAGGCCTCTAAAGCTTGAAAATTCCACTTGATGCAAAACTTTAAAGAATAATGCTTTATGATGCTAAAACAAAGATTTTTAGTTTAGAACTTGAAAGTTGTATTTTCCTTTTATGTTTTATTTCTTGTTAAGATATGTATTGGGTTGAATTTATAATTCTTTTAAACTCTTGAAGGAGCTCTAGTAAAGAAACAAAATGAATTTGCATCCATGATTAAGTTTATGCTTTGCATAACTATGTTTACCTTCTATGTCATCACTAAATTTTCAAGAATGAATAAATGAACTTGCATTTCTCATGTTTAAATTCCAAGCTTGTATTTCATGTTTATGTTTCAAGTCATCACTTAATCTTTCAAGATAATAAAGAGGTTGCATCTCATATTTAATTTATGCTTTCACTATATTTTATAATGGCTAAAAAAATCAACGCATGGCATGTTTATTTTATGCCATCACCTAAAGATCCTACAGCTCAAAGACTTGCCCATGTATCACAAGCAAAGAAATATGATTATTGGAGTTAAAGAATTTATTCTTTAAAAAGTCTTGAAATTGGAGCTTAAAAAGATGTAATAATAATTCTCTTCTCCCTCTACTGGTCCTGTGCGGACTATCGCCGCTCCGGTTTCTTAATATTCTCTTCTCCCTCTACTGGTCCTGTGCGGACTACCGCCACTCCGGTTTCTTAATATTCTCTTCTCCCTCTACTGGTCCTGTGCGGATTACCGCCGCTCCAGTTTCTTGTATCATGTTTATATTTCAAGTTCTTGCATCATGTTTAATTTTCAAGTCATCACCTTAAATCTTAAAGATAAAGAAATGGAATTGCATATCATGTTTATAATTCCAAGCTATCACCTTATAAAGATAAGATTAAAATAAGGTTGCATATCATGTTTATAATTCTAAGATGTCACCTAAATCTCTAAAGTTCAAGACTTACTCTTTTTATCTTAAGTGAGAATTTTAATTGTGAAGATCCTCCCAAATTTGACAAAAGAACTAGTTTCTAAATGAGTTTTAAGGCTTTGCAAGGATTTTACGGGGAACTAGTATTTTATATACACTTAAAATATGATTCTATGTAATTGCATGAGGTTCATGATTCGGCCACTGATTTGAGTTTAGTATCAATGTGTGATAATGATTTGATATGTTCGAAGTTGTGATAATTATGGTTTATTGTTAGGAGAATGATTCATAATTGGTTTAGTAACTAATTAGTTCTATAATTGATAATTCTATGTAAGGATTGGATGTTTATTAAGTACTTGATATCATTGAATGATTTCTTGGCTTGCATATTATAGTTGCTGTTGCAAATAATGAGAATGCTTATGCATGAAATATTCTTTATTATGTACAATTTACCTTTGTTGCAAGAAGAAAGTGTATCATTGTAAAAGTGTAATTTGGAAAGGTTCTGGCTAAGGAAAGACTTGGTATTTAAGCGTGTCCATTGTGACCCACCTCTCTTTCCTGGGAATCTCCCATATGCATGATTACAGTTGATATATATTATTCTAGCTTAAGACTATAAATGAGAAAATGTTATGATGTTTATGAATTGTATTGTGATATAACATGCAAAGATTTAATGGTGCTTAAAGTTATAAGAAAATGATCCTTTGGAACCATTAGACTATAGGTGGTGAAAAGGTGATTTTAGCCCCCTAACCCGTTCGTTCAAAAGGGTAGAGTCGGGACTTTAGCTTATCAAAAGGGATAAGTATATGCTAGTGACGACTAGTAAAGTATGAGCTCATAACCTAAATTACTCCCAAAAGGGTGGAGTATAGGGTGGCTCAAGGAAAATAATGATGATGATAAGATTTTAAGTCACCTAAGGCACTAAAGAAATGAAAAATGTGCACTGTGTCCACGTGTAGCTAATATTATATGACATTCTTTTATGCATGTTATTTGATAATGATGATGAGGAATATGATGTAATGATAAAGGAAAAGTTCATTGTAAATATGACATGTTAAGATTATGATGCATTATAAGACGCATGATTAAAAATTGATGAACCTCGGTTAAGTATTTGTCCGAACTTAAAATGAATCTTTGCATGCTCACTATTTTAGAATAATCCCGAGGTTCCTGGGGACTTTGATGCTGGCACTGTAGAAGGAGGTACCCTACTGAGAATTCTTTAGCAAGATTCTCACTCCCTTTTCTTTATTTCCGTCATTGTCTCCAGATTCAGATGGCGATATTCGTCTTGTTCGTTGATACCCCTACTTGGGAATTTCACTATGATCCGGTGCATCGCTCGTATCATTTTGAAGGGAGGTGTGCAGTTCGTGTTTTTATTTACATAGGTCGTCCATTTGCACATCCTATCCCTAGTTATCGATTTTCTCCTACTTCTCCCTATGGCGATGAAATGGTTTTCGAACATGCACGTCCACTTGATGAAAGGATGTTACGTTCTTATCCCGCTTCATCTGCTATCCATGGATTTCCAGAGTATGTTCCCGAGACGAGATATTCTGAAACTGATCCTTCAGAGGACACTTCTACCCATGTATATTCTGAGAGCTCTGCTCCTACTCCCACACGTGTAAGAGAGGGTAGTGAGGAAATAGTTGTTCACCCGAGGTTAGCAAAAAGGCCGTCCATGCGACCCCAGCCTGGTGCATCTCGTGTGTCCCCTCCCGAGGGAGCTCATCAGTGGATCGGATTTATTCCCCCATTTCTAGGACAATGGCCATAGAGGGTTCTTAGTAGATTTATGTGTGATCATGCACCCTAGTTTTAGGATAACCTTCCCGGCTTATGGAGTTATCTAGTTTAGGGGCATGTATTTCCTTATGTATATTTTCTTTTATGGGTTTGCATAAGACAATGATGTATGAACATAACCCACCCTTTGAGTGAGGTTATTGTATGTAAATATATGCTATAATGTGCTTATGGATGTTATATGATGGAGCCAAACTCATATGATGTGATATATTCTTAAAGGTCTTATTATACTCCGCTTACTCGTTCACGTTGTACTCGGCTCACGTTTTCAATTATGTGTTTAAAAAAAATGGCTCGTAATTTCACTAAGTATTTTCAAATTATGAAGAAAGAACCAAAGCAAGGAGTAAAGTCTAGTCATTAATCAGATTCAACCTAGGTGTATCTGGTTAATTACTAGGGTGTTACATTAGCACCCGATGTAGTGAGGGAAACTACGGAGCAAATCAAGAGGATCTAGGATAGGATGCTTACTGCTCAAAGTAAACAAAAGAGCTATGCGGACAAGCGGCGCAAGCCCTTGGAATTCGAAGAGGGAGAACATGTGTTCCTTAGGATTACCCCCACTACAGGCATAGGGAGAGCCATGAGAATCAAAAAGTTGAGCCCTCAATTCCTTGGTCCCTTTCAAATTCTTCAAAAAGTAGGGACAGTAGCCTACAAAATAGCTTTACCCCCTAATCTTTCTAATCTTCACGACGTCTTTCACGTCTCTCAGTTAAGGAAGTATAAGTCCGACCCTAGCCACATTTCAGAGCCAGAGCATGTACAGTTAAGGGACAACCTAACTTTCAATCTTCCCCCTACGAGAATCGTGGACCACGGAGTCAAGCAGCTGAGGAACAAGTCTGTTCCTTTGGTGAAAGTGTCATGGGGACGCGACAAGTCCGAAGAATACACATGGGAGCTGGAGTCGGAGATGAAGGACAAGTATCCAGAACTGTTCTGAGGTAACGAATTTCGAGGGTGAAATTCTTTTTAAGGAGGGGAGTAATGTAACACCCCGATTTTTCTATCCGAGAGAAATGACCAAAATGCCCCTGAGGTCATTTCCTGACCCGATTTCGAGGGTAACCAACTCAGTCGTCTTCGAAGGGTCAACTCAATGTTTGAAGGGGATTGAATGGCCTTTGAATGCTTCCGGAAGCGAAAATCTCGTTTTTCACAGTTTCGGGTCAAAATGATCAAAATGCCTCTATAGCGTTTTTAGGCGGGTAGAAGTGTCGTTTGAGCCCGAAACTTTCCCCAGAGGTTTAAAATCATGTTTTCATGTGTCTAGAGGTCTCTGTTCAAGTCTCGGTGGTCCCGGGCAGTTTTTGTGCAAAACTACGATTTTGCCTCTAGAATAGTGTTTTTACGCCTAATGACGTAATTAAGCTAACCTAAGTATATTAGGCTCTAATCAAAGGTTAATTAATTTTCCTAATTAATCTAGAGTCAAAATAATTTATTAAAGTTAATTAGAACCTAAAATTGCTTAAATTAAACTTAAATCCCTTTTTAGAACTCAAGATTCCTAATCTTGGAATCTTGAATAGTGTTTTCTCTCTCCAATTCCCTAAATTAAGGAATTGTGTCTAGAGTTGTTTAAACTCTAATTTGAGGATCTAACTCTCTAATGGTGCAAGACCACTCCTTAATCATGTCTAGACCACCTTAATTACCCATTTTCCTTACCTAAACACTTTCTTACAAATTCCTAATCTTAAGCATAATCAAAGATACACCTAAACACAACTCTAAACCATAATTAAAATGCAAACAAATCCTTCCCCCCTTGGCTGTAAAGTGGCCAAAACTCTCCTCCCATTTGACCACATGTTGAAGTATTTTCTCACTCAAAGAACCATGCTTGACCCATGCTTGCACCATACTTGAGCCCATGCTTTCAACCATGCCTTGAACCATGCCTTTGTAAGAGATATTTTCTCTCACAATTCTGCAAGCCAAGGCCAAAGCTCCTCCTCCCATCACACTCCCTCCATTTGCTTCATTTCTCTATAAATAGGATGCCTTAAGGAGCTTGCATCACTTTTAGATCATTTGCAAAGTTTAGTTCTCTCCAAAGCTTTTCTTTTTCTCTCAAAGCTCTTGTGTTCTTCAAGTTCTTGAAGCTCTCCATCTTCTTCATCTTCTTCTTCCATCTTCAAGATCATCACACCAAGTAGGGATTTTCTTTCAAGTATTTCTTTCTTTATAGTTCTTGTTCTAGCTTTATGTTCATAGTTTCTCTTGATTCTTTGTAGAACTTCTTTTCTTCTCCTTTTTCTTTCTCATTTCTGAACATGGGCCTTGAAGTTCAAAGAAATGAGAGCTTGATGATGAGAGTTTCACGATGATGTTCATCACTTGAAACAAACTCTAGAGCTTGATCTTTGTTCTTGAGTAAAAAAGTTTCTAGTTCTTCCTTTCTTGAACTCTTGAGAACTTTAGCTTTGATGATCTTTTAAAATGGTTCTATGAACTCAATGATGAGGACTCATGGTGTTGGTGTTAATATATCACCATGATCATGGACTCTACAGTTTTCAAATATTCCTTTTCTTGCCTAGATCTTTCGGCCATTTCCTTTTCTTTTACATGTTAAATGTTTTGATTTTCTAAAGATGTTGTTTTGAGTTCTAAGAACTCTAAGCTTTACTTTACCTTAGTTGGATGAGTTTGGGTTAAGGATTGAGTTCCTTTAAAGTCTTGTTAAGAGCTCTAGAAAGATAAAATGAACTTGCATAATTTATTTTATGCTTGCACTCATATTTACATTCTTGCTATGCATCTTTACTTTCAAGCTATCACCTAAGAACATAAAGATTAAAATGGAACTTGCATCATCACTTAATTTAATTCTCAAAGCCTTTCTATTTCGTCCTTAAAGTCGATTGTTGCTGGGCCTAGAGCACTAAAATAAAGAATTGAACTTGCATTATCACCTAATTAATTTCTCGAATGCCTTTCTAGCTTGCACTTAATTTCTCGAACCTTGCATATTTACTTTCAAGCTTGCACGTTTAAGTTTATGCCTTGTATATTTACTTTCAAGCTTGCACGTTTAAGTTTATGCCTTGCATATTTACATTTCAAGTCTTGCATATTTATTTTAAGTCATCACTTTACTTTGTAAGCAAGAGTAAAAATGAAAAGCATAGCACGTTTATTTTTCCGTCATAACTTAAGGACCTAGAGTTCGAAGACTTGCCCATTTCATTTCCAGTTAAAGTTTAATGTGGATGCATTCTTTGAATGCATGTTTTCGGCCAAGTAGTGATGATGGACTTACAATGAGTTTTCATCTAGCTACAAGGGCCAATAATCTATGTTCTAAGTTTTTCTTAAAGCTTTACAAATCTTTATAAGGTTATGTTATCATGAGTTATGATTTTATTCTCTTTTTAAAGATGAACTATATTTTGGTCACTGACCTAAGGCTTCCCTTAGCCTCTTGATGAATTAAAATGATTTGCAAAGAGTTTTAGAAGTTCTAAATTGATTCCAAGAAAAGCTAGTTAACTTATGTACCTAGAAATGTCAATTTAATTCTCTTATTGAAGCTAAATGTTTTCGGTTCTGTCATGATGAACTTGCTGCTGTATGATGATGTTTTGATGTGTTAGAATGTGTGAAAATATCATATGATTATGTAGGAACGATTCTATGTATGACAAGTAAGAAACTAGCTTCATAAAAATACCGTAAAGATAAGATTTAACTTAGTTTTGACCCATTTATTTTTAGAACTTATCCAAACTATTTTAATGGGAACATAATCAGATTAGGATTGTTTAGACTTGAAAAAATTGGTAACATTTGGATTAGAATTGAATTCTAGCACCTATAGGGAAACTAGTAATTAGAAAACCGTAAAAATGCAAATTTAGAACTCTTAGAACATTTAATTTTCTGGATTCTGTCCAGCAATGTTACAACATGATAAATGTGATTTATAATTAGTTCTTAAGCATAGGAATGCCTCATAATTGGTTTAGATTAATTATTAGCGCCTTAGGCGAAAACGGAACCAAGAAAGGGTCTAAAACGTAAGTTCTAGAACCCCGTAATCACAAGTTAGGAATTCTGCCCTATGCTTTTCAGATTTAAGTATGAACATGAGTATTAGGAATGATGAGTAATTATGAGCCCTTAGGTGCATTAAATATGAACGACGGATGTTAGAGAACCATATCTCAAGATTAAGACCTGTAGGGGTCAAAGCATAAGCTATCGTAAGGGTAAACGTTTGAATATTCTATGATGATGCATGTGTTATATGAAGGATGATTATATGAGGAATTCATGAGGATACATGTTTATGTGGCATAAAGCAAATTTGGTAGAAATTCGGCGTGATGCCATCGTGCCGCAGAATTTTCGACAAATTTGGGACTTAAAGAGAATTTGAAAATTAAGGTACTAAGATGGGTTCTAGGATGACACCGGTTTGGCCGAGCACCCCTAAGAGAATTGCCCCCTAACCCGTACTCAGATAGTCGGGATTTATGATTTATGATACGTTTATCGTTAAGTGGTAAGTAAGAACTAGTGACGACTAGTTAAGGTATTAGCTCATAACCTAGAGATGTGACACGTTCTGGGTGACACCGGCTTAGCCGAGCACCCCCAGTTTGATTGTCTTTTAGGGTGGCCCATGAGGAAGAAAAGTATGATGATTATGTCACAAAGTTTTCTCCCCATATGATTATGATGATTGCCACTTTATGCCACTACTATGATGTGACTTGATGTTATGGATGATGTTCTTGCATTACGTAGCCCCATGCATGCATTCTTTACTATGTTGCATCCATGACATTAAGATCATTATAAAATGAATGGACCTTGGCTAAGTTATACTTTAAAGTTTAAAATGAACTTGATGCATGTTCGCTTGCTTTTACGAAAATAAACCCAAGGTTCTTGAGGACGTAGATGATGACACCTAGGTAGTAGGAGGCCCTACTGAGATTCTTTAGTAAGATTCTCACTCCCTCTATCTCTTCTTCCCGTCACGTCTTCAGATGGCAACGTTCGTGGTGTTCGTGGACACACCGATATGGGAGGTGCACCATGACCCGGACCACGGGTCATTCCATTTTGAGGGTCGCTGCACAGTTAGAGTATTCATGTTCATGGGTCGACCCTTCACTCCCCCTGTACATTCCCATTGTTTCTCCCCCGTCTCACCTTTTGGCGATGACTTGGTGTTCGAGCACGCACGCCCCCGAGAGGAGAAGCTTCGCCGTACTCCACCATCCACGTTTGCCATTCAAGACTACCCACAGTATGTGCCCCGTTGCCCATCATCTTTCTCGGAGACGGATCCTTCCGAGGATTCGGCTACCCAGGTACCCTCCGAGGGATCTTCCCCCACCATACCCATGGACCTTGGGGAGGGTAGCGAGGCCACCGTGACTCAGCCAAGGCTTGCACGATGACCAGAGATGAGGCCACGCCGTGGAGGTCACTCTCTTGCCCCGTTCCGCCTATTCTCACCGGAGGAGCTTGCTCAGTTTCCTGGTTATGTGCCTCGCTCGAGGGATAGTCGCCAGTAGGAGGCAGTAGATGGCCCGGGTTAGTGCACACACCACATAGACGAGGATAAACCTTCTTTTGTTTAGAGGTTATCCCATTAGATGCACTCGGGTAGGGGAGTAGTTATGTTTATGTTTTCTGTTGTATTTCTTTTCTTGTATTCTCTTCTGTTGCACCAAAAGCTCAAAACTCAAGACTTTTAAAGAATGAAACTCTTTAACCCCAAATAATCTTAATAAAAGGAAATGGGTTTTAGAGGTCAATCATATGATGAATTTACAACCACAATTCCTCATCATCAAGCCATGGTCATCAACTAAAAATTCAAAAAAGTAAAAAGGAAGAACATAAGAAAGAACATGAAATAAAATTCTTACCAAGTTGTTCTTGTTCTTAAAGGTTAAAGCTTGATCTTTTAAGAGAAGGAAAATCTCCGCTAGATGATGGTGATTAATTTGATCAAAAAGGAAAAAGGAAAGAGGAAGGATTCTTCTTGTGATTTTGTGTCTTTGAGAGGAAAGGTTATGTACTTAGGAGTTGGTTATGGTGAACATGTTTTGGTTTAAGGTTGAGAACTTAGATGAAGGTTGAGGGTGGAGCTTCTTGGAGGTGGAGGAGGAGGAAGAAGAGAGCTTTGAATTTAGAGAGAGAAGAGAGGATTTTTGGCTAATTTTTGTAAGCAAGACTACAACCAAAAATGCTAATAATAAGAATGAATGTTTGTGAATGAATTAGGACTTGGAAGAGCACATATTTATAGTGATTTGGGGGGTGATGGCCGCTGCATATATGGCTGTAATGGGGAGTGATTTTTCATTTTTTGTGAGTGGTAGGACATGTATTTGTTGTGTAATTAATAGTTAGTGGAAAAGAAAATGATAAACTAGAGTAAGTGCTTAATAATCAAATATTTTAAATGGTCCAAGACAAAATTAAATGATCAACACTTGTAGTGAAATTTTTAGTGCTGATAATCTAATGTAAATAAAATAAATAAATAAAAAATATATTCTAGTTTTTAACGAAAAGAAAAAACAATGCACTAGTTTAATAGTATTTACCTTATGGACCCCTTTTTAATTAAAAAAGAAAATTAATCTTTTCTAAAATAATCTTAGACTTTAAAATTACCTTAAATAATTATTTTGACTCAAGATAAATAAATAAAATTAATTTATCTTTAATTAGAACTTAATATTGCTTATATTTACTTAATTACGTAAATAAGCTTATTTAGCACTAACTAGGGGTAAAATGGTAATTTCACATAAAACTCCCCGAAATCACTCGAACATTTTTAGATGCCAAACTATACTTGTAATAAACATTTTGAACTCCCAGGTGGTGACCGGGTTTAGAAATTACTTAATCTCGTATTAAATTACAACAAGGGTATTTTGGTAATTTCACGTACAATAAAAACTGGAAATTGAGATTTTCACTCCTACAATATCCATAACACATATAATCCCCTTCAAGCATAAAATTAACCCTTTAAGGATAGCCTGGACCGGCCGTCCTTGATTTTGGGGCAAAAATGATCTCAGGGGCATTTTGGTCATTTATTCACTGAAAAATCGAAATTTGTGATTTTTGCACATAATACTTTTTAATCCTTATATAATCTTATTCTAATGTCAAAATGTCCTATTAAAGATGGCATGAGCTATTTCGACCTCAAATCTCGTGTAAGAATGACCTAGGGGCATTTTTACACAGTAGGAAAAACCGAGGCATTACATTTCTCTTCTTCTTAAAAAGAATTTCGTCCTCGAAATTCGTTACCTGTGATTAGCTCGGGATACTGAGTCTTCGTCTTTGATTTCAATTCCCATGTGAAATCCTCCATCTTAACATGTCCCTATGCCACCTTAACCGAAGGTACGACTTTGTTCCTCAAAT
Source organism: Dalbergia cochinchinensis (assembly GCA_031216125.1). Taxonomy (NCBI): domain Eukaryota; kingdom Viridiplantae; phylum Streptophyta; class Magnoliopsida; order Fabales; family Fabaceae; genus Dalbergia; species Dalbergia cochinchinensis. Next base: position 13,966,737 of record CM062375.1, on the reverse strand, counting down.
GTTTGACTTTTCTGTCCATGATCCTTGTAGGCAGTAATTTGAAGGTCAGGTCCTCCCTTAATTGTATTTGTTCTGGCTCTAACACATGACTAGGGTCGAATTTATATTTTCTCAACTAAGAGATATGAAAGACATCATGAAGGTTAGACAAATTTAGTGGTAAAGCTATGCGATATGCTACTAACCCGACTCTATTAAGGATTTCAAAAGGACCGAGAAATCTAGGGCTCAACTTTTTTTACTCTCATTATTCGCCCTATGCCTGTTGTGGAGGTGATTCTAAGGAAAACATGCTCTCCATCTTGGAATTCGAATGGCTTTCGCCGCTTATCCGCATAGCTTTTCTGTCGGCTCTGAGCAATAAGGATTCTATCCCTAATCCTTTTTATCTGTTCCATTGTTTTCCTTACAATTTCAGGTCCTAACATGATTTGTTCCCTGGGCTCGTATCAACACAAAGGAGATTGACACTTCCTTCCATATAGGGCCTCGTATGGTGCCATATCGATACTTGCATGATAACTATTGTTATATGCAAACTCGACCAACGGCAGATACTTATCCTAACTTCCTTTTTAGTCTAAAACACTTGCCCTCAACATATCCTCTAAGGTTTGTATGGTCCTCCCTGATTGGCCATCTGTTAGAGGGTGATAAGTCGTGCTTAGACACAACTTTGAACCAAACGCCTTCTGAAAGGCTTCCCAAAACCGTGACATAAATTGCGGATCTCAGTCCAAGATTATCACCGATGGCACTCCATGCAACCTCAAGATCTCTTGGATATACAACTGAGCTAGCTTATCCAAAGAATAAGTCACCTTAATAGGTAAAAAATGAGCCAACTTAGTTAGCCGATCCACAATTACCCATATGGCATCATGGCCCGCTTGGGTCCTTGGTAGCCTTGTCACGAAATCCATAGAGATATTATCCCATTTCCATTTGGGAATCGACAAAGGTTGTAGTATTCGAGAAGGTCTTTGGTGCTCAATCTTCACCTTTTGACAAACTAAGCACTTGCTCACTCATGTGGCCACATCTCACTTTAATTCGGGCTACCAAAACATCTTCTTCAAATCGTGATACATTTTGGTGGTACTAGGGTGAATGGTGAAATGGCTTTTATGAGCCTCCTGCAAAATCTCCTTTCAGAGGTCACCACTCGCTGGTACACAAATTCGGCCCTCAAACCTCCATAGCTTATCAGCTCCATGGGTGAAACCTTTTAACTTTCCCACCTTTATTGCCTCTAATGTCTCCTTAAACTCCTCATCCTCTTGTTGAGCTCAAGTAATTCTCTCTTTGAAATCACTTATTATACCAAGGTGACACATCCTCTTGCTCACAGTGGTCAACATCATTCCTAAGTTTAGGTCTCTAAACCTCTCAATCAACTCCGTCTCTTTAACTATCATCTGAGACAGACAATACTAGAAATAAGCAAGTTATCGACGGATTTTTTCGATGGATTTTTAACACTTACAGACGGAAAAATGAATTTTCGACAGATTTTCCGGCAAATTTTGACAATTGAAAATAACGCAGTTGGTAATAATTATCGATGGATTTTTTCCATCAAAAAAAGTTATCGACGAAATTACTGACAGATATTCGTACATAATATCCGTCGGTAAAAGCCTGAAAAAATCGTCTAGAATTTCATTATTGTTCATTTTTTCCGACTGATTTTTTATAATTACCGACGGATTTTTCCGTCGGTAATCAGAAAATTTTTAAAAAGTTATTTTTAAAATTTTCAGTTTCTGACGGATTTTTCTGTCAGTAATTATAATTTTTTTATATTTTTTACCGATGGATTTTTCCGTCGGTAATCAAAAATTTTTTAAAAAACATTTTTAAAACTTTCGGTTTCAGGCGGATTTTTCTGTAGGTAATTATAAAATTTTTTAAAAATTTATTTTTTAAAAATTTATTTTCGATGGATGTTTCAGTCGGTAGTCATAATTTTTTATTTTTTTACTGATGGATTTTTCCGTCAGTCATGAGAAATTTTTTAAAATATCATTTTTAAAAATTTTTATTTCTGACTGATTTTTTCATCAGTAATTTTTTATATTAACTTACTGACGAAAAAATCAGTCAGTAATAAAGAAATTTTTCCTTGTGCTTTCAGAATTTTTATATTACCTGATCATTTAAAGCTAATTATAATTATATTTGATAATGAAAAGTTATATAAAATCTCCAATAAATAATAAACATAACAAATTTTACTTCAAAAAGCAAAATATATAGAAGTGTCAGAAAGTATACAGATACAAATATAAAGATTTAACATATAATATAGAAAAAAAACAATAACTAAAATCATGAGCAGTCAACAGCATCATCATCAGCATCACTTTCACTACCACCCTCATCATCATCATCATCAGTGTCTAGCTGTGTGGATGAACCTGCCTTTATCTTCTTCCATAAGGATACCATCTACTTCTTCATCTTCTTCATCTTCAAGTCTATGACATTTTCCTTCTCCTCCACTTTCTTCTTCATCTATTGCATTTCCTGATACTGGTGCTCTCTCTCCGCATCCTTTTCTTGCATACGATGAAGTTTCGCGTTGAGCAGGTGAATTCGCTCGTGGATCTCATCATCTTCGGCAATGGACCTAGTGCCTGTAGACGCCCCAGTAATAGAGGAAGTAGACAAACTACTTGCATAAAATGACCCCATACCATAAATGCGGTTCTTGCAAGGACCACTAACTACTTCTTGCCACAACTGATCCTCATCAATCGGTGGGCACTCCTCACCAGCTGCGATCCTCTCCTCCCGCTGCGTCATAGCCTCCTGATAGCACTGCTTATAGTCATGCTATAACAAAATAAAATTAATTAAATCACTATCAAATATTTGAAATAATAAATTAAATATATATACAAACAATAAGTGCTCAGAACAAATATACCCAAGCTTTTTCTGAGCGAGGATCGACCCATGTCTTATCTTTCTTGCGCGTATGAGTCTTTCTAAACAACTCACTCTGTGTGGGTGGCCTCTTCAACTCAGTACTCTGCGATTTGAGTGAAACACGTGAAATATTAGTAAGTGAAACACTTAAAATATTAGTAAGTGAAAATATAAATTTAACAAAAGGAATTTAATAAATGTTTAAAATAATGACTAAACCATCCGGTGACACGTAGACTCTATAGTAACAGAACCACCACAATGAACGGATCCACCCTTTTGTGATGCTCTGGTCGCCTTAGCCTTCAAAGACTTATCTTTAAATTTCTTACTTCTCCAATATCGCCACAAATAGTCCAGGCTGGCCTGAGTCATCCACCTGGGGGTTTCGTCTCGCCGTTCCCAGATTTCAATATACATGTCTTGCAGTCTATGAGCTGCCTTGGATTTGAAGAGCTTAAACATGAAATCTTCATCTTTGGGATGGATGATTAAGTGGCTCTACACATGGAAGTTAAAAAAAAAAAGGTAATTGAAAGCAGTTTCTAAAGTAAATCACATATTTCATTTTAATTACTTTATTTTGCTTTCCAGTCAAGAAACCAGCACAGCTTCTCCTCCTTCGTCAGCTTCCTGAAGGACTCAATCGGTCATTCATACAATTTCTGGATGGTGTGTGTCACCTCATACATGGCCCGTGTGTTTGGATCCCAACTGCATGGCAAATAATGCAAAACAATGCTATTATATATCAAGAAATAGTTCAAATTATTATATCAAGATTCATGAATTAAGAAATTAAATTACTAACCTTTTCTTGCTGAGACATACAAGTTTGACCCGTTCGTCCCCTGTGGACCCATGTCCCAACTGCCCAGGAATGGAGCCACCAACTGCCCCGCTTTCATCAACCCCTTGTGAGTCATGTGTGGGGATGGGGACAGGATCTTCCAGTGATGGTGGAGGTGAAGGCACCTTTCCTGTCACATGCCCAGGAGTAGGTATCATAGGTCTCTCCTGATAGGCATGGGGTGGTGGTGGCATGCAAGGAATAGAAGTGGAGATGTGAGCAGCATTGGTAGATGCTTGAGTGGGAGGGCTAAAATTTGGGATATGCTTCCCCTTGCCCTTATTTTTCAATTTAGGTGCCATATATATCTGAAAAAGAAAGGATAATGTATGAAAAACCAAATAATATGATAATTTAAAATAAGAAGATGTAATAAGTATAAGACTAAACACAACATATTTAATCTGAAAGTTGAGGACTATCTTCATCATTCTCAGTCTCAACATCATCCTCAAACTCATCTTCCTCGTCGTCCTCCTCCTCCTCCTCATTAGTATCATCGTTTTCGTTATGTTCACTCACTAATTGATCACTGGAAAAGTGAATTATCTCAGCCTCACCCGAATCAGAACATAAACTTGGCAATGTTCCTGTATCAACGACTATCTGAGAGGGAACTGGATCATTCACTTGAAAAGCATCGTCAGGTAATTCTTCGACCTCAACTTGACCCTTAGGTTTATTTTTCATGACCATCTTCCAATCCTTTCTACACTTACCAGGATATGATACATAATATACATGTCTTGCATTCTAAGCAATAATGAAAGGATCATATGCACCGTATCTCTTAGTATGATTTACCTCGATAATTTTATATTGATTGTGTATGCGTGTTCCATCAGGTCGTCTTGGATCATACCAATCACATCTGAATAACACTACCAAGTTTTTAGGTCCACCACCCACATATTCAATCTCCAGTATTTGTTTGATTACTCCATACCAATCACCCTCCCCACTGCCTGCATCCCCTCTGACACAAACCCTACTATTGTCTGTTGTTTTCCCTCGGCCCCATTCAAAAGTATGAAATTTATATCCATTCACATAATACATTGGCCAGCTGTTTGCTTTGTTAGTAGGACCCCAAGCCAAACTTTGTAAATAAGGGCATGAAACATTATTGTTTTAATTAAACACCTACATGAATAATTGAAATTCAAACATCAACACAAAAGATGACAACTAGAAGATGTGTGTAGTTTTGGATCAAATGATTATTAGATAGTTAGATTACATACAAATGATCTGAACCACGCTGGAAATTGTTCAAGGGTATTTTACTCATCAATTTGTTCAAAATACCTGTAAAAATTAAACATTGCAGGTAAAATAAGATTTGATTTATATCAGGGCATCAACAATTCAAAGTGATACACTGATATCACTTACGTTTTAAATGGTTGCACTTTATCACAGTTGATTAAGATATGCAAATGCACAACATGTTTCTCTCTCTCTAATAGCCAATAGGGTTTGGATTTTCCAGCTACACATCCAGGCTAATTGAATATAGACAAAGTATGTTGAACTAAACTTTCACCACCATCATCATTCCGACCAACCCGTGTTCATCTAGATTGAACATGTGGCTCAAAATAATAGGAACAAAAGAAAGATGTCTCCTTGGAGACATATGCCTCACATATGGAACCTTCTACTTGAGCCCTATTTTTCATAGTTCTCTTAAAACTTCCAATATTTCTTTCAAAGGGATACATCCATTTGTATTGAACCGGCCCACACACCCGTGCTTCATATGCCAAATGTACGGGCAAGTGTTCCATAGAATCAAAGAAACCAGGAGGAAATATTCTTTCTAATTTACATAGCTTTATAGGGATGTTTTTCTCCATAACTAGGAGATCTTCAACTCTCAGAGTGGATGAGCATAGGTCTCTGAAATATTGACTCAACTCAGTCAACGACTTCCAAACAGGGAGAGGTAATTCTCTAAATGCAATAGGAAGTAAACATTTCATGAATACATGACAATCATGACTCTTCATACCCAAAAATTGTCCTTGTACAACATTGGCGCATCTACCCAAGTTTGAGGCATAACCGTTAGGCATCCTCAACTCATGCATCCACCTACACATAGATTGTTTCTGCATAGAGGTTAGTGTGTAACTCGCTTTTGGCTTACACACACGGCCATCTGGCAACTTCTGTAAACTCAACTCAGGTCTCTTACAATAATCTGCCAAATCTTTCCTTGCTTTCACATTGTCCTTAGTCTTGTCGGTGTCCATCATAGGGTTTATGATGTTATCACACACATTATTTTCTACATGTATTACATCAATACATTGACGAACTAGATTATCCCCCCAATAAGGCAGCTCCCAAAATATACTTTGCTTGGTCCAATTATGATCTATCCTATATCCTGGAAATCGTATGGATTTACCTAGTTCAATTATCTTTGGAAAGTCTCTAACTCTGTGCCAAACCTGGTTACCGCTTAGCCTCACAGGAGGCTCATCACGTTCAACCGTCTTCTTTTTAAACGCATATTTTTTACCCCTAAATTCATGATCAAGGTCCAAAAACCTCCGATGATAGTCAAACCATGAGTTTTTTCGACCATGTTTCAATGTGAACACCTTTGTATCCTCCATACAAATTGGACATGCCAATTTTCCTTGCGTCATCCAACCTGACAACATTCTATAGGCAGGAAAGTTATTGATAGTCCACATCAATGATGCCCTCAGTAAGAAATTTTGTTTTGGGGAAATATCATAAGTTTGTATGCCTAAATACTACAACTCTTTAAGCGCATCAATCAATGGTTGGAGATAAACATCAATATTGGCTTTAGGATTGTCGGGGCCAGGGATTATACAAGTTAGAAACATGTAAGGATTTTTCATGCACATTTCAGGAGGGAGATTGTATGGTGTAACAACCACAGGCCAGCAAGAATAGGGTCTATTAAACTGATTATTCGGAGTAAATCCATCTGCACAAAGCCCCAACGTAACATTCCTAGGATCCATGGCAAAATCAGGATAAGTTTGGTCAAAGTGTTTCCAAGCTTCACCATGGGAAGGGTGGGTCATGACACCATCATTTCTTTTATTCTCAAAGTGTCATCTCATGTGAGGTGCTGAACTCATTGAAGCATACAACCTTTTTAATCTTGGAATTAGGGGAAAATAGTGCATTCTTTTGTAGGGAACATCTTTATATCTTCCATTTCCAGATCTTTTCGGTTTGAACCTAGGGCTTTCACAAAATTTGCATTAGGTTAGGTATGCATCATCTTTGTAGTATAACATGCATCCCTTCAAACAACAATCTATTTTTTCTAATTTTAGCCCTAGTTTTGAAACTAATTTCTTGGCCTGATAGAAATCCTTTGAAACAGAACTAGGTTGTGGACAAATCTCACTCATCAATGTTGCCCATTGGTCAAACAAATTTTGACTTTGGTTAGCTTCTGGCTTTATAACTAACATCTTAACTGCTAAAGACAACTCTGAGTGTACACACCCTTCCCATAGAAGGGCCTTTACAGCCTCCAATATAGAGAAAAATTTCTCAGCCTCAGCATTAGGAGCCTCGATAAAAAATTCATAATCTGCATGAATTTGAGGACTAACTGTATCATAAATCATTTCCTCATATCGTTCAAAGTTATCCTCCCAATTAATATTTCCCATGACATGCTCATCGATATTAACTCTACTTGAACTATCTCCAACATATGTATTTTCAACATTAGCATGTTCAAAATTTTGTGTGGCAACTTCCCCATGCATAGTCCAAATCCAATAATCCGCCATAAAACCATCCTTATATAGGTGATACCTAATGGTGTCCATGTTAAAATATTTTCTACATTTGCACCCAGTACAAGGACACCTAACTTTTTCCTCATTCATAAATTATACTGTCTGACAAGCCATCCTTACAAACTCTTCAACTCCCACGTAAAATTCAGATTTAATTCCCCCTCTACTAGGGTGCATCCTATCATACATCCATAGTCTGTATCCGAAACTCATGGTTCTTGAATGTGTAATTTAACCTAAAAAATTCATTTACGGTTTGCCAAATTAAAATGCTATTTAATTACAAATATCACTCAATAAACTATCTTCTAAATGTAAAACTCTTTTAAGAAAATAGTCTATGCTCTTTAACGTAACAAAATTTCAATAGCACCTCCCCTGAAACTAAGACATCCCAAAAAAATTAATTTCAATATATATATATATATATATATATATCAAACCAGTCAAACAAACTTCACAATACAATCAAACAAACATTTAAAGATCCTAAAACCGTTCTAGAGCACATCCCCTTATGACATCACAACATGCATATCCTGCAATCTCTACATACACAATCAATCTCCACAGCAAACAATGCAAACAAGTCGGGAAAGGACCTCCACGCCCTTCCCCCCAATCATGCAATCTTATTTTTCTATAACTCTATTTTAGAAATCATAAGTCTCTATCCTAACAACAAATGTAATTAAATAAGGAGAAATGGTTACGTATATTACCTTGAAAAAGAGAAGAGAATTATATGCTCTATCAAAAAAATATTCCAAGTGGACTCGATGCTCTCGAACAAAATCAGATCCTACAAAAGAATGATGAGATTACGAGCCAAACTACTTAAAACAAATCAATAGTTCCATGATTCACATTCGGATTTAATACCAAATATACTAAGCCAAGCTCACTATTCTAAAAATGAATATAATTTAAAAGTTTTCAAATTACACAAATCCAACCTTGGTTAAACAAAACCGCATAACTGAACAAATATAAACTTCTTGCAACCTAAATTAATAAGAAAATATCAAACCAAATTATATCAACAAATAAACAATCTAAATTTCTTGTAATAAAAATTAACAAACAAAGACCAAACTAAACCAAATCTCAACAAGTAACAGAACCTAACAACACTTTAAAAAAAAATTACAAACAGTGCAAAAAGGAAGACAACTTTAGGAGGAGGGCGAGCATACCTTCTTCTCCGGTGAGAAGGGTGCCGGCGTCAAAGAGGTCATGCCACGCCAGGGGGGCCACCGAGAGTCGCTGACCATCGCGGGGGTCTGGAAGTCGCCGGGAGGGTCGCGGAGGGGCGCGGGGTCACAGGGGTGGCCTGGGTCGGCGGGGGGTCACGGAGGGTGGCAGAGGGGCGCGGGTTGCGGAGGGGTGTGGGTCGGCGGGGGCGTCGCGCAGTCGCGGGCTGGTCTGGCTGCTCGTGAGTACTTTTGCGAAGTCGCCGGATGTAGAGCTTTCCGGTAACCGGTGTCAGTCGCGCGCCGGCAGGGCCAGCCGTCGGTCCTCCTGGTGTCCGCGTGTGTGAGAGAGAGAGAGAGTGAGTGAATGTGTGTGTGTGTGTGTGAGTGAGTGAGTGAGAGTAAGAGTGAGAGAGGGGAGTTTTTTTTTTTATAGTGATGGTTTGATTACCGATGGAAATAATCCGTTAGAAAAATTTGGAGAAATCACGCAAACTACCCTTTTAATTACCGATGGAAATTCTTCACTTATCGACAGTCAGTAACATTAAAAATTTATTTTCTATATTTCTGTCGATAATATTTTTTAAATAAATATATTGTACTAAAAAAATTTTTGAGGGAAATTTTTCGCCGATAATATTAGTTTTCATATAAATTTATTTTGATAATCAGCTATCGACGGAAAAATCCGTCGGTAACTATGAAATCCAAAAAAAAAAATTTTGCTTCCATTTTTCTCTGATTCCGTCGGTAAATCTGTCAGAAAAATCTGGCGATAACTCGCTTATTTTTAGTAGTGAGATGTAATGACTTTCGACTCAAGGCATCAACCACTATATTAGCCTTGCCGGGATAATAATTCAACCCAAAGTCATAGTCCTTCAAGAATTCCATCCATCTCCTCTGCCTCATATTCAACTCTTTTTAGTCAAAGAGGTACTTGAGAATCTTATGATCAGAGAACACTTCAAACTTCACTCCGTAAAGATGATGTTCCATACCTTTAAAGCAAAGACAATAGTCGCAAACTCTAGGTCATGGGTGGGGTAATTTGCTTTATATAGTTTGAGTTGCCTGGATGCATAGGCTACCACTTGCCTATTTTGTATCAACACACATCCTAAACTTTTCCTCGAAGCATCACAATATAACTCGAAAGGCACATTGGGGTCAAGTAATACTAACACTGGAGTTGTGGTTAACTTTGCTTTTAAGTCTTGGAAACTCTTTTCATACTCTGGAGTCCAATTAAAAGGGGCATTCTTCCTAGCGAGCTTAGTCAACAGTAAGGATATATGAGAAAATCTTTTAATGAACCTACGGTAATAACCAGCAACTCCTAAAAAGTTTCGAATCTCTGTTACTGTAGTAGGTCTTTCCCAGCTCATCATAGCCTCTATCTTACTAGGATCTACTGCAATATCTCCTTTTGACACTACATGACCTAAGAATTTCACTTTCTCCAACCAAAATTCACACTTAGACAATTTTGCATACAACTTCTTTTACTTCAGAATCTCCAAAAATGTCCTCAAATGATGTTCATGCTCCTCATGGGTTTTCAACTAAATGAGTATATCATCTATGAAAAAAAACCATAAACTGATCCAAATAGGGTCTGAAAATCCTATTCATGTAATCTATAAATACAGCGGAAGCATTAGTCAATCCAAACGACATGACTGTGAACTCAAAATACTACTGTTCCCTTCAACTGGTCCATCAAGCCATCTATGCTAGGCAAGGGATACTTGTTCTTTACTGTCATCTGATTCAACTGCCTATAGTCCATGCATAGTCTCATACTTCCATCTTTCTTCTTGACAGACAGAACCGAAGCTCCCCATGGTGATGCACTAGGTCTTACAAACTTCTTTTCCAATAGCTCCTGTAACTGAGTCTTCAACTCGATTAACTCTAGGGGTGATATCCTATAGGGTGCTATGGATATTGGCCCTGTCCTCGGGACCAACTCTATGGAGAACTCTATTTCTCTTTCTGGAGAAAACTCAGGTATATCATCTGGAAACACCTCAGGATAGTTTCTTACTACAGGCACTTCATCAATATTTTGCTCAAAGTCTACCTCACTAGGAGCTAGGAGAACATATCCTTTATTTTCTTCCCCAAAACAATTAACTTCTATAGCATTTAAGTAAAGGCTAAAAGATTTACTAGACACACTAGGGATAGGGAGAAAGATAGCAGACTTTGTATAATAGTTCAATATTACACGGTTAGCATAAAGCCAATCCATGCCAAGAATTATGTCTAAACCATGCATAGGTAAGCAAACTAGATCTAGTATAAAAGGTCTACCTTTCACAATGATATAGCAACTAAACAATATCTACAAGTTCTAATAGGTCTACTAGTGGGTGTAGAAACAGCGAAATCAAAAGGAAGTTTTGACACTTGCAATTGTAAAGACTCAACACTAATATATGATATGAATGAGCGAGTTGTGCTAGAGTCAAACAGTAGAATTAAGGTCCTACCATTCATTTTACACCTACCTTCTATGAGGTTTCTAGACTTTGAGGAGTATTCCGCATTGAGAGTAAAGACCCTCCATTGACGTTTTGGCCTGGGATTTGGGATCATTGAGTTCCTTTCAGAGCACTCTTTAGCATAGTGACCTGGCTTCCTGCACTTGAAACAAACTCCCTGGCCCAACAAGCAAGGCCGATCTTCATGTGACTTTCTGCATTTGGGACATAGTGCAACAGGTGCAGGCTTGGAGGGTATGGTCGGGGCTCTCTAGGGTGCCTTGCCTTTGGGGCCACTTGATCCCCCTTGATGATAATCCTTCCTAGAGCCTTACGGCCTAAACTGCGGCCTGGACTGTGGTCTGAACAGTGGCTTAAACTTTGGAGCTTGCGGTGCTAGCTTCTTGGCGAAGTTGTCAACTCTCGGTGCGCTTCGCTTCTTCTGGCCATTCTCTATGATTCGGCACTTGTTGACTAGGGTTAGGAAATCCCTAATTTCCAAGTGTACGACAGCAATTTAAATCTTCGGCTTCATATTTGATGCATTTCCATATCTCATCGGGGTTCCCTTGAAACACTCTGGAAAACTTGCTCAGCTCCTCAAATTTTGCTGTGTATTGTGCAATGTTCATGCCCCCTCGAGTTAACTGCGTAAACTCAATGTCCTTAGCGTTTCTTATAGACTCTGGGAAGTACTTCTCGTAGAGGTGAACCTTGAATAGTTCCCAGTCAATCTGGGTGCCAGATGCCTCTAATAGCCTTCGAGCACCAGTCCAGTAGAACTCGGCATCTGCTTCCAACATATAGGTAGCGAAGGTCACCTTTTGCTCCTCGATATAAGTGATCACTAAAAAGATCTTTTCCATATTCTTGATCCACTCATCAGTTAGGTTCAGGTTAGAGCTCATCTGAATGATGGAGGGTTTGCTCTTCAGAACTCTCCAAATCTGGCATGCTTAAGGTCTTCAGCAGTATTAGGACTGCGTCCAACATTGCATTGATGATCCATTCTCTCGAGCATCCTTTCCATGGCCCTTGCCATGTCCCTTAGATCTTCAGCAGTCTCATTACCTGACTCATTTCTATTTCGAATCCTATTCTGTCGTGGTCATGCCATTGGTCCCTAAGCACACAAAACAATAAACATTGAGGTGATCAGGCTCAATACTTCATGTTAAGTGAGCTAATTACCATGGCACATACACAAATAGCAATCATGCATCTCTATCCTATAGCTTATTCTATCAACAAAGTAATTACACATGACATAACTATCGCATCATGCTTGAGAAACATAGTCAGTCCAATCCTTAGGCTCCATGAGAATCAAACTGCTCTGATACCAAAATGTAACACCCTAACTTTTAACACAATATGCCTACAATGCATAATGGTTAATCGTTAGTTGCTACTCTTTCATCTCAGAATTTTATTTGATTTTTCAAAAATAAGTCTATGGAAAATACGACCCTTTTTTTTATATCATAAAAACCAAACTATGAGCTATCCATGTATAAGTTATAAGGCATAAATATTCATCATATAACAATACATGTAATTCAAAGAATAGCAGAAATTGATAACATCAACATACCATAACATTAATATTATGTCAAACAATAGTCATAATAATAATTATACAAACATCATACATAATAGTTATACTGAGTCCATTTATAGAGATTAAGCATACAATAATTCAAAAGTTAAGCATAGTTAAACCTCTCGTGAATGCATGTCTATAAGAAATTATACTATAGGTCTGTAAGAAGACGAGATAACTTGTAACAAGAAAAGCTATATTCCCACTTCTGCTGCGCCACTTTTATTACAGACCCAAGTGCAACTCCTATGTCGGCATCTCAAGGAAGTCTACGGACATCACCATTAATCTCTGAAGACGAGTGTCACAACGTGCCCGGAGGACGCCGCGACGGGGATTGACGATCGAATTTTAAAATAAAAAACAGGAGGGAGTCGCCACCAATTTTAATTCTGGTCAAAATTGGAAAACCTTTTGATTTACAAAACTAGTCTTTTGAAAATAGATTTGGGTCCGGGAGTCTGATTATGATTAGGGAAGGGTGGAAACTTAATCCCACTGCACCTCTAATATATCCGTATAAATACGATTACCTTAGAGCTCATTATGCAAATTGATTATAATTTTATAATATTTATCTCCCCCAAAACGTATGACAATTGCATATTTATAAAGAAATAAAGCTAAAATTAAAACAAGAAATAAAGAATAAATTTTATAAAAAAAAGTTTTGGCTTGATAGTTGTTGGCTACGCCGACGTATCCTCTGGTGCAATGAGGAACTCAAAGCCACGTCATTCTGTAAAAAAATAATTGTGTGCTGAATTAATTTTATTAAAGAAACTAATTTTGAAAAAGTTGAAATCCACTCTTGCACAGGATTCAGGATGGTATGAACCATACAAGAAATCCTTACACTCTCATGAAACTTGAGGATAGCAAGCTATACATCAACATCATGAGTTGTCACGTAGATTTTGAAATGAAATGAGAATTTTAAATCAGAAATATACTAATTGATTTTAATTCTTGAAAATAAATGGAAACATGGATTGATTGATTAAAATTTTGAAAAAGATTTTTGATTATTAAATGGAAGGAAAGCATTTTCGACAAGTTCTAATTTTAACAATCATGAACAAAATAAATGAAAAAAAAAGATAAATAAAAATAATCACAATTATACAACTAAATTAAGTAAACACATGAACGCACAAAATAATTAAAAAAGACATAGTTATATAATTAATTCAAACGCACATAAACATATGGAATAATAAGAAAAACTTATAAACACAAGTACATAATTAAATTAAAAAAAGGTCCTAATTATTTTTTATTTTTTTTATTTTTTTTTATTTCAAAACCATTAACATAACACTCAATCAAAATAAGCAATTAAAATCACATTTTTCTACGATCATTATAAAAAATAAATACGATTACCCAACTAATTTAAACAAACATAAGAGCACATAAAATAATTAAATTAAAAGGAAAATTAATTTACAAACATAATTACACAATTAATTAAAACACATAAGCATAAGATAATTAAACTAGAAAACAAACATAATTACACAATTAATTAAAACACATAAGCATAAGATAATTAAACTAAAAAAACAAACATAATTACACAATTAATTAAAACACATAAACATAAGATAATTAAACTAAAAAACATGATCAATTTAAGCAAAACACATAAACATTTAAAATAATTAAACTAAAAGTAAAATTAATTTATAAACACATAAACATAAGGTGATTAAATTAAAAAAATGAAATAAACACAAATACATAATTAATTTAAGCAGAATATCTAAATAAAAATTTATAAACACAAATACGCAATTAAACATAACATAATTAAATAAAAAAAAGTCCTAATTATTATTTTTTGTCTTTTTTATTAACAAAGCCAAGTTCACTCAAACTCAAAGAAGTAATTAAATCTCTTTTTTTTTACTTTGTTTTGCATAATCACATCTAAAAAAAACATATCGCAAAAATTTTATAAATCAAAATACTCAAATATTTATTTTGAATGAAATTAGATAAATAAAAAAATCTTTTAATTCCGAAACAGCCTAAACTTTAAATAAGCAAGCCCAAAAACTAAAAACTAAAAAAAAAGATATTAAACTAAACAAGTACATTTAAAATCAAACAAATAAACCCGAAATGTGATTCAATAAAATAAAAAATAAGAATATTATTAAAATAATAATAATAATAATAAAAAAAAAAAAATTCAACCTATCACCCCACACACACACATACACAACACGGTCACACACACGCACACCATGACTCTCTCTCACACTCACAGACCCACACACGCACACACGGATAACACACGCACACACGCACACACGCATACATGGGCACACACCCACACAGACAAAACAATAACACACACACGCAACACACATGGACACAAACAAAAGGGAAAGGGAAAAAGACGATAACATAGAGAGAGTGAGAGAGTGAGAGAGAGAAAGAGAGAACTTCGTGAGGGGGCAGAGGGAGAAAGCGATGGGGGACCGGCGGCAGTTTGGCAAGTTGGCTTCGCGGCGGGTTGGGTTGCGATGGAGGAGGAAGACGCGAGTGATGATGGAGGCGGTGTGGTAGAGGTGCGAGCGGCTGGGGGTGCACGGAGCTCGCACATGGTGGTGGTGGAGGCTTATGGGCTGAGCGATTGAGGGAGGAGGCCGCGAGGGAAGGGGAATCCGTTACTGAGATGGCCACGTGTGGGAACAGAGGCGAAGAGGGGCGGCGCTCTAGGCTTCCGTTTCGTGGCTGAAGGAATCACGGCTGAGGTTGAGGAAGATGGGAGCTGAGCTTGCGGAGGTTTGATTTCGCAGATCGAGGACGCCAGCGGGCTCGCGGGGAAGACTGGAGGCAGAAGAAGGCGCGGTCAAGAAGCCAACCGGCGAGCCATGGATGGGTACCGCCCGCGTGGTGGTTGTCGCGAACCGGGGCTGCAAAGGGGAGGCCGGCGGAGGGAGCTTTACTGGTGGACATGGCCGCGTGTAGATGCATGGCGGAGGGAGGTCATGCGGATCTGAAGCAGTGGAAAGGAAGATGGAAGACGAGAGTGGTTCCATGGTGATGATGATGATGTGAAGGGAGGGGGCTGATCTGCGATGGTGGTCGAGGAAGGAGGGAGGAGAGTAACTTTTGTGATGGTGATGATGTTTCATGGAGGCTGCGGCTAAGGGTGGAGACCGCGGCTAAGGGTGGAGGCCGCCGCGGTCTCCTTCATCTTTTCCTTTCTTTTGTTGTTTTTTTTTTGTTTTTTTGCTTATATTTGATGATGATGATATTATTGACTCTCTTTTTACCTGGTTCTTTCTCTTTTGCTGCAACTGGATAGTCTTGCTGGGATTTTTGCAGGTTGGTTTGACTTGTTGATGTATCAGTGCAATTTTTGGTGTTTTTAATTTTTTGCTAATGGGTTATAATTGGTGCTCTTGAAAAAAAAAATTTCGATCCGCCCTCCCGGTTGTTGATGGATGATTTATTGATGCCTGGTCAAACAAAATTATTGCCTCTTTCATCTTTACAGGCTAGCTGTCAAGATCCTCACTCATCATCTATAGCCGAAAGAGAAATTATCATTTTGCAACATAACGACAAACATCATCATACCATTCCTGTTCTTTTACTTCCCTTTTCTTTTTCTTCTGTTTTGTTTGGTCACGGGTTGAGCAACGTACACCCTTTTTCTTTTTTCTTTTTTTGTGTTTTGGTAAATCGCGAACGAAATAAATAAAATGAAATAAATAATAATAATAAAAAACGGTTACGAAAAAGAAGGCTGGACAACTGATATGGGCTACAATAAAATGGGCTAGGTAAACTAGAATGGCCTAAAAGAAATTAAAATGGGTGACTCTTTTAAATAAAAAAAAAGAAACAAATATATATAATAAAAAAGGATTGGATAAAATGTGATGTTCACAATGAGATGGAAAGAAATGAAGAGGGAGTGAGAAACTTAAAAGAATCTCAGTAGGGCTTTTGCCTCCTAATATGTGTCATCATCATCATTTCCAGAAACCTCGGGTTTCATTATGAAAATGGTGAGCATATATAAGATTCATTTATTAAGTTCTAAATACCATTAGTTAAGGCCCGTATCTTTTAGCATGAATCTTAATGTCATTGATGCACCATACTATATCATAAATGCATGTCAATATCATATGCAAGATACAATAGGATACACAACAATTAGGCATAGCATAAAGAACATATGTATATCCTTCTAACATGATCCTTACTCATTATTCTTTTAGGTGACTTAAATTTTTTTATTCTCTTTTCCACAGGGCCACCTTATATATTCTCTCCTCTTGAGAGTTCTAGGTTATGAGCTTATACCTAACTAATCATCACTAGTTTAAACTTATCCTCTCGATAAGCTAACTCTCGACATCCAGAGTGCGGGATAGGGGGCATAGAATCACCTTTCATAACCATTAATTCTTAGAGTCTAAAGGATCACTTTCTTATTGGATCACCTCTCATAACCATTAATTCCTAGAGTCTAGAGGATCATTTCCATTTGTCTTTTGTCACCTTTCATTTTAGCATGTTATTTAGAGATGCAAGCATGAATATATATTCATAACTCATCATTCGACATTTCATGCTCATAAACTTCATAAATCATGCATCTCAATTATTCATGCATAATTATAACATGCCATAATTCATGTAATTGATCACATTCTTTGCATATATTCATAAGTATGTTATCATTAATATCTCTTGAAAATAAACATGCTCCTATCCAGTGTGCTGGAATGAAAGACTGGACTCAGCTAATGCATATGTCATGCTCAACAAGAGATATTCAACATACAAGAGATCATCTCTTGCATAATTCAAGAATCAAGCATGCACAATCTTTGATATGAAGTTTTGTACAATTATCTCAAGTCATATAATTCTCAACTAAAACACATGAATAGGGCATCCATAAGATATCATTCATACTAGTCTCATCAAGTTATCAATATTTACACTTAAGCCCAAAAGAGGGTCAAAACTGCAATTTTTCAAGGATAGTGGGTCAAAATGTAATTTTTCTTTTTAACACATTTCATCAAAATAATGATCTTCAAAATTAATCTCTACTTTTAGAAGACCCATAACATTTGGAAATCATTTGAACTCATCACAAAAACCATTTTAGGCCATAGACCAAATTTTGTTACACTTTAGGGGTCAAAGTGCAAAGTTGTTATTTTTAATATTTAACAAATGCCAAAACTTTTAAAACTTTTTCTAAACATCATAAATGGTATTTTAAATACATGGACACATTCAACATCAATACTAACTCTTTTTAAATCCATTTGACTATAGTTACATAATTAATAGTTTAAAACACAACTTTTCGCATTTTTACAAAAAGGTCCGAACTAACACTTATAACTACTTTTTTATGCATCTAGGATACCAAAAATAATTTTTACAACAAATATTAGTAATTCTTAGGTGTGTAAACAGTGTGAACAATACTGAAATAGTAAGGAATAGTTCCAAAAAATTAATTTCCTAAAACTTCATAGAATTACCATTTTGATCCTTTCCAGTTACTAGTTCTTCTCAAAATGCTAAAAACAATTTTTACCATCATTATTAGTAACTTATACACATTGACACATCACTAAACAGCAACCTTAGCAGTTTAATCAAATCAAATCAGTAGCTATAATTTTAACTTCTAAAAACTTTAAGAAAATCATATTTTTAATCTTCTTGAATTTCTAATTCTTTCTAAAATTCTTTGTGCATCTTAAAGACAAGATCTAAGCCTCAAAATAAAATAAAATGAACTTCGAACCCAAGATCCTTATAAGGCCAAAAGTATACATTTGAGATATGTCCATTATCAAAATTTTCATTTAAGATAAAAGGAGCAAGTCTTGAGCTTTAGAGGTTTGGATGATGACTAGAATTATAAACATACCATGCAATCTTATTTTTAATCTTTGTAATTATAAGGTGATGACTTGGAAATATAAATATGATATGCAAGACTTGAAATATAAATGAGGATGCAAGTTCATTTTTATGTCTTCAAAGTTTAGGTGATGACTTGAAATATAAACATGATATGCAAGATTTTGAATTTAAACATGAAGATGTAAATCCATATTATTATGTTTAAGATTTAAGATGACAACTTGAAATTTAAACATGATTATGCAAGGCTTGAAATTTAAATATGATAAGCAAGTCCATATTATTATCTTCAAGAATTAAGGTGATAACTTGAAATTTAAATATGATTATGTAAGGCTTGAAATTTAAATATAGTATGCAAGTTCATTTTATATCTTGTTAAGCTCAAAACTCGAGACTTTTAAAGAATGAAACTCTTTATCCCCAAATAATCTTAATAAAAGGAAGTGAGCTTTAGAGGTCAATTATATGATTGATTTACAACCACCACCATGATTCCTCATCATCAAGTCATAGTCATCAACAAAAAAATCGAAAAAGTAAAGAGGAAGAACATAAGAAAGAACATGAAATAAAATCTTTACCAAGTTGTTTTTGTTCTCAAAGGTTAAAGCTTGATCTTTTAAGAGAAGGAAAATCTCCTCTAGAAGATGGTGATTAATTCAGCCAAAATGAAAAAGGAAAGAGGAAAGATTCTTTTTGTGATTTTGTGTCTTTGAGAGGAAAGGTTATATGCTTAGGAGTTGATTATGGTGAATATGTGTTGGTTTAAGGCTGAGAGCTTAGATAAAGGTTGAGGGTGGAGCTTCTTAGAGGTGGAGGAGGAAGAAGAAGAGAACTTTGAGTTAAGAGAGAGGAGACATGATTTTTGGCTAATTTTTGTGAGTAAGACTACAACAAAAAATGTAAATGGTAAGAATGAATGTTTGTGAATGAATTAGGACTTGGAAGAGTACATATTTATAGTGATTTGGGGGGTAATGGCCACTGCATATATGGCTGTAATGGGGAGTGATTTTTCATTTTTTGTGAGTGGTATGACATATATTTGTTGTGTAATTAATTGTTAGTGGAAAAGAAAATAATAAACTAGAATAAGTGCTTAATAATCAAATATTTTAGATGGTCCAAGACAAAATTAAATGGCCAACACTTGTAGTGGAATTTTTAGTGCTAATAATCT
Organism: Dalbergia cochinchinensis; assembly: GCA_031216125.1. NCBI lineage: Eukaryota > Viridiplantae > Streptophyta > Magnoliopsida > Fabales > Fabaceae > Dalbergia > Dalbergia cochinchinensis. Next base: position 13,946,751 of record CM062375.1, on the reverse strand, counting down.
GATGTAAATAAATAAAAAAATAAAAAATATATTCTAATTTTTAAAGAAAAGAAAAAATAATGTACTAGTTTAATAATATTTACCTTATGGACCCTTTTTAATTAAGAAAGAAAATTAATTTGTTCTAAAATAATCTTAGACTTTACAATTACCTCAAATAATTATTTTGACTCAAGATAAATTTAATTTATCTTTAATTAGAGCCTAATATTACTTATATTTACTTAATTACGTAAATAAGTTCGTTTAGCACTAACTAGGGGCAAAATGGTAATTTTATATAAAAACTATCGGAATCGCCCAAACATTTTTAGATGCCAAACTATACTTGTAATAAATATTTTAAACTCCCGGATGGTGGCCAGGTTCAAAAATTACTTAATCTCGTATTAAATTACCACAAGAGTATTTTGGTAATTTCACGTACGATAAAAACTCGAAATTGAGATTTTCACTCCTACAACATCCATAACACATATAATCCCCTTCGAATATAAAATTAACCCCTTGAGGATAGCCTGGACCAGCTGTCCGTAATTTTGGGGCAAAAATGACCTTAGAGGCATTTTGGTTATTTGTTCACTATAAATAGAAATTTGCGATTTTTGCACATAATGCTTTTTAATCCTTATATAATCTTATTCTAATGTCAAAATGTCCTATTGAAGATGTCCTAAGCTATTTCGGCCTCAAATCTCATGTAAGAATAACCCATGGGCATTTTTACACGGGGTGTTACAGTTAGTGGGAAAGGAATTGACACATATTTCACTATTTAACAAGATAGAGATAGAGATAATACATCATTATTTTTTAATTATTTTTATTATATTTGCATTTTTTATATATTTTTAATTTTAATTTAGATTATGTTGCATTAATGGTATTTGTTATTATGGATATTTATGTTTCAAATTGTAAAAATATTTTTAAAATTTTTCTCTTCATGAATACCATAAGGATTCAAAATCCCTACGAGAAATAGAAAATATGAACCCATAAGGGGGATGGGGATGAGGATGAGAGACAAAATTCTAAACGGTGATGGAAGGTATTAGACATGTCCCCTTTATTATGGATACTTATTGTTATCCCTATAAATAGTTCATGATGGAGTAAAATTATCCATTTATTCTCTTTCTTTATTCAACAATTTCAACTTTTGAAATGTGCAAAATTTTCATAAAATAGGCTCTTTATTGATAGTTATATATCACCTATCAAGATATTTTCAATCTTATAAACATAATATTCAATATAAAATATAAAATAGAATGACACATTTATATTTTGTCCACTTATTTAATTATTTAACTATTAACTTACTTTTACGATAAATTTATATACTCAATTTTCTATAAGATATATAAATAAATTATTATTTATTTTTTATAATAATTAATAATTTTTTTTATTATTTTCTCATGTAAGCATGGATCACACGACTAGTTAAAAGAAATAAACGAAAGTTGTGCCCAAAATATTAGATGGTATAACATTTTGTACATCACTTCTAACATAATGGAAGGGGAATGAAAGGAATTGGCATTATTTCTAGGTAACTATATTTTTATTGACTATTCATCTTGAAATTTAGATGTAATAATTATGATAATATTAATCGAAATACATTTGTTTGAATAGGGGAGCACATGTAAAACACGATATTTGTATTCTACAAGTAAATAATTTATTTTGTGACATATAGTATGTTATGTTAATATGTAAAGCGTATATATTTTGTTCATTATTTTTAATTTATTCATTATTACTAATGTAATTTATTTTGCAGTTTTTCAAAACACATAGATTTATAAACGATGAGATATATAAAGAGTTGACTAGAGTCCTTACAAGGTGAAAAATTTTATATATATAAACTTTAATTAATTTTATCTAAACTTATTTTACAATAAGTATACTAACCATATTTTATTTGCACAAAATATAGTGAAATGAAGAATGTTTCAGATATTCGATCACTTTTTGACTTCCCAATTAAATCCGAATACCATTAAGTACAATTGAAATGATATTCGAAAAAAACATTAAGTATATTATTTGAGTGTGTAAAATAATACTCATTTCTTTTATTTTTTTATTTAATATTTAGACATATTATATCATATATAAATATTTATTTATTGAGATAAAATGACCCTTTATAATATTTAGTGCTGATTACAGTAATTTTCAAAAATGTCAGTCCATTCCCAAAGTGCGTGTCGAGTCTAGTTTAGATAATGTGTTTTAATTTTATAAGTTTGAAAAGCCTCAGAAAACCATATTTTTTCCCCAATAAAAATTTGATTTTTAGCGCACAACATCGCATCCAAATGCCCCCAGTCCGTCTCTTGAAATTGGAAGTAGAACTTAGGTGAGAGTAGATTGGGTTAAAATCACATAACTCCATTCGGGTTGAAGTCGTTTCCTTTCAGCTCTCCATCCCCGGTTTCTTTGCGGCCGCTACCACCTGCATCCTCACTGTGCTCCCTCCAGGTTCTCTCTCTCTCTCTCTTCTTCGTGTAGTTGCGCGATAGCATTTTCGCATTTTTCAATATCAGGTTCTGGCTCTGCCATCTCGGACAAAGTGAATGTCTTTCGTTTATGGGGTTTGCAAGTTATCGCGGGTTTTAGAGCGAAACAGAAACCCTAGCTTACGGACGCTAATTGGAATTGAGGATATTTGGATCGTAGCTAGGTTTTCGAAAATAAAAGAAGGAAAAAAAAAAGAAAAGCTTTTGTATTGTTCCATTTCCAAGTGTGAAGTTGGAATCTATAAGTATTATATACATGCATAGTTATTAAACTCTCAATAAACTCTCAACTTAACTCTTAAACTCTTACGAGTTTACAATCTTACCACACAAAAATGGATTTATGTAAATTCTGAGTTTGATAACCTTGTCAGATAACATTATTATTGAACTCTTGAGTTAGCTCTTAAACTCTTGTGAGTTTACAATCTTTCCACACAAAAATAAGTTTATCTAAGCTCTCAAGTTTGAAAACTTTGGATACATGTATATAGTTTTGTTCGTGTGTTCCAATTCAGAAATTAAAACCAATTATTCTTTAATTAAATGTATGCTGAGGCACTGAGTTTTTCCTTAAAGTTTGATATTGGACTTTGAACTTTGGGGCGTTTGTGAGTGACATTGTTTGGGTAGTGGTAGAGTGCTTGTGCTTTTAGGAGTTGTTTTTACTACGAAGCCGTTTGATTACTTGGCAATATGGTGAAAGCAAACATGGGTCTTTTTTTTTCTGGAATTTTGTATCATACAATCATTCTTTATGCAAATTGCAAAGTAGTAACTGAAGTAATTTATTTTCTATGTTGCCACATTTTCAACTTTTAGCTCAGGTACAATATGGTTCTTTTGTCTATGATTTGTTTCTCCTGAAGTCAACTTTGAGCATGTTAATTGCAGATAGTGTTTTTGCATTACTTCTGTCTGATTTGACAAAAATCAGCCAGCCAATTTAGCAGCCAATTTGGCTAAATACAACTTTCTATATACTGTAGCTATACAAGCAGATAATTCATATGTTGTTTTCATTTTGTAATAATCTTTTCTTCATGACATTCATGGAAGAAATCAGTGAAGTTATTAATGCTTGAAATGGAATTTTCTGCCTTGTGGTCTGTTGAATAAATTGTTGCTTACAAATACGTTTTTGTGGTTGGCATTTTTATCAATAACACGATGTATGTATATTTGTGGTTGACATCATGTTTTTCTTTTTCTTCTCTTCTCAGGATATGGTATAACCTAGTTTCAAGTTTTTGGCACGTGGTCATTTCACTGATGTTCTCATTGTCAAGACTTGATTAATTACTTTGTAATTTGTTTCCATCTTACACGATGAGCAGATCTAATCATTTGAACGATAAGAATGGAAAAAGTGATATGTTTTCTGTGGATAAATGTGAGGATGAGAGTGCAGCCCGTACAAGGCCAATTAGTTTTGAAGATATTATGCTTCGAAGGAGAAACAAAGAATTGCTTGAAAATGTTAAAGACCCTGCCAAGGAAGCATGGAATACATCACCAGGAGGTTCTACGGAGAAAATTGCTGATCATTCTGATACCGAGAGGATCTATAAACATGATAAAAGTTCATCCTTTAGCAGGGAAAAACATGGTTTGAGGGAATTAGTTCATGTAAGTTCTACAAAGAAGCTTGGGAGCATCTGTGTAAAGGAAGATGATTTAACTAGAGGGAAAGATAGAGAAAACTATATTTCAGAAACCAAATCAAGTGCCGGATTAAATAACATTGGCAGGGTAACGAAGGAAAAGACCGGTAAAGAGATATCAGGTTTGAGAAAGAATGAGCGGATCAGTGATAATTCTGAGTATGAAGCTAGAATTAAGCATCCAAGAGATTCGGTTAATAAGGATAGACATGCAGACATAAATAGACCAAAATCTGAAAGGAACACAAAGAAAAAGAACCACATTGGAGATGATGAGAATTTGCACAAGTATCATACTGAAAGGAGGCATCACAAAGATAAACATGATAGGGGTAAAATGAAAAGGCGTTTAAACAATGATTTTGAAGAGAAAGCTGAAAAGAAGCATCATAGAGATCCAGATGATAAGGATAGGCATGCAGAGGGTAAAGTGAAATATGACAGAGAAATCAAGAGAAAGTACCGAAATTGGGATGATGAAACTCAAGGCAAGAATGCTACAAGGAAACAAGATCTTGTGAAACATCATAGCCACTGGATCCAAGAGAGGAAGGAAAGGCGGGAAAATGTGACGTCTCATCATGGAGAGTCAACCACAAAGAGGAGACGATCAAGAAGTCGAGAGCGTGAGGATAGAAGAAGACAGGGCCCTTCTTTTTCACCAAGTGCACCAAAACATGCTTATCCTGATGGAGAGCATAAAGAGTTGTCAACGCTTTCTCAGAAGGGTAGTTCTAGAAAGAAGCATTCTGATGTTGATAGAAGTAGAGTATCAACTAATGGTTCAAGTAGTCACCATCATCGACATGGTGGGTCTACAAGTGGACTTGGTGGCTATTCACCGAGAAAGAGGAAAAGTGAAGCTGCTGTTAAGACTCCTTCCCCATTGAAGCATTCTCCAGAGAAGAAGAAACGAGCTGGATGGGATCTTCCCCCTGTTGGGACAGATAATCCTTCTCCAGCTTTTGTTTCTTCTAGTTTTCAGTTATCAAGTCCTACCACATTATCGAACATGCAGAATGTGGCTGCTGCTGCCACTTCTGTGGATCCAGCCATTGTGAAGCTGCTGCCAATGTCTTTTCTGAATAATATATCAACTGGGAAGAATGTCAGCATTGATTCTGTCCAACTGACACAAGCTACTCGGCCTATGAGAAGGCTTTATCTTGAAAACGTTCCAGCTTCAGTCTCTGAGAAGGCTGTGATGGATTATTTCAACAACCTCTTGCTTTCTGCAGGTGTAAATCATATCCAACAAGCCCAACCATGTATCAGCTGCATTGTGAGTTTGTAGTGCAAAATGTGAAAATTTAGTGCCCCCCTCCCCCTAACATGAAGCAGTGGTTGAGTTTGCACCTGCATATCTTCCTTGCAGTTGCATAAAGATCGGGGCCAAGCACTTGTGGAGTTCCTTACAGCTGAGGATGCATCAGCTGCTCTTTCTTTTGATGGCAGTACACTTTCTGGGTCCATTGTGAAAATTAGACGCCCCAAGGATTACGTTGAAGTTGCAGTAAGAATGAAATCTCATCTATCCCTTAATTCTTTGATTTGTATGATATAACTATTAATATAATAGCTATTATTTTTTGTGTTTGATTTTTTCCCTTCTTCAATACAAATTTTTTTAGTACATATTACATTCTAGTATCTTGTTTACCAAAGTTTAAGTTATTTTCTCAAAGAAATATGCAGACTTTTATAGAATGAAATTTTGGATGAAAACTGTATTACCACTGGTGTTGCTTGTATATATGTGTTAAACTGACAAATTGTTTACTCTGAATTGGTTTGCTTAATTTTGCTGCAATGATCGTGGTGCTTCAATTTGATGTTGCTGAATTACATATATTATGCCTGTGAATTCTACATTTTTATTTATATCAATAGGATTTCTTTAGTGGTTAAATATTGTATGGTAATCAGTACTGTTAGTTTCCATTAGATACTGAACTGCATTTTACACTTATAATGGATTTTAGAGGTTTGAGAAAGCTCTACGACTCTATTTCAAAATCAGATTAGTATGAGAAAGCTCTATGACTCAAAATCAGTTCAAGTTGTATGTAAGCCCTAATTGAATAAGAGCTTTCTCCTGTTAGATGTATCTCAACACTTGCATACCCACTTGAATAAAATGTTATATGATTGACAATTGGGATGTTAACCTGATTGAATATTTGATTCCTTTACATGCTGAATTCGGCTGTTCAAAAAATGTTTTCAAACCTCATTGGTAAGTAAAGATGCAAAGATCTATCTTAGTTTTAGAAAAATGTGTTTTAGAAAAATGTTTTAAAACATCGCTAAGTTTAGAGGGTTTGGCTCTCATAAAGATGCAAAAATCTTGTTCACTCCTTGATTTGTGTTATGCTTTGGTTATTTGGTTGGAAAGGAATGCTTGAGTCTTTAACGATTCATTTTCTACTATAGACTTTATTCATGATAGGATTACTCTTGACTTCCCTTTGGTGCATTGCTCATGGTTTGTTTTGTGGAGTGTTGTCTGACATACAAAGGGATTAGCATGTGTTGTTGCATGGTTTATCCACTTAGGATTTAGTTTCGTTATTTTTGCTTTCTTTTTGAGGATGCATTATCCTCCTTTGTACTCTTTCCTTCTCTTTCAATATATATATTTTTGGTACACAATATAATTTGTTTATTGGCCGATAAAAAAGAAACCATCAGTGATAAGTATGTCATGACAACTTAAAATTGGCTTCAAAAGTTCTAGCTACTTAAACTGTTATCTTTGATGCTGTATAAGATTCACAAACTGGTCTGGAGTTAGGGAACTTCTTAGTGTTTTTCTTTTCCTTAAACTGTGAAGAATTCACAGAATTATTTTGAGATATTTTATGCAATGTGACTTGTTTTATATATGAATCATTGGATATTATGTTGTTGTGCTGCTTGGATTTATGTACTCTTTTAAGATTCATGAGTTAGCTTTCATTGTTGGTTACCAAAATGCGTATTAATATGTTAGGATGGATTTACAGAACCCAGACTCATTGTGTGGATTTCTTAGAGAATGCTGCTTTACTTTTCTTATATGAGATACATTTCAGAATTTTCTGATTGATAAATTTCAAGATTTAATTCCTTTGAAGGCTATGGGTTATCTATATATGTAGTTAGCTCCCACCTAGTTTAACTACAAGTCAGTGTGTCCTATGCGTGTTAGAAAACTCAATTTTATTCCCATTACAGACCTACCGACCTTTCTTATAACTACAAAATTACACCAAAAGTCAACTTTGAGCCTCTTTTTACTCTGGTATTAGATGTGTTTACTAAACATTCCAAGAGCCAGTGACACTGTGCATGCTCTTTGCTGACAAATATGGGAAGTTAGAGTTATTGAAACTTGCTTTAGAAGTAAATTGTCATGCAAGTAAAAGTAAAGCAGAGTATATTAAATGTAAATTTAGCAGAAGGTATAAATCCTAGCTTAGAGGTGAAAGTTGGAGTCAATACCATACCACAAGTCACATGGTTTAAGTATCTTGGTGGTAAAACACTAATATGAAAATAAGCTTAGTGTTGCGGAGATGAAGATGCTCTGTTGGATGAGTAGATACATCAGACAAGATAGGATTAAGAATGAATGCATTAGCTAATAAGTTGGTGTATCACCTATTTTGTTAAAGATGATAGAATTTCACCTTAGGTTGTTTGGACTTATGTTGAAGGCCTATAGAAGACCCAATAAGGAGAGTAGATTGGATAAAGGGTAGTTCAATTGCTAGAGGTAGAGAGAAACCAAGAAAAGCTGTAGTCAAAACCAATAAAAAGATTTTGATTCTAAAGCCTTGACTGTGTGCATGCTTACAATAAGGTATTATGGTGTCTTCTGATCCATGTAGCCAACAACATTTATTAGGGAAAAGCTTGGTTGTTGTTTATCGTACTATCTTCTTTATCTTGAAATGCTTAAACAAATAGCTGTGCCTTTCAGTTGAGTTAATTTGGTTGCGTCTTGGATATGATGTTCTTTCAAGTTACTTGGAGGCAAAAGAATCTGGGTTTTAGTTATTTTTCCTGCAATATATGCCAATCTGATTCTGACTTACCTTTCTAATGAAAGAGTTTGACCATGCGGCATTGAACTCTTTGCTCCAAGCTAATTCATTATTCCATGTGTTCCACGACTGATTTTATTTTTTTTGTGGTATTATGTTTGGGAAGTCATTTCTTTCTTTTTTTTTTTTTTTTTGTGTTTCAATGGAAACATCATCTAACCCTTCTCCTATTAGGTGGGTTCCTCTATATGGATCAAATGATGTCATTGTGTCCTGTGGTTATCATTAACCATATTTATAGTCCTTTTTAATGGTTTTGTCTGTAGTTTTTCTTGCTCTCCTACAACTCTAGTCTTTATGTATCTTTGTCTGTAGGTTGTATTTTTCCATTAAAATCTTATTTGATTGTTAATAGATATTTGAACCCTTGGCTTCCATTGTGGAACCTCTTGCATCTGGCGTATCATAGATTGAAGTTACTTTGGAAAATAAAATTCTTCACATGTTTGTGTCAGTCAAGAGGTATTTAGAATGTAGTTTTATTTCATGCTTGTGTTTGAGTCAGTGGCTGAAGCACCATTAAAAGGAAAAACTAGCAGCTCTGACTAATTGTAACTTTATTATTATTATTATTTTGAATTGTTATTTGTCAATTGTCATGATGCACATTTAGTGGACAGTATATCTGTGACCCTTATGCATATTTGTTAGGTTGTGGAAAAGAGGAAAAAAAAAAAATCTATCCCATTGGATTTTTGCCCACTAATATACTCATGAAAATGAACCCAGACGTGGGATGCTACTGCATTTGTTGCAAATAAAACAGCTGTTATTTAAATATTTTTGTTTGAAGAACCTAATAAAAGTAACCGATCCTAACGGCCATACATCAAATGCACGATGAGAAAATTGCAATCATAAGATAAAATTTTTCTTCCAATTTATCTGGTGCATCTAATGAGTAATGATGCCTAACTTTTAGAGGCTGTCTTGTCCTCAGCCTTGAAGGCTCAAGTCTCAACCTTACTTAGTCTTGGGGGCTTAAATTCAATACTGAGTTATACTTGTAAGGGGGCTTTTGTAACCGTGGAATTTTGATTCATTATATATTTAGCCATGGATTTCTTGGACTGTGGAAAATAAATTCGTATTATTCATAACCAAATGCTAGATACTGCTTCTGTAGCTTGAAGAGCTTTATAATTCACATGGAGTGATCTGCTTGTTCCATTTTTTGAGATATTTTCTGACCCTAGTATTGGAATCTTTTAAATAGGATGTTTATATGGGGTATATCGTAATACACATTCTGGATGGTGATGAAGCCGACTCCTAGTTAAGAAGACTTCCAGGTGTAATGACAAGTTTGATGCATTACCAGGATTAGCTGGCCAGTGTTTCTGGGTTATTGTTCTAGGCTGCTCTGACAATGCTTTTTGTGATCTCATGCTTTGTTTGTTATATCGAGTTCAGCATGTAAGTGCTATGGGTAGCAAGTTATTTCTCAGTTTGATATGTCACTCTTGGGTCAATGTCTGCTTTCTTCTTTTCCTTGGGATTCTGATTTATCTTCATATACTATATCCCTGGGCTTGTACATATAGATTGTGTTGTATGCTGACAACATGTTATCCTTAATTAACTCAGATGAGGAGCATCTTTCCTAAAGAAAGAAAAATGGATGAGGTGCATCACCATGCCAAGTTCAATATCTGCCCCACTTTAACATAATACTTTATATGCGTGGATACTTTTAACTTGACACACTCTATTAACATTGCTTAATTTGGAGTATGTATGTCCTCATATTTATCTAAATGGTGTCTTTTCTTATTGTAGTTGATTTTAATGGATTTATGATATGTGCTTAAGGGAATGACAGCATCCTGAACTGTCCACTAGTATTTCATCCTTACATGGATCCTTTGTGAGGCTGCATATACGTGTAACTTTATCTCTAAAGGGTGATTTGATCTGATAGTGGTTTTTGTTCATTTTGTTTATTATCACGAGATGACTTGGTTTAGCGGCAGAAAAAGCATGTTCTTTAGCAGGGAGTTGCCACTTATCGTATGGAAAAAGAATGAGATCCTTTTGGTTTTGTCGGTTTGGAAGGCCTCAGTTCTGTCCTAAATTTCTAATTCTTTATAGTAACTGTATAGAAACTGTGCAGATGGTCGCCACATCTGAACTACATTGAAAAATGTTGGGATATTTAAGGTTTTAAGTGCTTGGAACATTTTTTATTTACATTTTGTGCTATTATACAATAGTATGTGATTTGACTGCTTATGCCATTATTTATTTGATTGATGGTGACATTAATGAAATAGGTACTTGAGGCAGTATTTCCTGGTACATAATTATCTTGATTCCGGGATTTATTGACTATTTCTACCTTTCCTTGATATCCTGGAAAAAACAAAAGAAATATTGTTTTCTTTCTAACCTTTTAGAAGTCATTTTTATGCTATGCTGCATATGATAATGATTGTACGTATACTTGAAGCTACTTCTGAAAAGAATAATATAAATTTACTTGAATGTGTAATGGTAGTGCTTGCTTAGTTGTTGGTTACTCATTTCACATATTTTGCACATTTTTTATGTTAAGAGTTGTCAACAGGATTTTGTACTGGTGGCTAATCTTTTATGTTTATAAATAATTGCTAAGTGACTTATTTTTCTCAAAGGTTTATGTCAACTGATCTCTTTGGAGTTCTTTTATTCTGTTGACACAGTTATTGTTATTTCAAATTCAAACTAATGCTATTGTGTAAGCTTTGCAATTCTGAGGTATATTGTGGTTATCATCCATGTAGCAGGTTTTCAGACCATTGCTATTTTCATGCAGACTGGTGAACCAGAGAAATCAGTGGATGCCGCTATCACAATAAGTGATGTTGTGGTTGATTCAGCTGACAAGGTGCACATGCAAAACGATCTAATCTAGAATTGATTTTATTTTCTCATGTTTAATCGTCAAGCTGAATGCTAAGCTTGTACCTTTCTCTTATATGAATTTTTCATTATTGAGTTGCTCAAATTCTTCATACTGCATGGCTTCATCTTTTGGTAAATGATGCAAGTTGATGTTTCTCTGCAGTAAATGGAAATTAGTGTATGACTTCTGTAAAATCTGTCTACATAGAGAATATTTGACTCAGTTGATTGGAGGCAGATATGAATTTATATTTGTATATGTCTGTGAAGCATAGATACATCATTTGGGTGCCATGTATATGTGTTGGACATGTGTTCGTGTTGGATCTTGCTTCACACATCAGTAACACATGCTGTATTTAATTTTTTCTTACTCTAACATAAAAAAATATATAAATAGGGTTATAAAAAGGAAATAATACATAGCATTTTGAGTTTATAATAAAATAAAACATAAGTAAAGCTTATATAAATGATATTTTGAATAATATATCATCTTCTTTAAATTTTTAGTTATATATATGCCATATCCGTGTCTTGTAATTTTTCAATTTTGGTGTGTCCGTGTTGTGTCCGGTGTCCTTGTCCGTGCCCGTTTTAGGGTCTAAAAGTGGAGCACGGAGAGAGGTGGATATGTGAAATCCATTGTCCATAACTGGACAGGTGTATACTTTTATATACACACATGTATTTGACATAGGAATTGTTAGATGACTGGATTACCATTATACTTGTAACCATGACGCCCCTTCAAGCTGGGGCTAGAAGTTAATTATGTCCGGCTTCAGCTTGTTATATACATCATTAACTAGCTTTTCATGGAAGTGCTTTAATGACTTAAAGTATATCTAAGACAAAGGTAAAAGGATGAGGACTTAAAGTTGACCCTTGATGCATTCTTGGCTTGATAGCTTCAAGTTTATTTTCAGTTTTCAGATTGACAAGGTCATCTATCCATATTGTTAATTTGGTACTTTGCTACTTGTTATCATGTGTGATCTGCACCATCTTTTTGGTCAATTAATTGTTTGTCTAGTGATTTTTTCTTTTTATGTTGTTGCAGATCTTCATTGGTGGAATTTCAAATCATGTTTCTTCAGAGATGGTAATTTTTAAGGAAAAGAAAATTCCGTTTTCTTTTTCAAAACTTAGTATTATATGTGGCTTAAGATTTATTTTCTCTGTAAACTTTCTAGTAACCCAATCTGCATACTTTTCTGTTCTTCTCTAGCTTATGGAGATTGCTGGTGCATTTGGATCTTTGAAGGCTTACCACTTTGAGACTGTGGAGAACAATGGATCTTGTGCTTTTCTTGAGGTAAGGGGGCATTTCTTTCTTATTTATCTTTAAATAGTTTTGTCATTTTTCCATGCAATGGAAATTCTATGGTTTAAGGGATAATTCCGAAACAGTGAATTTGTCATATGGAATAGTTCATGTTATTTTATGTTTTCCTTTTTTGTATTTCTTTTTCAGATTTTTCTATTTGTTTTCTGAAATCCCTATCCATTATGCACTCTTCATCAGTGTGTTTAGTAATTCAGTCTCAGTCAAATTGCCAAGAAAGAAAGAAATAATTTTTTTGCATTATTATTATTATTATTATTTTTTGGCTTCCCTTTGGTGCTTAGCGCATGATCTTCTTTATTGTGTTTCTCTTAACTTATATGCAAAGGGATTGGTTTGTGTTGTTACATAGTTTATCCCTTTAGGTCTTATCCATTACTTTTGTATCTATATAAAGATGTCTCATCCTCTTTGTAAATTATCTTCTCTTCTATCAATTTTCTTTTGCTTGCCTGCCAAAAAAAAAAAAAAATAACAGTCATTAAGAGGATGATTCATGCACGCAATCTTATGCATACTATTTGCTTTTGTGTTGCACCCTGTAAACCACTTAGGCAGTGTTTAGTTTGTGTCCCAGGACACAAATACAGGGACAGATTATTCCCGTATCATGTTTGGTGGTAGAGACGGGGTATGGGGACAGAAAAATTGTCCCAGAGACAGAAATTTTCAGTATTTCTGTCCTTCCAAAAAGTGGGGATAGGATACAGAGACAGAAATTTAACTCCTTTGTGGGGAAAGTGGGGATAATAATTTTTATGTCTCTGTCTCCACTGTCCCTGTATTTCTGTCCCAGGACTAGACCAAACGCTACCTTAATGAACAACTCTGCATATAGAAGTCTTGGCTGGATAAAACTCATTAGGTGAATAGTGTAAACAACTACATGGGTTGGTGCTGGGTTCCATTAATTAACTCATTAGTTTGAGCTTTTGCAAAAGCAATTGTTCTTTCTTCATTTCAGAATTCTTTTCCATTTCTAGGATGAAAACATCTGGAACCCAACACATGTTCTGTTATTTAATTTTGTTGGATTTTAGTATTTAATTTGTTCTCTTATTGTTATTGTTATTTCTCTTCCCTTTTCGTAGTCTCTTGTTTTCTTATATTGAACATTGATTTGTGCAAACTGTGTCAGTATGAGGACCACTCTGTTACCATCAAAGCATGTGTCGGTTTGAATGGTATGAAGCTGGGAGGGGAAGTATTAACAGTTGTTCAGGCTATGCCTGATGCATTGGCCCAGGTAGTTTCACCATTTGCACATGTCTATTGCCTCGTTCTAATCCTTGGATCTGATTCCTAGATTGCCATTGAATTATATGCTTCAGATTTTAAAAAACTAGAGACGGGTACTCACTGAAATTAAAATATTTCAGAACAATGGAGGTAGACCACCATCTTATGGGATTCCAGAGCATGCAAGGCCACTACTTAGAAAGCCGACACAAGTTTTAAAGATTAAAAATGTGGTATGAAATTTTTGGTTTTGCTTTTCGACAGTTATTTAATATTTTTGTTCAGTTTGAGTGGGATTTGTCCTACTCCTTTTCTATTTTTAGGCAGCTTTGGTTAGCTGTGAAGCAAATTTTTGTGAGTAGAAAGGGATTATTTTGCATGATATGAACTCATTGCATACTAGTAGTGTTATAATGAAAATTGCAGAATGTAGTAGTGAGAGAGAGAGAGAGAGAGTCGTTGTGTTTTTGTTGTTATTTTCTTATTATATTTACCGCAAAGAAAACACTTTTTTCATTGAAGAAACATGGAAATGTTTGAAAAAGTTTTTTAATGAAAACTTTTTTTTTTTTCTGGTGTGAAATATAACCCCCTCCTTTAAGAGATGGTATTATTACACTCCTCTCTCCTCTATTTTTAGAACATATACCCCCCTCCCTTAAGAAATTAAGTTACACTTCAACCCATTTTAAAATTTTTCATTAATTGTTCATTTTCTCATGCTTCTTATTTTATTTTGGACGAAAATATTCCTTGTTGATAGTTATATGTATTAATTTTGTATAAAATAAAACCTAGGTGGCTTATAATAATTTAAAATATTAATATATACGTATATTTAATTTAATTTTTAAATTATTATTATATTAAGAAAAAAATTATTAATGGTACAAGAAATTAGTACTAACGATAATTTGTAATAATTATTTTTAAAATAAAAATTATATATTTTCTCAGCTATTAATTTTCAAATATTAATGTTTATTTTTATAGTAACATTACAAAATTCTGTTATCTTCTCCGTGATTCAAAAGTGACAGTTTTTTATGTTTATATATGTTAACATTCTTAAATCAACAGCTGGAAAAAAATGTCATCTTTTTATTTTTAAAAGTAACTATTAAAAATTAGTGTTATTATTAATAATTTATTCTCTTAATATAGTCAAATTTTTAAAATTAAATTTAATACACTTATGTTTAAATATATCAATATCACTATTTTGTATTATTATAAGCCACATATTTTAGTTTGTGAAAAAACTTAATATATATAGAATTTAATTTTGCACTGTTAGTGTAAAAAATTTTACACAATTATCCAATTATATATCAAAGTTGTCAATGGCAATAGACCAAAAATCCACCATTTATATCCGCCATAAGACCACCATGGCGTTGTCATAATGTACAAATCTACTCATGGCCTGCCGCCCGGGGGGGGGGGGTCCACTACGCCATGTCCTTCATTTGACAACACTGTTATATATTGATATATCAGCAAATATAATTAATTTTTACCCTTACTATTTGAAAAGTTATGCAAATGAAGAGATTTAATTTGATAATAGTGCAAAACACTTTTATTTTGACGGTGCATTAAAAATAAAGTCATATAAATAATTTTAAATAAAGGATATTTTGGTAAAAAAATAAAATAATAAGTGTGAGAAAAATGGAAAGTTGATAAAAAAAATATTTGAAAATGCATTAACTGTAGCTTTTCAATTTTTCAAGGAAGGGGAGTGTATGTTTTAAAAATAAAGAGGCGGGGAGTGTAATAAAGCCTTTTAAGTGAAGAGGTTGTATTTTATTTTATTTAGTTTTTTTTTTTTTTTTTTTTGAGAAGCAGAAAGAGTTAGCTTAAAGTTATCGATTATTTTTTTCGTAGTAGAACTTAGGAGCTTGTAGTAAAAGAACCACTGAAGTGAATGGATACTATCAAAGTAGTTGGACCTAATACTTTATGTATTGAGGAGAGAAAGGGATAAGTTGGAGTACAAAGTTTAATGAAATTATGATGTCTAAGAAAATGGCAGATGTATAGAGGAGTACTGTAACGAGGATAGAAACAATAGTTTTCGAATTATGGTAGTAGTAAGCTCATGAATCACTTTGTAGTTATGAGAGACGGTGATTGAGCATAGATTAAGCCAAAATGTCACATTAATGAGAATCAAATTAGTTTTATGTTTAAGATGTTAACCATTGAATTAATTTATTTGCTACAAAGACTGATAGACAGATTGTAGGAATCCTAGAGACTTACATATGATTTTTATCAATTTTGATAAGGCATATAATAGGGTCTCAAGAGATTTATTGTAGAAGGTTCTGGTGAAGAAACAAGTTGATATTGCTTATATTTGTGTAATCAAAGAGATGTATGATGTGGTCAATGTGAGAACACAGTGGCCTACAACATTTTTATAATTGTAAGGCTACATTAAGGGCCCACTTTGAGCCCGTATTGTTTCTATCATGGTCTTGGATTCACTTATTAAACATATCCAAGAGCCACTACCGTGATGCATGTTTTTTTGCATGATATAGTCCTAGTTGGAGAGTGGAGAGGGCGAATAAATGGAAGTTAGAGCTGTAGAGGCTAGATTTAGAAGCACAGAGTTTTCATATATACGAAAGTGAGATGGAATATATGAAATGAAAGTTTGGAGGTTCGCTAATTCTAGCTTAGAGTTGAAATTCATATCAATTCCATAAGTCATGGTTTAAATATCTTGGGTCACTTGAAACCACTAACTTTTGGGGTATGTTTGGTTGGGGAGTATATTAGTATAAGAGGAGGTAAAAATTCTATGAATGACATATATTGAAAATTTACGCCCATTTTTACCTTCCATTCAAACACACTGCTAGTGTGAAATGACTTGGGAGAAATATTCTTAATCCAGAGATTTATAATTGGAACATGCATAACTATGTAAAGAATCAAATTCCTTAAAGTTAGAGATTAACTAATTAGGGTAGAAAGATTTTTGTTTACTATTTTAGTTACAAAAGGGATCTGGTGAAGATCTTTGCTAGTTGACTGTTATAGTTCATGAAAGAGGTCTTGATTTGACTTTTGTTGAGAGGATCTTCTCATGAATGGAATGAAATGACAATTAATTTCTATGTGCATAGTGGAAGCCTCGTGTATTGGCCACCCTTTTGTAGCTATAAGATCTGTGGTGTTTGTTGAAACCCATGGCAACAAAAAAAATGATAGATAGAATTGAGATAATTGCAAGAAAAACTGAATCAGAAATTTTACTAATGAAATGAAAAGATAAGTGATACAAGTGAAGTACAAACTTGGACTAATGAGTCTAACTAACCATTAGCTAAGATCTAACTAACTCGACAAACTCTAACCAATTATTAATCTCAATCACAGTGTAACAATGTTGTATAGCACTAAGTATTAGGAGAGAGAAAGCCATCATGAGTATATACTCTTGTTGTAGAATTGAGAATGTTACGTGGGATGAATGGGCATAAATACACAAGATAAAATTAGAAATGAATGCATTAGAGAAAGTTGTGGGAGCACCTATTATAGAAAGGATAGTCAAATCTTGTCTTCAGTGGTTAGGTCAATTGTAAAGAAGACTATAGAATCCATAGTATGGAGATTAAATTAGATGCAGGGTAGCGTAGTAGTTATAGATAGATATAGATTAAGAAAAATTTTAGGCAAAACCATTACTAAATATTTAGATTTTGATGGTTTGTCTATTAACATGATTATCGATATGATACAATTGTGCCTTTTAATCTATGTAGCCAACGTAATCTAGTAGAAAGGCTTGGTTGTTATTTCGAAAGGCTATTCTTTCTAGCTCATGGAAGCAACATCAAAAAAACATTTTCTTTTGAATTTTATGTATTTTTTTTGTTGGAAGAATTTATCTACAGCAATAACGAAGTTTTGTCTTACTAGGTGAGGCTGACAATATGGATTAAACATTGCTAGTGTTTTGTTGTAAACCATGTTTACAATCAAACCATTAAAACTCCAATCCTTTAAATGGTTTTGCTTATAGTATTTGTAGGTGAATCATTTGTCTGACTGTTAAATTTTCATGCTTGTATTTTAATTTTGAAAAACACTTTCCTCTTGGAACAATGAAAATAATGTGCCAAATAGAGATTAAATAGAAAGAAAAAGGTTCTTTCGTTATGGTATGTTTGTAAGTTTGAATTTTGGAGGGGAAGGGAAAGGAAGGGAGAGGAGGACTTATAGTGTAAAATTATATTACAAGCTCTCCCTTCTCCTCCAAATCCAAACTCAACCCTTGTGTCCAAAAAAGCCACTAGGAGTGGGTTAGTGGTGAGGGGGATGGATAGATTATATGAGGTCATAAGGTTCAATCCCCATTGTCACTGATGTACCAAAAACTCTCCGCAAAGCAAGGTTAAGGTTGCATACATCTGCCTTCCTTAGAACCCACCTGGTGGGAGCCTCGTGCACTAGGTCACCTTTTAATTGTATCCAAACATAAATCCACTTGTGCATTTTATATAAATCTAAAAAGAAAAAGGAAAAATTGTACTATCTTGTAATCACTTTTTCTGAAGGCTTATCAACATTTAAATCATTGAGATTTCATGGGAAAGGGTGCATTAGATTGCTACAAATCTTTATACCCTTGCGTAACAAGTTAAGCTTTTTGTTGGACTAAATGTACTACTAATGTTTCTATTTTCAATAAGGTTAATAAATATTTTTGGCTCCCATGCATAATACTTATTTTAATTTGGTTCCTATATGAAAAAAATTAATTGTATGTACAGGGTTCACCCTGTGTGTGGGGGATTGAAAAAATATATTTTAACCTAGTTATATTGAATATTTTGATGATTGCTTTTTGAATTCTGCTTGTGCAATATGAATAGTTTGCAGTGGAATCTATTTCATCTCTTTCTGACATGGAAATCGAAGATGTTTTGGAGGATGTACGATTGGAATGTGCAAGGTCTTTTAATAACTGTATTTTTTTAATTATTTTTGGAATTGCTCATAACATTAAGGATAAACATTTATTGTATTCAGTTCCTGTTATTTTGCAGATTTGGGACTATAAAATCACTTAATGTGGTCAGGGATAGCAGTGAGAAGATTGTAGCCACTAAATCAGAATTTGAAGTAACGAACAAAGTGGATTCCCAAGAAGCTTCTCAAGACAGTGTGTGTAATATTAACGACGGGGAACCTAGCTTTTCTGAAAAGTCTGCTTTCCCCAAGTTCTATGGAACAGGTGGCAAGGAGTTCTGTAATGAAAAAGAGCTTGAAGAAGATAAAGTTGGTGGTGCTAGTAATGTCGATATAAATGCTGAAGTTTTTGACAATAAACCATCTCAAGAAGAACAGCCTACAACTGATACAACTGTTGAAGATACGGACAATAGGAGTATACCCAGTAGTATCATTCAAGAAGGTCCTGATTACCAGGATACACCCAAAGATGGACCAGAATTGCATGATAAAAATGTTGCTAACAACACTGGTTTGGATATTGGGGAGAATATCGTGAGTGGCATTGTTGACTCAAAAGACACTGTTTCTTTGCTTCAGGAAGGCTCTTCTGAACGTGATGCCAGTGCAGAACTAGATGGTCCCAAAAAGTGCATCGAAGACGAAGATAATACTCACGATGATGTATTTGAACGAGGTTCTGTTCTAGTTGAGTATAAAAGAACTGAAGCATGTTGCTCGGCAGCACATTGTCTGCATGGACGTTTCTTTGATGGCAGAATGGTCACAGTGGAGTATGTTTCTCTTAGTCAATATAAGGCTAGGTTTGAAAAATGAGCATTTCAAGTGAGTAGTTAGCTATTGGTTTTATGATGATCATGATATTGTATTGTATGGTTAAGCAGGAATGGATTCATTGATCAGATTGGCTGTCAGCTGGAAAATCTGAGGGAACAGGGTTTTAGTATTCAGATTTACACTGATAATGGTTAATATTTTTCGCATTTGGAGTGGGAAAAGGCTTAACTGAGCTACATAGTTTCTTGCCGCAGACGTTATGAAGAATTTATTTTTTCGGGTATATCCTGATATTTCTATTTTCGGGCCAAATGTTTTATTAAGTTTGACCTTGAGCCGGTATCAGATGCTTTTTGCATATAATCTTTGTACATGTTTCGTCACAAACTGGTGGTTGTATCGTAGTTATATTAGATGTTGGTTGGAGGCTCCCAATATTGGTTAACAGTATTAGCCTGACCACCTATTACTTTCACATGATACTGCCTTTTTATTTGATGATTGGCGTGACAATGTATAACGTGGGTTGGATTTTCTCTCTTGGGAGGGTTATATTTCAAAGGTTGAGAAAAAAAAAGAAGTTAAAAATGTCTGGATCGTAAAACGAACAATTTATTGTATTTTTTAAAATATTTATCAAGCTTCAAAATATTGGATTTTGTAGGTATTTATGAGAATGTGAAATTTTGAACGGAACCCCTCCTTTAAAACCTAGGGCAGAACCCAAAAAGTTGAGTACATTCCCAACTTAGAAAGGAATCAGCCTGACACAGTGGTGGATTCTATTTTTTGTATTTTTATGTTTATGAGGGTCACAAAACAGGTATTCTAAAACTTCTTTACTTTTTAGATTAATAGATTTATTAATTAATGTAGATAGCAGTATTTCGGGTAGAAATCTTAGAAATCTTCTGCTACTAAATAGTATCTTAATTTATGTCCCTTCAATTATTTATTAATATATGAAAATATAAGAATAAAAATAAATTTGAAAATTTATAAGTTAACATATATATATATATAATATCTATTTATCATATGTCAATAAACAATTAAGAGGACAAGGGAAGGGATACTATTTGGATATAGAAAATCATCCGTACCATTACATGCAAACACGTCAACTGCTGTCAAACAACTTGTTTTGGTAACAATTGATTCCGTTCCAGGAGTATATTTTGAAAATCTGTGTGTTCTCTTAATTGAGTTGAAACTCAACTGAAGACTTGCTCAAAAGCCCGTAACAAACACACAAAAGAGGTATGGTAATGTAAACATGAAATACCGTATGTTTACCTTGACTCACATTGAGTGTCAATGTCTGCGCAAGTAAATTGAGTGATTATTTTTTCGAAAGATTTATATTTTATCTCCCAAATTATAGATCATATGTATTTTAGCTTATAAACTTTTAAAATGTGCAAATCGATCCCTTAAACTTTCACATATGTATTTTAGTTAAGGATTAGGATCAAGTTATACCAGTATAGTTTTAAGAAAATGTTACACCTTTGAATAATTTTTTATTGGTGTAAATTTTCACAAAACTTATCATTGGATTAGAAGTTTACATTGTATAGATCAAGTCTGTAAAATTTTAAATTAATATAAAATTATTTGGCATAACTTTTATATATATCAAAATCAACGTAATGTATATACTTAAAATGAATAAAAATAAGTACTACATGATTGCATTGCTATTGATGTTCAATATTTATGAAATTTGACACAAACGGTCTTTATAATATATAATTGTAATTCAATAGTTCAATCGATAAAAAAATAATTTCATTAAAAGTTATAAGTGGTGTAACTTTGCTTAAAGTTACACCAGTGTAACATGATCATAACCTTTTAGTTAAAGTAAGTGTATTATATCCCTGAACTTTGAAATATGTGCAAATTGACTCCCGAAATTTTTCTATATATGCAACCTAATACTCTAAATTTCCTTAAATTTATGATATTTTTATTAATAATTAATAAAAAAATTATGAAATGGTTAATTTACACATTTAAAAAAGTTTAGAGGTTTAGGGTTTAGGGTCGATCTTCACATTTTTAAAGTTTATAATTCAAAGTGCACATGGCCTATAATTTGAATGAGTAAAGTGTAATTTTTTATTTTTTATTATTTATTTAAAAAAATGGTTTAGTCGTACCTTTCATCCTAGATTGCTAATATTTTGACCGTACGTATTGCTTGTGATGAGAGAGTAAGTTATTGCCGCACAATCATTTGTGCAAGTTATATAGATCTGAGATCCTTTTTTTCCCAACCAAAAAGTTAATTGCAATCTAATTCTCATTCACTGATCTGAAGCCCAACAGACAACAGTGCGATTGAGCTCGGAGTGATGTTCGTCAATTTGTAATAAAAGGCTTTCTGACCAATCATGTAGGACATATAGTTGGAAGAGAGAGAAAAACGACTATCTAACAAAATGTAGAATAATTACACCCCTTTTCTCAAGGTTGTTTGTGAAACACGCTCCAACTATGTAGCTTGCTATTCTAGCAACCACTCCACCACTACTAGATATGAATGGTGAAAAAAATTGGAATCATCATCACATTTAATAGTGATAGAGTGGATGTCTCAATTAAACACTCTTAGAATAGCATTTTTGCTTCAACTATCTAAACATTTCTCTTTCAAGTTAAAAATTTATAAAGGAAAATATAGCACCATGCATGTGCTTCAAATTGTTAGGTTAAGACATATGAATGATTTTATATTTAAACCTTTTCACAAATACTTTTTTTGGACTTGAAACATTAATAGTGCATAGGCCTACCTTATATTATACTAAAATTTAATTATTTTTATTTAAAAGTGGAGGCAATAAGAATTGAACTCTAGACACTTAATCATAGAGAATCTAATATCACATCATAAAACTGCTTTTCTAAAAGTTTAAGCTATTTAGTTAAGATATATAAATAGTTTTATATCTAATAGTTTCATAGTTGAGTGAGTCAAATATACGTTTGACCAACCATGCATGAAACATACTATTTTATTTAATGACGTGAAAACAATAAAACAAATAAGTTGATCATTGTGTAGTGTTCTGTCAAATAATCTAAGGGTGATTATTCTTTCATTTTCTTACTTTATCACCATCTAACTTTAGCTAAAGAATTTAAATCCAAAAACTTCAATAATAGTTTCTGCATAGAAATAGAATGGATTTGCAGATTCTAACCTGTGTTCAATCTTATTCTCCTTGTCTGTATCAAAGTTGGGTTTGTATTACAAGTTCTCATGCTGAACTAAACCTGAGTTCCAAGACGGAAACAAAACATTTAACTTTGTGGTAGGATGAATATCAATAACACCTTAATGGAATTTTTATGAACTTATGGCCATGGCAATTTATCTAGGTCTCATGATGATAATAACGTCATGATGACATAAATAATTAGTCAATTGTGACTTTGGTATCTCAGCATCATCATGAAGCTCCTACATGCTGAGCCACTACATCAATTAGAAGAACCAGATCACTGTAGTTTGATAAACACTGTTTTTATTCTTTCAAAGCTATAATGTACAGATAGTGTCCCATTATATGCAACTCGTTGACCTTTCCATAAAGATTAAGTCATTCATGATTTGAGCAAATTAAATGTTATAAAATTTATCTGATGTCAGAATTTTCAGTGCTCTAACTGTGAACTGCATAGTGGGGTTTAGTACTGTGTTGTGTATGCTCTACATCAGTGACAACTATAAGCAAGTTGATATTATTTTCATGAAATCGGCCAATTTCACATCAAATTATTGGAGGAACTTTCCAAGATCTGAAGTTTCAGATCACATATCATATTATTAAAGAAATTATTTATTTTTTATGGTTAATGCCTGGAGGGAGCATGCATCAGACGTTGGAGTTAGGTCCAGCCAAGGTCAGAGTAGAATAAGTAATTTTGAGTATATAGTAAAATTGCATAATAAATATACACTACATACTTTATAACTATTGAATGTGATATGTAGTCCTCACTCATTACACTTATTCATCACATTCAATAATAATAAAATGTGTGATATGTATTTGTTGTACAATTTTATTATACTCTAAAATTACTCAATAAGAATAGGCAAAAGATTTATGTAGTACATTTCTCTTTCTATTTTTTGTTTTTTTTTTCCTATTACTTTTCTTTGGCTTGTTTTGGTTTTGGCTAGTGGTAATAATGTCCCGGTCACTATTTTATAGACCCTCCACTTAAAAGGCCGAGCCGCCTTGGCGTTTCTTTATTGGTCTACAACATTAAAAGATATTCAATGTTCCCCACTCAAATGAAAGCCCTTCAATAAATTATACATCCTACAACTAATATCGACTCCACCTAGAAAATGTACACTATCAATGATGAAATCTTTAGTAACAACAAATGGTCCTCAGCTCTGAAAGCTCAGCAGAATACTTAAATCATGATCTCCAAAATTTTCATCATATATTATCATATGACAACAACCATGTTCCTACAATATTCCGAAATATTTTTAACTGGAAAAGTGAAGAATGCAATTTTTATGTATTTATGAAAATTTTATATTATTAATTAATTATATATTATTATATCCGTAAATGTAATTACTTTTTATCGTCACAACATGAAATTACGTTAATAGAAGAATTTAATTAGATAATTTTTTATGCTATTATCAAACATCAAAATTAAACTTAAAAAAAAAAGTAGCAATTGCGCCATGGCCTATCTGGGATGTAGGCCAGAACACTCTCCCATGTAGTAGTTTGATGTAACTTAGCTGTATGGTTCTATATATGTTAACTAATTGCAAATTAACAATGAAATTATGCCGATTTATAAAATGCACGTCGAAATTGATACACTAATAGAACAATTTTGAAGGTTTATGAGTATTCACAATTGGTAGTTATATTAAAGGAAAACAAGGTAGAAAAGAAAAATAACAGGGAAAGATCTTCAACGAAAAAGGACAAAAAGGCTTAACCAAAACCACAAAAAATAAAAATAAGTAATGATGAAGAAAGAAAGATAAAAGGATTCAAATGAAAAGGCACATTCCATTGTCATTGATTACATTTTTGTGCAATTTTTCCATGATGCTTGGACAAGTTGACTAAAACTTGAAATTAATCCCTCCAATTTGGCATGCTTGAATTGCTGATATGGAATGTAATGGTGGAAAATATATCAAAGGTCTTTTTCATTTCAAAAGAGAAGAGATCCTTATTAAGTGATAATAGTTATGAACACCTAACGACAAGGAGAAGATATGGTTTTGGTTCCACACTTCCACTTATGGTACTAATTATAGTAATATTTAGGGACGAATCTACTTAGAGGAGACGGGGGATATGTGCCCCATCAAAATTTCAGAATTTATATATAAGTGTATGATTATATATTATTTCATCCCATTATATTATTAGGTTGACCCCATACTAAGAAGAAAAATTATGATAAATATTTTAGTAGACTTATATATTATTTTTATTCTCACTACCCAAAATTCCTAGATCTGTTATTGGTCATATTCAAACTTTGCTCTTCAAGTACCAGCAGCCTCATCAGATCCCAGATTTTCTTGCCCATTTACTCTTAGATGAAAGTAATTAACTTTCTTCTCATCTGATTTTTCTTTCCCTTTAGCTAGCACTCAATCTTGGGAGGGGTTGGCCCATTGGACATTGCATTTCTAAGCAGACACTTATCTATTTGCTTATTGATTTGATTCGATGAGCGTTTGATATTTATGTTATCTACAAATTGATTGGCCTAAACGCTCATGTGTAGATAACGGAACTAATTAAAAACGTAGTGTTTTGTTAACAGTATTTGCATAGCAGCATAGGGATGAATATGGGTATTTAGATGTACAAATTAATAATCTTCCATTGGCCTTTCTTTTTTCCTATTTGTTGGCATGCATATTCCACTTGTCTACTTTTCATCGCAGAGTTTCTTTGATCTTTTTTACTACTAGGTTTCTGGGGTGGCCTTGCTATCCCTACTTCAATAACTAAATTGAAACTTTAATACTAGCCTTGGTAAATGACTTCTTGTGCGACCGAGCTAGTGATATTTGTGGGAGATATAAGCAAGAACCATACCTAGTCGGCTCTTGATACGAGTTTAGACTTTTAATTATGATTGGTGCGATAATATTTCTCGGTTACATTTAAAAGATGAATTATTCAATGTACCAAAACAAAAAAGAGAAATTATAATTTGTTAATGAAAAGTTGTATGTTCTGATCACTTGTAAAATAATATTTTAGCTTTGTGTGATAAGGGGACCTGCTATTAACTTCTAAGTGAAAGTAGGATTGTCACTTTGCAAAAGAATTAGAGCAAAATCCTAATCAATGCTTGATAAACACCTATTAATTTTTCCCATTCACAACAGTTCGTGTCATCAATTTAAGAGGACACGAAGGTGTATGCATCTTGAATAGACTAGTAAGGTAAACATGAATATTATTGTTCTTTCACTATTAGTTAACTCAACATTAAACAAAATCAGATTAAAGAAAAGATTAATCAACTATTGTAAAATGATGGGCCCAAAGGCAGGCTTTTTTACCCATATAAAACATAAAAAATCATTATCTATCAATATAGACTAAAAGAACATTTGGTATTGATGTGGGTAAATTTTTATGTGAATGAATATGCTAGCACCTCTATACATATGTTTCGGTGTGAGAACAACGACACTCACATCCTCATATGGTGACCAATGAAAATACAATGATTGACAACTTAAGTTAAACTTTCTACATAACCATAGAATATGGAAGTTAAATAATTAAATTATTCAATGACACTTATATACCCCATCAATGGGTATGGCATCAAGACGTGCCCTAAAATTCACCAACCAATGAGCATCCCCATCTAATTGAATCCTCAACCCCCTACCTGAAATTGAAAAAACCAGGTTAATAATGAGATTCAAACAGACAAATGTCAAAAGGAATAAATAAATAATTTATTCTCATAATAAAATGTATACCTCAAGACCAATGGAAAGGTGAGGCCCTGATCGTGTTTAGGATATAATGAGGGGATCCGATAATATGCCCGAGACAACGATAAGGCTGCACAACTTAAAAGTCGACAACGAGCTGTTTCACAGCCCAACAAAGATTGCGATATAAATAGGCAAGGACTACAAATCCCCAACTATAACTCCCTATCTAGCCAAAATCCCATAGTAGAGGCAATCACTTCAAATGGACACGGGATGAAGACTTGTCTAGACATAAGAACCTGCCAATCAATACTAATAGGTATGCCCTAATCCATTGTTGGTCTACTATATCAGATAGGTCCTTAGGAAATTTGTCATCCTTAAAAGTGTTCTTAATCCACGACAACTTCACATGCGAACCATATCAATCTTTCAGCTTGGGGACCACCCCTGATAGATCCCAGCAGATATCCTATATACTTTGTTGCTGCCATTTCTCCCATGCACACATGCAGCCACTGATTGCATAACCATTGACCCTCAGATCTAGCTGCATCGCCACATCCTGGAGAGTGATGGTATACTCTCCATATGGAAGATGAAAGGTGCGCGTCTCCAGATGCCTTGCTCGACTAGTACGCTAATCAGTGTCGAGTTGTAATGAAAGTTGCCACATTAACTAGATATTTGGTTCTGTGCGTGGTACGATGATATAAATGATATATTATTACTTTTTAATTTTTTTAATAATAAATATTTAATGTGTTTAAATTTGTGAGTTCAATTTAAATTTATTTATAGTGTAAAATTTTTTTAACATTATCATTTAATCAATTTCTCTCATATACCTATATGAATTTTGAAATAGTAAGATGAAGGTAGAATTTCTTGTATTGATGTGATAATATGTGATTAGATGATTGTATAAAAAAAATGAGTTTGATTTTAATACAATGAATGTGTTAAAATATTTTATAGAATAATCTAATCACATATTATCACATCAACAAAACATATTTGACTATCACTTCAGTACTTCAAAAGTAACGCATATGAGAGGATTTGATTGAATGATGGTATAAAAAAATTTTATAATGTCATTGCATTGAAAATAAATTAAAAAAATTAAACTATCAATAGATTAACATTAAATTCCAAATTTATTTTATCTTTAAAATAATTATATTTAATTATTTTGATAAAAATATTTAATTAATTTTGGTATAAAAAACATAATTTGATACAAAAACAATTATTATATTTTCAAGCACTATGAAAATATATGTATCCTAAATTTTTTTAAAAACATTGAATTTAATTTAACACTTTCATTAGCTTTATATAGATAAAGCAACTGAAAATAATTATCATCATTTAACTTTTTTTAGATAGTTTTATTTTAGATATACAGAATATCTAAAATTGCATTTGTTATAAGATAATGTTCAACTCAATATTAATCATATTTTGATGAATTTGAAATTTATGGATAACTTTGATTCATTGACAATATAAAATCTTTTTAATGCACTATTGTATTAGCCATAATGTTTGACTCTCACACTATTATTTGAAAGGTGATTCAAATTTTATAATTTTATTGGATAATAGTATAAAATAATTTTACACTATTAGTATATAAAAATTAAACTCAAAATTTATTGAGCCTAAAATATGTTCATGAAATATTTTTTAGATCTTAGTTTAACATTAAAAAATATTCATTTTGATTATTAATATTTTAAAAAATTATAAAAACAAAAATCAAATGATTTTGAAATGGTAAGAAATATATGAAAAGTGAAAATATAATAAATAGCATTAATAGTAATTAAAAAAATTTAAGAAGATGTCACACAATGATTTTAATCAAAGAAAGTAAATGAAAGTATAAATTTAAAACTAAGGAATAATATTATTTAAAAGAATTTAAAAATTCAAAATTATGAAAAATTGTCATGTACCAAGGATAATGGAAGAGCTTTAATATATATATATATATATATGTATGTATGTATGTATGTATGTATGTATGT